>CM022703.1:21461605-21967499 GCA_012295165.1 Asparagus setaceus
TTCTCGGCGAATCTGGAGAACCGCTATGTCTCGACAAGGCTCCAAAAGCCAGCAGCAGGCTAAGAAGTGGGTGGTTAAGCGGCCCAACCCAACCTCGGAGGCCATTAGCCAAACTTTGCCTGCGCGCGAACCTCGCTGGCTTTGTGGAAAGGCGAGGATCTGCAAGGGTCAATTTCACGGCGTGCCAAGGCGTCAGCACAGAACCAAGCTCGTAGGGCTCGAGCTTTGGTCTCGTTGGGCGGGTTTCACTATCCAAAGATGGTCAAGCGGCTGAGGTTGGCCCGGCGAGAGCGTCCACGAACCTGCCGTCATTGCACCCAAATTCGTGAACCTCGTCTTCATCTAAGGGTTCATTCAAAACAAGGCGAGCGTCGCCCGATTCGCGAACCTCGTCCACATGCCGAACCTGCGCTGTTGGAGCGTGTGGGTGCGCATGACATCGAAGAGGTTTCGTGATCTTTGGGGCATTTAAGTGTATCGGTGTAAATTGGTCCCGAGCCTCTCATTGAGCTGGTTGATGCAAGCCGACGGCGTCCGTCGGCGTTGTAGGCACGAGGACTTGAATAATCTTGAAGTTGGTGAATTGGGTCAAGAAATCCTTGACTATCTTCGATCTCGAGCCATCCTCTTGTCTCTAGTCGCATATTTGCCATTGACTTGGTGGACTATAAGTTGGGAGTCAGCTAATATGTAGAGGCTTTCAACTTTGATTGTTAGGGCAGCTCGAAGACCGGCAATGATGGCTTCATATTCGGCTTCATTGTTTGAGGTTGGGAATTCGAAGGCGATGGATTGTTCTGCAACCATGCCATCTGGACTATGCAAGACTACACCTGCTCCGCTACCAGCTTCATTCGATGATCCATCCACCCTCAGTCGCCACCAAGAGGAGAACTCTGGCGAGTTGGACTCGGGAGTGGAGAATATAGGTGAAGGCACTGACTATTTTTCTTTGCTTTCCTTTGCTGATGGTGAGGGCTGATCTATGGAAGGAAGCTTTGCTGGCTCGTCATCTGGCGAGGTTGATTCGATGAGGAAGTCGGCTAGAGCTTGGGCTTTGATAGTAGTCCGAGGTTCAAACTGTACATCATATTCACTAAGCTCAATCGACCATGCTACCATTCTTCCAGATGTGGTCGGACTCCCCAATGCTTTTTTCAAGGGTAGGCTCGTTCGCATGATGATGGAATGTGCTTGAAAGTAGGGACGAAGCCTACGAGCAGTTGTAACGAGGGCGAAGGATGCCTTTTCACTGTGAGTGTATTTCAACTCTGCTCACGAGGATTGGTGACATAATACAGCAGCCGAATGTGGTCCTCCTCTCAAACTAGAACTGAGCTGACTACCTCGGGGGAGATGGCCAGGTAGAGGTACAGTGTCTCTCCTTCAACTGGTTGACTTAACAGCGGCCTGGTGCTCAAGTAGGCTTTGAGCTCTTTGAAGGCGGCGCAGCATTCCTCGGTCCATTCCAACTTCTTTTTGGGGTCTTTGGTTCCCCTGAATATCTTGAAGAAAGGGAGACTCCTCTCAGCGGACTTGGAGAGGAAACGTCCCAAGGCGGCTATCTTACCGTTGAGATTCTGGATGTCCTTCATGGTGCGTGGCTGAGGTAGCCGCTCAATAGTATCTATCTTCTCCGGGTTGATTTCAACACCTCACTGGGTGATCATGAACCCTAGAAACTTTCCCGACTGCACTCCTAAAGCGCATTTTGCCGATTAAGTTTCATACAGTAATGCCGAAGGGTGGAAAAGGTTTCTTCAAGATCAGCTATGTGGGTAGCAGCTAACTTTGACTTCACTAGGATGTCGTCTATGTAAGCTTCCACGTTGCGGCCAATCTGAGACTTGAAAATTTTGTTCACGAGTCTTTGATAAGTGGCCCCCGCATTCTTGAGACCAAAGGGCATGATATTGTAGTAGAATGTCCCCTGGTCAGTGATAAAAGCGATCTTCTCTTGATCATGTACCGCCATGCGGATCTGATTGTAGCCAGAAAAAACATCTAAGAAACTTAGCAGTTGATGTCCTGCACTTTCATCCACCAACTGATCAATGCGTGGGAGGGGGTAGCTATCTTTGGGGCAAGCTTTGTTAAGGTCCGTAAAGTCTACACACATTCTCCACTTGCCATTGACTTTCTTCACTAGCACCACATTGGCTAACCATTCGATATTGGACTTCCCGAATGAAACCGGTCTTCAAGAGCATTTCGACTTCTTCGGTGCTGCCTTTTGTCGTTCGGGACCCAAGTGTCTTTTCTTCTGTCGAACCGGCTTGCTATGTCGGTCGATAGAGAGCTCATGACAAATAACATTAGGAGAGATGTCTGGCATGTCTTCTGGCCCCAAAGCGAATACATCAAGGTTTGCTAATAGGAAAGAGATTAGTGCTCCTCGCAATGTTCCGAGGTTCGATCCAATCTTAATTGTCTTCTTGCCTTCACCATCAATAGGGATTTCATGTAAATCTTCAACCGGTGTCATCCTCTCTCGCTCCATCTTCTTCTCGAACTAAAAGTTTGTCTTCTCAATGGGCATGGTTGTGGCTACTCCCTTCCCCTTAGTAGAGGCATATGACTCGGCTTCTCCATTGGTTGCTCGACCACTCCCACTCCACCCGGTGTTGGGAACTTGATCATCTGGTGATAAGTGGATGGGATAGCTCACAAGAGGTGAAGGAAAGTCCGGCCTAGGATGACGTTGTGTGTCGACTTGATGTCCATCACCACAAATTGGACGTTGACAGTCGACTGGCAGGGGGGACGTCCGACCATTAAGGGGAGAGTGATCAATCCTTCTGGCAATTGAGAATGCCCTGTGAAGCCAATGAGCGTGCCCAGAGACGGTTGCATCTTTGCCTTGTCAATGCCCATGCTGTTGAATGCGTCAAAAAATAAGATGTCGACAGAACTCCCCGTATCTATCATGATTCTCTTCACTTCAAAGCCATCGATGTCGGCTGAGATGACAATGGGGTCATCATGAGGCGCCTCAACCCCTTCTAAGTCGGCATCACTAAAAGAGATGGGTATATCCAACCACAGCTTCTTGTCACAACTGTTCACTCGCAAAGCATGCTTAGCGTATCTCTTGTGAGCATTATTGGACTCTCCTCCAAGGGTAGGGCCACCACTGATGGTGTTAATGACTCCCCGACTGTCTTGTCCAATTTCTCGATGGTCTGACATGGGTCGAGATCGAGACGACCTAGAGTGAGACCTCCGGTCGTCTCTCTTGGGAGGTGGGTCTCTCCTGATTAAGTTCTTCAAGAATCCCTATTGATGAGGTCCTCAATGCCTCTCTGGAGGACACGACAGTCGCTAGTGTTATGGCCATGATCTCTGTGGTATCAACAAAACTGTTGCTCATCCCTCCTGCGAGGATCGGATTTCATCGGCGGCGGGGGAGTGGTAAGGAGCCCCTCCTTCTGGGCCCTATCAAGGACCCCAGAGAGGGATGTGTTGAGGACTATGAAAACTGGGGGAGGGGCGTCGGTTCTTCTGTCGTCCCTCCTATCGAACCGACCGTTCCGGTTGTTGTTCTTAGGGAAGGAGTTCCTTGAGGGGTTGCTAGGCTCTTCTCTTCGAGGCGGATTTTGACTTGGCTTGGTTGGGAAGACGACTGGCGTCGTAGGAGGGGCTACCGATGGAGTCGGCTGAATAGGCTGGGGAATCACTGGAGCCGATTGCGGGGCGTCTGTTGAGGTTGGGACAGTTGTTCGACTAGATTCCACTGCTTTTGCTGCTATCTTGTAAGCTTCGGCTTCCTCCATATTCATATAGGCATGTGCCTTAGCCATCAGGTGCTCATAGCTCTTGATCGGCTTCTTGTTTAGGGCTTTAGACAGGTCGCCTGGTCGTAGTCCTGCCACTAGAGCCGCCATAGCGACTTTGTTCCCTGGATCTTTGACTTCTAATCTCTTCGCTTGGAATCTTTTAATGTAAGCTCGGAGATCCTCATCTGGCTCTTGTCTGGTTTGAGTGAGTACACTGGGTGGTAGCTTGGGTTTGGAGTTAGCCAGAAAATGATGGATGAACTTTCGGCTGAGCTCCTCAAAGCTTCCGATGGACTTCTTCTCAAAGCGTTCCACAACTTGGCGCTACGGTCAAGGTGGTAGAAGCGGATAGATGGTCTCTTCCGGTGCCTGCATCATGATCATAGTGTTGTGGTAGTTCTGTACATGTTCAGTTGGATCTCCTTCTCCTTTGTCCTTATCCATCGGTGGCATCTTGAACTTCTCGGCTGGCGCCTTCATAATGGAGTCAGTGAAGGGAGTGTTTCTTATGATGGCGTCGGCAACATCCGGTCGATACACTTGATCATAGCCGTCGGTTGTTAATGGGGCCGGTCACTGCGTGTGAGGTCTTGAAGCTTCGACGCCGGATCCTTCTCATGCGGTAGGACGGGACTCTCGTCAGTAACATCATAGATTTGAGGGCGACGTCTTGGGTCAGATCGCGGGGTCAGCTGCATCTGTAGTGGTTGAGAGGCGCGCTCTTGCTGTTGTCTTCTAGGTTTGGCAATGAGAGGAGTCTCAGGAATCCGTACTTGCTACACTGTGAGCCGATGGACGCCATGAGCAGTAAAATAACGGCTAGCAGAGGGTTGGGCCACGGCCAAAGTGGTTTCTGCGATCTTTGAGGGCGAGAGGTTGAAGAGCTCGTCAGCAAAGGCTTTGAGCTGGCCTTGCATGGTCTGTGTGATTTTCTAAGTGGATTCCTGGAGCTGGGCTTGGGTAACGTAGCCCACTAGTAGGTTCTCCAATCTGGTAAGATCATCACCTCCGGATATGATTGCTAGAGGGAGAAAGTAGGCCCCACGGTGAGCGCCAAACTGTTGATGTATGAAATCACACAGTCACTAAATTCTGCTAGATTAGTTTTAGTTGAATGGAGTCTGCCTTCTCTTCTAATATCCGGTGATGGTGTCCATCTGGGGGTTCACCTACGGTAGAGAAAGAACCTATGGAAGGATGGAGTTGGGATCTCCGATGGTCCCTCCGACGGTCAAATTAGTATATGAAGAAGATGATAAAGTGAAGGAAAACCAATTTTCTGAGAAAGAAAAGATTACCCACTTGTTTCATGGAACAGTTAGCTATTTATATCTAGGGTTGGAGGGTATTTTCATCTTTTCATCCGTGAGGATTAATAATCGAAGTCACCCATCCCCACGTGTTGATTGACGATTAGACAGATGTCTTTTGTCGTCGGCCACGTTGTTCTTGCCTTTATAGGTGTCAGCGTTGGGGTGACTTAAGAGTTAGGATGTTACTTCATCATTAATGAGTTCATTAATGAGATGGGATTAGCGATGTGCAGCGGATTAGTCCGAGGTGCCTTAAATCGTGAGGGATGGAGCTATTAAGCGGTGGGCATTTATCACGATCTTGGCGTCTTTGTCGGGATTAGATTTGATTTTGTGTAACCGCCGCTTTAAATTGAGGGAGCCACCTAGGGTGAGTGAGGGAGGTCAAGTATCCATGGGGTGACTTGTATGCATATGCAGCGTCGTCCAAGGGAGTAGTCATTTAAGGGGACGACTAGTACCGCCTTACGCGTCGTCCAGGGGAGTAGTCGTTCAAGGGGACGACTAGTACCGCCTTATGCGTCGTCCAGGGGAGTAGTCGTTCAAGGGGACAACTAGTACCGCCTTACGTGTCGTCCAGGGGAGTAGTCGTTCAAGGGGATGACTAGTACTACCTTACGCCTCGTCCAGGGGAGTAGTCGTTCAAAGGGATGACTAGTACCGCCTTACGCGTCGTCCAGGGGAGTAGTCGTTCAAGGGGACGACTAGTACCGCCTTACGCGTCGTCCACGAAGGTAGTCAGCCAACATGATCAGGTTCACATGGAAGACGTGAAAGATCCACTTGACCCGACAATAGGGCGTGAGTTGTTTCAAGCCAACGGGACAAAGTGTTCATCTTACTTAATCGTGTGAGGTTGTTTCCTCTAATCGTATTTTAGCGGTTATGACTATAACAACACATGTCAATTTTTGACCATCTACAAGTTCCACCAATTTCTCTTTATATATAAAGGAGGGATATTTACCTTAGAATCATCATCAAATTAAAAGTATCCATATTTAGAAAATTCTAACAATCAAATATTTTATAATCCTTATCAGATTATTATTATCTAGAATTAAAAAAAATTCATAATCATATACTTAGATATAGAAATTAAAGGAAAAACTCACGCACGGAGCCTCTCTACATAAAATCATGGGTTAATTTTGTAAAACCCCCTTGTCTCAGAAACCCCTCGGCCCCCCCTCAAGTTTGAGCATATTATAGATACCTCAACTATGAAAATTTGACATAATCTCTGGAAATATTCTCATTTAACCCCTCAAATATGAAGTGTGTCTTAGAAAACCATTTCAACTATTGTAGATAAACCCCTCAAGTTTGAAAATTTAAAACTCTCATGAACTTTTCTTACTTTACACTCAAAGCTAACATAGTTAGGTCCCAAGATGTCACATGATAAGTAGGTAATTGAGAAAAGATCAAAATAGCCATCAATCATAAAAATTACTCGATTTTTAGGATAAGAGAAAGAGAGGAGAAAGAAGAAAATGCATTGTAAATTGATCAAGATCTTTTTAATTTGTTGGGGTTTCATTCTAATTGAATGAGTTTATTTTCAAAAGGATATTTCAGTTATTTTATATTTTGAAATGATTTGAGGGGGTTGGGTGAGAAAAGTGTGAAATATTATGGGTTTTTAGATACCCTATAGTTTAGGGGATTTTCTATTTTTCAAAGTGGAGTGGGGTTATCTATAATATGCCCAAAATTGAGGGGGTTTCTAAAATTAAAATAGTTGAGGGGGTTTTCTGAGACATCCACCATGGTTGAGGAGGTATTTCTAATATTATCCATTATATATATATATATATATATATATATATATATATATATATATATATATATATATATATATATATATATATATATATATATATATATATATATATATATATAATGCTGCGTGCTTTGCATTGAGCATTACATGTTTTAAGTTTTAAATTTTTATTAAATAGTAAAACTATGCTAATAAATAAAATTGTATAATAAGATTGATTACAAAGAAATGTATGAATTAATTATTATTGTGTAGTTGTTATAATTGAATGTTTTTCTTATAAAGATTGCCCAGTGTTAACCTTTTTTAAATAAGTCCCCAAATCTAAAATTATTCTTAAATAAACTGTCAATTCTATATATTCTCTTAAATATGGCCCTCCAACTTAAAAGTTGTTAACTTAACTCTAAATTAACTAAGCTACATTAATATTGCTAGCTTTTTCCGATATTCCTAGATAGTTACACTTGATACCTACAACATATTGCAATAGTTACTTCTCATTATCATTATTTAATAGCGTAAATTACACTAAACCCTTGTGAACTTTCAACCTATATAAACTTTCAAAATTACACTAAACCCCTAATGAATTTTCTATTTCAAAGAAGACCCCAATAACTTTCTAATTTTGCAGATAACCCTATAAATTAGAACCAAAATGGCATAAAAAGGCATTTTGAAAGTTATTGGGGGTTTGGTGTAATTTATCTAAAAGATATTGGGGGCTCTCTACAAAAGTTATTAGGGGTTTAGTGTGACTTCGAAAGTTCATAGGGTCTATTTACTATAAAATGCTGAAAGTTCATGGGGTTGATAGGTAAATAATATGTATCTAAGTTGCAAGTATACAACTATTAAGTTATAATATAAAAAGTTATCGATTCCACGATGAGAGTGTTGTAGAAGTTAATCAAAATTGGTTCTTATGTTGTGTGTGTGATAATTAGGAGTGATAAAGACGATGATTGTGGAGAGATTAAGAGAGTGTTTGTGAATATGTGTGAATAAAACAAAACAAGATTGAGAGAGGAGAAAGAATGATGAATAAAATGAAGGAAAATAAAGCAAACAATGAAAATAAAAATAAATAGGAAAATAAAGAAAGTAAAAGATGGAGGATTCAATTAAAGATATGAGGAATCTAGAATTGAACCCACTAGCTAATCTTACTTATAAAATATGAACCATTCTCTTTTTATCACATTCGACTTTAGATTTATTAAGTATAGACTATCAAACCACTTAAGGAAAGCATAACCTATTAAATTATTATCTGAGCAAAATTAATACTCATGAAAAGAATAACAATTAAATAGTAATTCCAGAATTTCATCTACCAATTAGTTCTTTAGTTGACTATCCTAAACATGATCATTTTAAGCATAAGAGAATGATTCACAAATTATGAAAGAAATAAAACTTAGTTTCATGCAATTTCTAGAGTTCCCACAAGAATTAGTTCCACATCTTAGAAAAGGGCAATTCTCTAGAGGGTTCTAGCCTCAAGTTGAATCAAAGAAAATAAAAATAAATAAAAATAATTTTCTAGAGGGTTCTAGCCTCAATGTGAATCAAAGAAAATAAAGAGAATAAAACTAATCCCAAGAGGGTTCTAGCCACAAGGTGAATACTATAAGGAAATTAAATCTAAGCTATGCAAAGAAATAAATCTACACTACAAAATAAAGACATGAAATTAAAGCAAGAAAATAAAGATATGAAAGTAAATGCATCAAAATAAATCTAATTCAAGAGGGTTCTAGCCTCATGAATATTTAACAACAAGAAAAAAATATTACAAGAAAAATAAAAGATAAAAGAGAAAACTTACATTCCAAGAAGGTTCTAGCCTCTTGATAAAGGTAAATCTTCATCTTGATCTCCATCTTCATCTCATCTTCATTTTCATGATCAAATAAAGAGAAAAAGAAAAACATGAAGAGGTGAAAAAATTCTTTTATTAATTGCAATAAAAGTTACAATTTTGAAAGGCCTTCTCAATTAAGAGTAACCCTCCTCTCCAAATGGAGTTATTATAAAAATTTTACACTGAAACCCCTCACTCTCTACCCCTATTTATAGTCTACAGCAAGCAACAAGAACCATTGGATTTTACTTGGGCTCCAAGGATTAAATCTTAGCCATAAAATAAGTTTGTTACGAGTCAATCGGTTGACCAACCGATTGGCCAATCGATTGACCAACCAATTGGAATTATAAAATTCTAAAATTATAGATAACTCCGTCTCATCGAGATAGGCGATTTTCATATATTATATGTTACATTCCGCTTCCGGATTGAGAGATATCGTCGTTTCTTTGTGGCTAATCATCTTGAACATGTTTTTGACTTGATTTCTTTTCATATTGGATCCTTATTTTTGGCTTCTATAGATTGCTTGGTTTGATCTTGGGCTTCAATAAAAGGTTAAAAAATAAGAAAATTTGAGTTCATTTTGAGCTTTTATTCGTTAATTCTTCATTAACCTGCAAATTAAGATAAAACATGTTTATTAGTGATATTTTTATTTAAATAAAATAGATAATGAGGGTATGAAAATATAATAAAAATGTGATTATCAGGGTTTACTATAATTTACCTCTTTTAATATTATAATTTTAGTTCAAGTAATACTATTAAAATAATTATACTGTTTATATGCAATAAAATATTTATCTAATTTAATTTTTAATTATTCTCTTGAATAATTTAGTACTATAAATATTTTATAAATTTTTTATACTATTATTAATAATTAATAGTACTATTATTAATATTAAATAATTTTTGTAAAAGGTTAGTTTTCAATCATTACTAACTATAGATTATTCAGTATCATGTAATAATCTTTGAGAAAATATTCTAAAAATAACATTATTAATTTAATAATATAATACTAAATAAATAGTGTAATTTGTAATTTATGTGATATTATTAAAATAATTACACTATTTATGCGATTCAAAATTTATTCTATTTATTTTATTGCTCATTGAATTATACTATTCAATCATTGCCAACTATAGATTATTCAGTATCATATAATAATCTTTGAGAAAATACTCTAAAAATAATATTATTAATTTAATAATATAATACTAAATAAATAGTGTAATTTGTAATTTATGTGATATTATTAAAATAATTACACTATTTATGCGATTCAAAATTTATTCTATTTATTTTACTGCTCATTGAATTATAGTATAATTCTTAATAGTATTTAGTAATATATTATTCTATTTATACTATTATTTTAATTATTTTATTATAATTCATAAAAATTATTATAATAATTTAATTGGTTACTACTAATAATTGTGTATACTTATTTTATAAATTATTTTATTTTATTATTTTTAAACAATTAATAGTTATAATATTATTGTTAATTATAATTATTTAGGAAGATGAGGAGGTGCATAAATAATAAGAGGTTATATTTATTTAATGAAAGATTAATTAGAGATAATTGCATAGTTAGAATTTATCAAAATTTAAGAGGGCAAAAAGAAAATTAAAAGTTCTAACCTTGTAATTGTTAGCAATGCCAATGAAATTCCATATAACAAAATTAGTAATTCATAAATTACATACCTCATGTGAGAACTTGATTAACCTTCTCCAAATGATCACCGACTGTATTGTCGCCCAAAGATTGATTATTTAGATTTTCCATTATAGAGAGAATTTTCTACAAGCTATTAGCTTGCACCTTTCTGCTAGACAGGTTGAATGCGGCCTCACTTGTAGGATCATGGAGGTTTATATATAAGAAAAGGTTTTTACCATGTCTAGAGATAAACCTTTTCACCTCCTCATGTGGAGTTATCACTATATATATATATATATATATATATATATATATATATATATATATATATATATATATATATATATATATATATATATATATATATATATATATATATATATATATATATATATATATATATATATATATATATATATATATATATATATATATATATATATATATATATATATATATATATATATATATATAAACACCATACATGTGACAAGTTATATTTATAGTTAATGGATTAGTCTTCCTCTTAAAATATTATTGATGATTAATTATTTTATTATTTATTGATTTGATATAATATCTTTACTGATTTTATAAAGAAGAGTTATTGGTTCATCCATGTTATGCTTTAAAATATTAATAGAACATAATACACCATAATGTAGGATCGTTGATCTAACTCAATGAAACACTAGAGGGGGTGAATAGTGTTTTATAAAATTTTATGCAAGATAGATTATAAATTGCAAAAGATAGCACAAATACGAAAATTCACAATCGCAAACACAGATATTTATCTTGGTTCCACCTCTCCGGTGTACATCCGGTCCCAAGCAAATCCCGCTTGAGAGTTTCCACTATGATTTTGAAATACCCTTACAAAATCAAAGAATCAAACCGACCAATTTGCAAGACCATGCAAATTGCAACAATCTCAAACACGAGATTCACAATTCTCACACGAGAATCTCCTTTGAAAACAACAACGTACAAGATCCTATAAGCCTTGATGTGTAGATGATATGCGAGTGGCTTAGGAATTTCTTTAATCTCAAAAATATTTTTCTCTTTTGAATGTCAAGAACAGCTTTTGCTTTTGAATCTTTGAACACACCCTTTTCTTTTCAAAAATCCAAGTTGATGTATATGAGAATTTCGTGGGTCTTTTTCTCAGCTTTTACTATTTATATGTCTTGAAAGACACCCATTCAAAACAAAGAAAACTGTTAAAAACGCTTAAAGATTCAAATTACGAGCAGTCATAAAACCGTATTATAGTCGACTACTATATAAGATTAGTCGACTAATCTGTATTTTACATTCGTAAATGCAATTCAAGCATTAGTAGTCGACTACTATTTTTTATTAGTCGACTAATCTGTAATGACAGAAAGTCTGGGTGTATGTTTTAAATCTGGGTAGTCGACTATATATGCACAAGAGTCAACTAACTGTAAACTTACGATTCTCGAAAATTGTTTAAGTTTTCATTAGTCGACTATTAATAGCATTGGTCGACTAATCAGAAACTTACGTAAACTTATATATTCATTAAGTTAAGTAATTAGTCGACTATAGTTTGAATTGGTCGACTACTCGACTTAAAAAGTTTATAAATGAATTGTTTTAAACTTTAAAAATCTAATGGTTAATATAGGGATTTTTATAATTAACCAACACACTAAGCATGTGTTAGTGTGTTCTAAATATGCATGTGTGTGTGATCAAGGCTTGTACAATATATTCTAAGTAAAGAAGAGAAAAATTACATTGTTCTTTGTATTTCATCTTGCTTTTCATCTTCAATACTCCATAATGCCTTGAGTCCAAATTTGATATATATGATATCTGCATCAACAAGTTATACCACACAAAAATACATATATATATATAGAACATATATTGTTATCATCAAAATATAATCTTGAGAATATATAAATCAACATTCTCCCCTTTTGATGATAACAATCAATAATATAAAATTAAATTAAAAATTACTCCCCCGATAGAAGCATCTTGTATATAAGCATACATAATAACACGATTTTACTCCCCTTTGTTATCAACAAAAGAAGGAAACATATAAGATAGGCAATTGAATATTTCATCAAGATGAGCTAAAACTACAAATAGATCATCCAGATTATGAACATAGTCCAAGACTTCACCCATCCAAATAGGTAAGCAAAGACTTGCCATGAAAATCAAAATGTTGATAACCTCCATCGGCATAATCTGGGTTATAAAACAAACAAATACTTACTAACTTAATAGAAACATGCATGTCTATAATATAAATGCAAACATATGCGAAAAACACATAGTCTTTAAACATACACATAGTAATAAACACATAGTGTTAAAACACATAGTCTTCAAACATTAAGCTAAGGAAATCTAGTTAAGCTAAATAACATAATCCTAAGTGTCAGTAGGTCCTGGTGGTGGAAAGGTTGACTCAAGTTTTCTGTTGAAGTCTTCAAACATACGCATCATCATTTGTTGGTTCTCCATCATTTCACGTTGGTTGTTCATAATGTTGATGTTTTGATCGAAGATCATGTTTTGACTCGTTTCTAAGTTCGTGATGCAGCCGATAAGGTGTTGTATTGTGCATCGTAAAAGCGAGATGGTTCGATTGCACCGATGATGGAATATGGTGGAAGAAGGTTCACCTTGTTGTGAAGACTGAGGAATATCTTGAGTGTGAGTTTGGGAGTTCATCTTGGTTTGTTGTTGTTCTGGAAGTTCGAAATTGGGTATTTTCATCCTAGTTAGGGCATTGGAATCAAAGAACTCAACTGATCGAAGGATGAATGTTTCAGAAGCTAAATCTACACGAAAAGCTTTGAAAATGGTAGTCAAAAAGGCTCCAAAGGTAGAAATCCTCTATAAGGAATGTGAATAAAATTTTCGAAATAAACTTCAGCCCAATTGACTTGAATATTAGCCATAATAGCATATAGGGCTTTAGCCAATTCCAAAGAAATGAAATGAAAGCTTCCTGATTTTGGAAACAAATTATAAGCTAAAATTCGAGTAATAAAACGAGGAAGGGTCAAGTTTTGAGAGTGATTCAAAATTCCTCCTTGACCGGGTAGGAAAATTAAGTTTTGCATGATATCTTCATCATCCATGGAAACATCTTCAAGACTAATTCCTCTATTAGGAATTTTTAATATTTTTCCTAGAAGTCTAGGAGAAAAGGAAATTTCTTTTCCTTTAACTAGAGTGTCTATTTGACGTTCTCCATCATCAAGTTTTTTATGAGTGAGATTTGTATAAAAAAGTTTGACAAGAAGTGGATAATATGGTTGTTGATTTTCAGAAGAAAAAAGTTGAGCTAATCCAACATTAGCAAAATATCCTTGTAAATTATGAAGTGCAAAATCTTCATATTTAATAAATCGACCGGGAAGTATATCATAAGATTGCATTTCCTTAAAAGTATCTAAAAGACTAGGATCTTTAAGATAAATAGTGTAATCTTCTACAGGTGGAGAAGGTCCTGAGCGAGAACGCTTTGATCTAGACATAATTGAAAGGAAGAAGATGTTGGAGAAGACTTACCAAGAGATGAAATTGATCAAGACACTAAAAATGGCTGTCGGGTCTGAGTAGTCGACTAAATTCTCTAGTAGTCGACTAATGATGCCTGGAACTGGTAAAAGTGAAGAAAAATTGAAGATTTGAAGGAGGAAATGGAGTTGGATGATGCCCTAAGTTGAGGAGAGAATACCCTAACTGAGATCTCGGTTTTTAGAAGAGTGGGAACGGGAGAAAAATGGGTAAGAATAAGTGGGAGTAGTTTTGTTAGGGTTAAAATTAAATGAAGGGCTTGGATTAAAAGTTAAAATTGAATGAAAGGTTGAGATTTAAATCATAAGAAAATAAATCTAGGGCTAGGATTAAATATGGTTGGATGTATGGTTGAGATCTAAAGTAACTTATGTTATTGGATAGTGGGTTTGGGTTAAAAAGAAACAGGATCCAATAACAATATTTTCAGAAAGAAGCTGAGTAGTCGACTAAATTCTCTAGTAGTCGACTAATCTGCAGACGAACAGAATATATGTTTCTGTTTTGAAAGCTAGTAGTCGACTAATCTGAATATATAGTCGACTAATAAGATATTGAGAGAATAAAAATTATATGAATGATTGTGCATGTAGTCGACTAGTGAAGTTGTTAGTCGACTAATAAACATATGTACTTATTTAATAATTAATTTAAATCAGAATTGAACATATACCTAATTCTCTTCTTAATTTAACATAAATATCTTCTTTTAAAGGTTTCGTTAAAATATCTCGCTATTTGTTTATTAGTAGATATAAATTCTAATATAATATCTCCCTTAAGAACATGATCACGAAGAAATGATGTCTAATATCAATATGTTTTGTACGTGAGTGTTGAATGGGATTTTAGATAAATTAATTGCACTAGAATTGTCACACATTATAGAAGATGTGGAACAAACTATGCCATAATCGATAGTGTTTGTTTCATCCATAAAATTTGTGCACATGCTAAACTAGCAAAGAATGTATTCTCTCAGCTTGTTGATAATGATACCAATTTTGCTTTTACTAAACCATGATACAAGTGAATGTCCTAAAAATGACATGTACCACTTGTACTTTTTCTATCGATTTACATCCAAAGAAAATCAAGATCACTATATGATAATAAATCAAATGTGCTATTCTTTGGATAAAATAAACCAAAATCAAGTACCTTTAAGATATCTAAAAATTTTTAACAAATTTTAAGATGTGATTCTTTAGGATTAGATTGAAATCTAGCACATAAACAAACACTAAACATAATATCGTGTCTACTAGTGTAATGTAAAGAAGTGATCCAATCATACCCGATATAGCTTTTGATCAACATTCTTACCACTTTCATCTTTGTCAAGTGATGTTGTAGTACTCATTGGTGTTGGTTTGCTAGTTGTATTGTCCATCCCAAAACGTTTAAGTAGTTCTTTTGCATATTTATTTTGATTGATAAAAATTCCTTCCTTCATTTGTTTGATTTGAAGTCCAAGAAAGAAGTTTAGTTCACCCATGTGACTCATTTCAAATTCTTCCCGCATAGTCTTAGCAAACTCTTGACAAAGATCATTGTTAGTAGAACCAAATATTATATCATCTACATATATTTGTATTAATAATATATCTTTATTTATTTTCTTAATAAATAAAGTAGAATCAACTTTTCCAATTTCAAAACCGATGTTAAAAGAAAAGATTTTAATCTATCATACCATGCACGAGGTGCTTGTTTAAGACCATATAAAGCCTTTTAAGTTTATAAACATGATCGAAAATTTTTCATGTTCAAAACCGGAGGTTGTTCTACAAAACTTCTTCTTTAATAAAACCATTTAAAATGCACTTTTAACATCCATTTGGTAAAGTTTGAAATTCATAAAGCATGCAAATGCAAGTAAAATTCTAATGGATTCTAAACGGCAACAGAGCATAAGTTTCATCATAATCAATTCCTTCTTCTTGATTATAACCTTGTGCAACTAATCTAGCTTTATTTCTAACAACTTGTCCCGATTCATCTAATTTATTCCTAAAAATCCATTTTGTTCCTATAATGGATTTATTTTGTGGTCTAGGTACAAGATCCCAAACATTATTTCTTATAAATTGATTTAATTCATCTTGCATAGCTTCTATCCAAAAATTATCAAGTAAAGCTTCTTTAACATTTTAGGTTCTACTTCAAAACAAATGCAACATGAACTATTAAATTAAAATGAGATCTAGTAGATACTTTATCAGATATATTTCCAATAATCAAATCATGTGGATGATTTTTAACTTCTACAAAACTCTTTGGTAATTCATTTTGTAAATTTTCATCTTTTGAAATATCTAACATAAGAGTATCATTAATAGTATCAATTAAATCATCATCATTATTTAAAATAGAAGGTGTTTTTATAAAATTTTCATCAAAAGAAACATGCAAAGATTCTTCAATGACTAAGGTTCTTTTATTATATATTCTATATGCTTTACTATGATTAGAATATCCGACAAAAATTTCTTCATCGATTTAGAATCAAATTTATCTAAATTATCTTTTGTATTTAATATAAAACACTTACAACCAAAAACTTTAAAATATGAAACTTTAGGAATTTTATTATAAAATAATTCATATGATGTTTTGTTTAAAATAGGTCTTAATAAAACTCTATTTAAAACATAGCATCTTTGAGATAACCGCCCAAAAATATTTTGGTAAATTACTATCACATAACATTGTTCTAGCACATTCTTTTAATGTCCTATTCTTTCTTTCTACAACTCCATTTTGTGGAGCTGCTCTAGGAAAAGAAAATGTATGTGAAATATCATTTTTATCACAAAAATTTGCAAAAGTTCATTTTCAAATTCTCCTCCATGATCACTCATTATAGTAACTATAGAAAGAGATTTTTGATTTTGAATTCTTTTACAAAATATAGAAAACTCATTAAAAGCATCATTTTTATTTTTAAGAAATATTACCCAAGTAAATCTTGAAAAATCATCAACAATTACAAATGCATATTTACTTCCATTTAAAGACGCTATCCTAGAAGGACCAAAAGATCAATATGAAGTAATTCAAGTGGTTTACTAGTAGAAATAATATTTTTAGATTTAAAAGAAGATTTATGCATTTTACCTTGTTGACATGCATCACAAAAATTATTTTTATAAGAAAGCTTAGGTAAACCATTTACTAAATCATATTTAGAAACTTTAGAAATATGTTTAAAATTAACATGACCAAAACGTTTATGCCATAATATAGAATCATTTGAAGATGCAATAAGACAGTTGTTCATTTGAAATATTATTTAAAGATAAAACATATATATTATTCTTTCTATGACCTTTATATAAAATTGTAGACCAATCAAGATCATAAATTAAGCAAGAATCTTTTTCAAGACAACTTTAAAACCTTTATCACATAGTTGACTTATACTAAGCAGATTATGTTTAAGACCTTCGACTAATAAAACATTATTAATAATAGGTTTATTAGAATTACCAACGGTGCCAATACCAATCACCTTTCCTTTGTTATTGTCTCCAAAGGTGGTACATGCCACCATCTTTGTCTTGAATTAATGACAATAATTGAATGTTCCCTGTCATATGTTTTGAACAACCACTATCTAAAATCCATCTATCTTTCTTTGGTACCTGAAAAGATAAATATTTATAATCTTGGTACCCATTTTACATTGGGTCCTTAAAATTAGTCTTTAGGAAACCAAACCCATGAAGAGTTTGATTTTCCTATGTAATTAGATGATAAGCAAATATCTTTAATAAAGCTAAAAATATAAGACTTTTTCTTATTATAATTTAAAACTTTAGGAACCCAAATAGATAAATATTTTGGTTTTCTTTTATTTAAAATATTATTTTTAACATTTTGTTTATATACTAATGAAGATGATTTTACAAAAGTGGTTTTCTTATGAATATCTTTTTCAACTTGAAAACCCAATCCTTTTGTCTTTTGAGTTTCTTTTTGATAAGAAAGTAAAGTTTTTAAATTTTCTTTACCTTTATTAAACTTACTAACATTTAAATATATGTCATCATATTTTGATTTAATCAAAGAAATATCTTTATCTAAAATACTAATACGAGTCTTTAAATTATTACATTCTGATTTTAGATACAAATTTTCATTAGTTAAAAATAATTTTCTTTGAGTAAATTTTCATTTTCTTCTTTTAATTTAATTTCTAGTGAATTAACATAAGAAGAATTTAAATCGAAATTTCCTCTAATAATCTCTTATTTTCATTTTAAGAAAATTATGTGAGACTTTCAATCTTACAAAAGTTTCATATAATTCATTAAATGCATCTAAAAGATCATCATTATCATTTACCTCATCTTGGGCCATGAAACACATATGAGCACTTTCATTTTCTTCATTTTCTTCATCGGATGAAGAATCATCACCATCATCCCAAGTTCTTTGCCATTGCCTTTCTTTTCTTGTTATTTTGAGTAGTGTTGAAATTATTGAAATGATTTGACTTTTGCTTATTCTTCAATAAAGGACAATCTTTCTTCATATGACCTGCTTTGTTACACTTGAAATAAACAGTGAGTTATTTGAATTTGAAAATTTAGATTTAAACTTACCTTATTTTATAAATTTTCAAATTTATGCAAACATGCTCATTTCTTCATCTTCATTATCTGAATCTTCCTTATCGATGTGATGTTGAATGCAAGAACTTTCTTGTTTTTCGTTTCATCTTCATTCTTTCTATCTTCGATTTGAACTGTGATGCCATTAAATTTCCAATTAAATTCTCCATCGACAATGTTGATAAATCATTTGCTTCTTCTATCACTGTAATTTTCTTTTCCCATTTTGGAGTAAGTGAGCGAAGAATTTTTCGCACCATTTCCACTTGTGTATAGGTCTTTCCAAGTCCAATTAGAGTATTAGTGATATCTGTAAATCTTGTGAACATATCTCCAATTGTCTCATTTTCTTTCATCCGGAACAATTCAAACCCGTGGACAAGAACGAAATTTTAGACTCTTTTACTTTATTTGTACCTTCATGTGTTACCTCAAGTGTGTGCCAAATATCATATGCAGATTTTGCTGTTGACACTCGGTTGAACTCATTTCGATCAAGTGCACAAAATAAAGCATTCATTGCTTTGGAGTCCAAATTTGCATTGTTCCTTTGTACTGTAGTCCATTCTGAAAACGGAGTAGTTGGCTTCTCATATCTTGTCTCTACAATGTTCTAAAGTTCGTATCTAATTGATTGAAGATAGATTTTCATTCTGCACTTCCAATAGTTGTAGTTGAGTCCATCAAACATTGGTGGACGATTTGTTGAATGACCTTCTTTGAATTGTGAATTCTGATCAGAAGTAGATGCCATCTTTCACCTTGCTCTGATACCAAATGTAGGATCGTTGATCTAACTCAATGAAACACTAGAGGGGGGGTGAATAGTGTTTTATAAAATTTTATGCAAGATAGATTATAAATTGCAAAAAGATAGCACAAATACAGAAAATTCACAATCGCAAACACAGATATTTATACTGGTTCCACCTCCCCGGTGTACATCCAGTCCCCAAGCAAATCCCGCTTGAGAGTTTCCACTATGATTTTGAAATACCCTTACAAAATCAAAGAATCAAACCTGACCAATTTGCAAGACCATGCAAATTGCAACAATCTCAAACCTGAGATTCACAATTCTCACACCTGAGAATCTCCTTTGAAAACAACAACGTACAAGATCCTATAAGCCTTGATGTGTAGATGATATCCAAGAGTGGCTTAGGAATTTCTTTAATCTCAAAAATATTTTTCTTTTGAATGTCAAGAACAGCTTTTGCTTTTTGAATCTTTGAACACACCCTTTCTTTTCAAAAATCCAAGTTGATGTATATGAGAATTTAGGTGGGTCTTTTTAGGTTTTACTATTTATATGTCTTGAAAGACACCCATTCAAAATAAAGAAAAGCTGTTAAAAACATTTAAAGATTCAAATTACGAGCAGTCATAAAAGCGTATTATAGTCGACTACTATATAAGATTAGTCGACTAATGCGTGTTTACAGTTACGTAAATGCAATTCAAGCATTAGTAGTCGACTACTATTTTTATTAGTCGACTAATCTAATGACGAGAAAGTCCGGGTGTATGTTTTAAATCCGGGTAGTCGATTATATATGCACGATGATCGACTAATCGTAAACTTACGATTCGAAAATTGTTTAAGTTTTCATTAGTCGACTATTAATAGCATTGGTCGACTAATCTGTAAACTTTCTAAACTTATATATTCATTAAGTTAAGTAATTAGTCGACTATAGTTTGAATTGGTCGACTACTCGACTTAAAAGTTTATAAATGAATTGTTTTAAACTTTAAAAATCTAATGGTTAATATAGGGATTTCTATAATTAACCAACACACTAAGCATGTGTTAGTGTGTTCTAAATATGCATGTGTGTGTGTGATCAAGGCTTGTACAATATATTCTAAGTAAAGAAGAGAAAATTACATTGTTCTTTGTATTTCATCTTGCTTTTCATCTTCAATACTCCATAATGCCTTGAGTCCAAATTTGATATATATGATATCTGCATCAACAAGTTATACCACACAAAAACACATATATATATATATATAGAACATATATTGTTATCATCAAAATATAATCTTGAGAATATATAAATCAACACATAAAACATAGAACATGTAAAGATCAACAAAATTAAAAACTCTCCTATTATAAAATATTCTCTACAATCCACAAAAGTTAAACAAATTATTTATATAAATTAACCAAAATATTATGTTGAATTCTTAGCATTTTATCCCTTTTTCTAATAATTAGATTGAAATTCTAATGGGTTCTTAAGATTATTCTAGGAATAAATATTTGGATTCTTACGATTATTTTATGAATATTTTAAAACCTTATATCTCATCTAATTGTAATGTTTTATTTGCTTACTATATGTTGCGGATTTAACTCAATATATTCTTCAGTTCATATCAAATCTCGCATCGTGGACATCGATGAGTGTTCTTTAGTTCTTTAAATAATCCATCTAATTTGAATTTCAAATTTTAAATTAAAAGTCATGCAAACCCTTATTTTGTATTTCTTTTATAAGAAAAAAGCTCTGTATCAAGTTATCTAATTTTGAAGAAGGAGACTCAAAGAAATTTTAGAAGGCGGACATACCCAAAAACTTATAGAGAACAAAGAAATTAGATATACAAATGAAAGAAACCATGCCCACCCGTGCGAGCCAGGGAAAAACACTTGTGATCTTTATATGAAAATAATCTTTTCTTTTCCTTTTCCTTTTCCTTTTTCTTTCTCATTGTTTTTTCTTTTCATTTTGCCACTCACATATAGAGTTCGTGGAAAACTTCACTAACTAACCTAAATCAACTTTTCCGTCAATTTGATGTAGCACATGGCCCAATTTAGCTCATAACAAACATAATATCTGAGCCCAAGGAACCTCCAGAGATGGCTACCTTACAATCACGCCATCCAAGGGTTTTATTTCCATGGGATATTGGGGAGAAATTAATGGAGCACGGAAGTGATAAACCTCAGAATCTACTAATGGATGCCCTTTAAATTCACAAAGAATAATCTCCGAATCCACAAAAAGTTTTGAATCCACGAAGAAAATATAATAAGAGAAATATTATTGATAAAAGTGATCTAGTCATACGGTTTACAATTCATCTTCTTAAATAGAAAAATAAAGACTACTCTTAATAGGAATAGAATTCTTAAAAGAAAGAAATAATTCAAAACTATCTAAAAAATTCCTATAATAGAGAAACAAATCAATTCAAATAGAATCAAAATTGAATTTATTTCCTAATCTAAATTGACTCCAACTTTATTATTAAAAATAAAATAAAATATGATTACTTTTGGATCTTTGCCAAAAAAAACTGGTGATATTGATGTAATTTTAAGAGTTTGTTAATACAAATGACTTCGTCTAGTCGAGGTAGGCAATTTTCATATATAATATATCAGAATCCACCTTTCAGATTGGGAGATATAATTATTTCTTTGTGGACAAGTCAATAATTCATCTGTATCCGTGTTCGACTCGTGAAGGTCTCACTTTTTCAAGAATTTGCTCGTTATGCGTCCTACATCAAACTCCATAGTTGAAAGAAGCTCGACCCTGAGCTTAGCTTCCTCGATAAATATTTTTCTTCTCCTGTATCGATCAGCATTCGCCTTGTACTTTGTATTAATTTTCTCCATCTGTTATTTTACCTCCTTAGCTAGGACTTCTTATGAATCAAACGTGTGTATGAATCTTTTCCACAAAGATGTATATGTGTTGTGGCATATGGATCTATAGATGACTTGACAAACTCCTCCAAATATTTTCCTTGTTGCTTTCCACATTGTTATGCCTAAAATTTTATATCAACCTTGTCAAAGTTATTGACAACTTTTACTTTCATAGAAGAAAATTCTCCACTCATACTCAATACACAAGTCTTTCATCTCCTTTATCTTGAGCCCTCCACCAAGCAAGTTACACATATCATCAATTACCTTGCTCGCTAGTATATCCTTCTCCTCCATCGTGACAATATCAATATGTGTAATATCACTCAAAATCTCTATGCTAATATCAAGCATAATATCCATCTTCACTATCTTATCACCATCAACATCAGGAATTTCAAATTTTAAATTAAAAGTCATGCAAACCCTTATTTTGTATTTCTTTTATAAGAAAAAGCTCAGTATCAAGTTATCTAATTTTGAAGAAGGAGACTCAAAGAAAATTTTTAGAAGGGTAGGACATACCAAAAACTTATAGAGAACAAAGAAATTAGATATACAAATGAAAGAAACCATGCCCACCCGTCTGAAACACGGAAAAACACTTGTGATCTTTATATGAAAATAATCTTTTCTTTTCCTTTTCCTTTTCCTTTTTCTTTCTCATTGTTTTTCTTTTCATTTTGCCACTCACATATAGAGTTCGTGGAAAACTTCACTAACTAACCTAAATCAACTTTTCCGTCAATTTGATGTAGCACATGGCCCAATTTAGCTCATAACAAACATAATATCTGAGCCCAAGGAACCTCCAGAGATGGCTACCTTACAATCACGCCATCCAAGGGTTTTATTTCCATGGGATATTGGGGAGAAATTAATGGAGCACGGAAGTGATAAACCTCGAGAATCTACTAATGGATGCCCTTTAAATTCACAAAGAATAATCTCCGAATCCACAAAAGTTTTGAATCCACGAAGAAAATATAATAAGAGAAATATTATTGATAAAAGTGATCTAGTCATACGGTTTACAATTCATCTTCTTAAATAGAAAAATAAAGACTACTCTTAATAGGAATAGAATTCTTAAAAGAAAGAAATAATTCAAAACTATCTAAAAATTCCTATAATAGAGAAACAAATCAATTCAAATAGAATCAAAATTGAATTTATTTCCTAATCTAAATTGACTCCAACTTTATTATTAAAAATAAAATAAAATATGATTACTTTTGGATCTTTGCTAAAAAACTGGTGATATTGATGTAATTTTAAGAGTTTGTTAATACAAATGACTTCGCCTAGTCGAGGTAGGCAATTTTCATATATAATATATCGAGAATCCACCTTCAGTTGGGAGATATAATTATTTCTTTGTGGACAAGTCAATAATTCATCTGTATCCGTGTTCGACTCGTGAAGGTCTCACTTTTTCAAGAATTTGCTCGTTATCGTCTACATCAAACTCCATAGTTGAAAGAAGCTCGACCGAGCTTAGCTTCCTCGATAAATATTTTTCTTCTCTGTATCGTCGGCATTAAGCCTTGTACTTTGTATTAATTTTCTCCATCATTATTTTACCTCCTTAGCTAGGACTTCTTATGAATCAAACGTGTGTATGAATCTTTTCCACAGCATGTATATGTGACTGACGGCATATGGATCTATAGATGACTTGACAAACTCCTCCAAATATTTTCCTTGTTGCTTTCCACATTGTTATGCCTAAAATTTTATATCAACCTTGTCAAAGTTATTGACAACTTTTACTTTCATAGAAGAAAATTCTCCACTCATACTCAATACACAAGTCTTTCATCTCCTTTATCTTGAGCCCTCCACCAAGCAAGTTACACATATCATCAATTACCTTGCTCGCTAGTATATCCTTCTCCTCCATCAGGACAATATCAATATGTGTAATATCACTCAAAATCTCTATGCGAATATCAAGCATAATATCCATCTTCACTATCTTATCACCATCAACATCAGGAATTTCATTTATAACAAGGATCTTCACCTTAGAAGGAATTTCGATAGGGGCAAGTTCTTCTTTCTAGTTATAACCAAGTCATAGACCTCTTCAGATTGCTTCAAGTCTTTTGGTAAAGTCTCATTGTCTACCACTAAAAGTTTCTTTTTCTCAGTAGTCTCTATCATGGATGCCTCCTGTTCTATAAGAGGCATGAGTGCAATTCAACGTCCATCCTTCTTAAAGATATAAGCATTGTCACTTCTATTGTGGGTAGTACCAACATCGAACTATCATGGCCCACCCAAAATCATATAACGATCATCCATCTGGACTACACCACACAACACTTTATCAACATAGTTGCGGACGATGGAAAAAGGCATCCGATACACCTCATTGACCTGCACATCATTGTCCTTGAGAATCTAGTCGGTCTTGCTAGGAGTGGGGTATTTTTCTGTCTTCAAACCTAACTTCTCCACCATACACCAAGAGATAAGATTCCTACTCTGTCATAGTTAATGATTGTCGAGTCTCAAAAAATTATAGTAAACTAGAGATTACAATGAAACAAGAATTTTTTTGTATTGCTGGGTTCTTTCTGTGTGCCAAGAGAGAGTCAGTCTAGTACTCTGTTGATGGTTTGAACAATTGATGATGGGTCTTCTTGTTGATTTTAGAAGGCCTGCCAAAGTTGAGCCAAAATCCTATCTCGGATGATGATCAAGCTTAGTGTTCAAGATGATCAAGAGCGCTAGATGCTAAAAATAGAGAGAGAGAGAGAGAGAGAGAGAGAGAGAGAGAGAGAGAGAGAGAGAGAGAGAGAGAGAGAGAGAGAGAGAGAGAGAGTGTGTGTGTGTATGTGTGTGTGTGGCCATTAATTATGGATTAGTGGCTATTAACTTAGGAGATAATGGGGGTAAGCCGTTTCCTTAAGAATAGCTCTTGAAATGGTCATGGGTGAAGTTCACCTATAACAGCTATGGGCAAAGTTCACTCTGGCAAACTTTGCCAGAACATGTGTGACGTGTCCTATGTGGACTCATTTAGGCGAAGCTTGCATGAGGTGGCAAAGCTCGCATGAGGTGGCAAAGGTTCACTGTTATTGGGGCGAGCTTCGCCATGGGCTTGTATCTAGGCCCATCTGAATTGTTTAGCCCATGGGGCATTCACTTCTTAGACTCATGTTAGGCTCAAGTATCAGATTCGTGTTATCTATACTGAGCATTGGTCCAGGAGAGAGTTTGTATTTGACCGTCTATAATGATAACATCACAAGTTTTCTGTATCATGATGCATCTTGTGTGGAAGATATTGTGCTTTTGAGATGGTTATTCTTTGTTTACTTCTTCTTCAATACTCTTCACAACTCCAAGGTCTTGCTTACGAACATATTTGGCTTGCGTAATCTCTATGTGATCATAGTTAGAGTGTGATCTCGGATATTGATTGAACACATAATAACAGATAGGAAGAAAATGAACTTTCAAAAATTCCTTCATTGCCCCCCATGATCAAATTTTTTGCTTTTGCTGATGAGCCCCATCCTCACATACTAATTGTCACCAAAAAGCTGTTTTACCCTTAAGTCGGTAGGTTACTCACTTAACCATCTGATCTTCTGTAATTCTCAAGTGCCCGAAAAATCTCTCCGCCTCATCAATCTAATTAAGAAAATATTCTACATAGAGTTTCCCATTGAAAGATAGTAAATCAATCTTGATGTTTCCAGTATTATAGATTTCTCATCTTGAATAGTCTCAACGATCATGATTTTGGTGCGGGACTTCATATTCATCGATGTCGCTGTTAAATTCTTCCTGTTGAGTCTTAGCATGTTTTTGGCGATCAACAACGTGATCTACAACTCATCCCAGGTGTGACGCCCCTGGTTTCAACAAGGCTGCAGTCTAAGGTGAAACCAAGGATGTCAAACCTGTCATGCACCCACACAATGCAATAACATATTTCACTAATCACAGTAATATCCTCTAGTGGAGTCAAAAAAAGTGTAGGTACAAAACAGGCAATTTAAAGAAAATAAATACAATAGACATGATGAAGAAAGATATCTCATAAATGAAATCATGTCTCAACTTATTAAACCGAGATATAACAGATCTCTAAAATAAATGTTAAATATCTCGATATGAGTCAACTAGAAATGTAACAGGCTTACCGCCTTTATGAAAACAAAACTCTAATGTCCTAATAAAAATACAAACCTACAAGGAGCCTCAAATGGTAAAATCATGTGACGATAACTATGCTAGAACTCGTCATCCCACGCCTCCAAACTTTGAGCGTCTGAAAAAAATTTAAAACAAAAAGAACAACAACAAGAGCATCAGAGCGTATAGCAAGATCACCTCCATCCGCTCCCAGGGGAAAGGCTGCTAGATGGAGTGCAGGCTCTATCTATTAAGCATAGTCTACCTAGATTATTTTTCCCCGTATCTAATGAAATTAATATTTAGACACCTACAACACGAGACGTAGTATGTCGAGCGAAATAATCCAAACAAGAAAACCCTCATGTATAGACCATATGTCCCGAATCGTAAACATCTAAACATTAATACCGAACTAAAGATAAATAATCTAAATAAAATTAACAATTAGAAATCCACAACACGAGACCGGTACGTCAAACGAAATAATCCAATCAAGAAAACCCTCATGTATATACCATATGTCTCAAATTGTGAACAACTAATCATTGATCCCAACCTAAGAAATAAAGAAAAACAGTAAAAGAAAGTAAAGACATCAACATATCGTATTCATAATATCTTCGACTGTCACTGGAGAGGTAGAATGAATATCGACACAAATCCCGTGTACTTTCAAATGCAAAGTACTCTGGGTCATATATTTCAGCAGTGAGTCAAAAACATAACTGGCATCCGCCAACGACTCAGGCATCATTTAACTATCTCGATGCAACTCCATGCAAGATTCTAATACTTAATCTTATCATGTGCAACGGACTATCCTATAGGTATCCTGATCAGTGTACATGGCTCATTAGTCTCATCGTGATCTCGCGTAACATGAGTGCGGACGCCTACCATATAGGTATCCTAGAAGTACGGCTCACAAGCCTCATCGCACTCGCGCGGACGACCGCTAGATAAAGCATCCAAAGTCGACTCAATGGCTCAGACGTATGGAATATCGACGCACTACCTCATGTAGTACTGAACTGAGCTCATCAACGATATCCAAACATGTGTGTAAAGTATGTACTAAACTCTTTGTCAAAGTAATCGGGTTAAAATCCACCATAATTCCTTTCAGTATACCCATGTATGTGATACTACACCATTCATGAAATTAGTATAAAGAAGTGCGGCTCAAACCCCAAACATATATTAATCGTATGCAAAATACAAATTTAGGCAACAGTCTTAGTAAGTCGATTACTAGGTCTGAGTAGTCGACTACATTGAGTCCATCCGCACTATGTAATAACATATATCAAGAT
The DNA here is from genome assembly GCA_012295165.1 of Asparagus setaceus. Taxonomy (NCBI): domain Eukaryota; kingdom Viridiplantae; phylum Streptophyta; class Magnoliopsida; order Asparagales; family Asparagaceae; genus Asparagus; species Asparagus setaceus. The sequence goes on from CM022703.1 coordinate 21,489,377, forward strand.
CAGAGTTCCACTATTAAGAATATTAGTCGATTACTCAGAAACACATAATTTCATACTCAATCAAGACAGTAGCCGACTACTAAACTTAGTAGTCGACACCTCACAAGACATGTATTCCTTCGTGAATAAACGCTGCTTTTGACAATTGTACATATTATGATGTTAAAATGAGATTTTATACTTGGCATATACAACATGAATTATCTGAATCATTAAATTAAATTATTACATCTTCCAAATTAGGGTTTAACATCCTAATAAAATAATTTCTTCAATTTTCTCATATGTAAACAAAGTGACTATCAACACATGATAAAAACTACGCATGAACAAAGATAAAATTTATTTAAACATGTTTATCTTACTTAGATATCACAAACCTAGGGTTTAAGCATGATTAATTAACATGAAAACTCAAAGAAACCTTCACGTAATATATCAATTATTTCAATCGCATATCCAGCTTTCGCAGAATAGATCGTTAGTAAATTAAGTATATCTTTTCTAGACAAACTATATTTAAGAATAGTTTTCTTTTGGAAACTAGAGCCATATAGCTATTATTTGGCACTAGTTTGGTTCAATTGGAGTTCATTTGTTATCTCAAATTTCCAGTTATCTCAAATTTCTAAACATTATACATGTGCAATGTGTTTTTTCCTAGACATGTTGTTAGTAAAATGAGTATATCTTTCTATATAAATTATTTTTATGAATGGTTTTCTATTTTGAAAACTAGATTCATATAGCTTTCATTTGACACTGATTTGGTTAAATTTAGAGTTTATTTTCTATTTCAAAATATCGTTAAATATTATATAAGTGCAATGCTTCTAGAAAATATATATCACAACCTTAGGATTTGGCATGGTTAGTTTACAAGAAGAACTCAAATAATCAAATAAACTAGGATTTTCACATGGTAAATAAAATTTATATTAAAATAATGATCATGATCATATTTTTAACATAAACATCAAGGAAAAATATTAGATCTAACAATTGTTTACATCCAACATAAAAATCTAGTCTTTTAATACTCCGGTTAAGATTTAGACATGTAAATGGAAATTATACATCTAAACTAGTTATTTAACTATGGGGATGAGTTTGGATGCAAGTGATCTTGCCTTATAATGTGTGCAAGCCTTTGAAACCGATGTAATGACTCCTCTTCGCCAAACGCCCTAGATCTCAGCTTTTCTCGCTTCTCCTCACAAGACGCCCCAAAATCTCAACTTTAGGGATAGGGTTTGGGAGAGAGGAAGGAGGCTGCTAGGTTTGAAACTCTAATAAAAGATAATAATTTTATGAAAACACATATATATATATATATATATATATATATATATATATATATATATATATATATATATATATATATATATATATATATATATATATATATATATATATATATATATATATATATATATATATATATATATATATATATATGCAAACCCTAATTAAACCCGCTTTTGACCCAAACCAGGAAACCTAGTCTGACTGGGAAAAAGACCTTCGGTATTTTGGCTATAACTTTCTCATATGACCTCGGAATGAGGTGATCTAAGACTTGTTGGAAAGCTGTTGAAGAAACCTACAAATTTTTGCTTTTACGTATTTCCAGATTCTAAATATATCAGAATGTAAAACCTATAAACTCTTAACTGGTCATTATTTCCAGATTTCTCTTCGTGCATGATTTGTGCATTTGCACTCATATATACACATATATATGTTGAATTGATCTCAAATCAATTCCTCGATACTAAAACATTAATAAAATGTATTTATCACCATATAACTCATTTATTATTATATATTATAAAATATTTAAATTTTCGGGTTTTACATTCTTCCTTAAAAAGAATTTCGGCCCCAAATTGCGATTCAGATCTTAGAGGTTAATAATATGAGAAAGGTGCTAAGAGGGAATAATCCAGACGAGGAAACCCTCCCGTACACAACTCATACCATTAATCTCTAGATATAGAACATAGCAATATTTATACTTAACGATCTAGAATACCAATATTCCCACTCAACCCCTAACTAAACGGAACTAGTACGTCGGGCAAAAAATCCAAATAAGGAACCCCCATATATATACCATGCGTTTCGAATGATTAGGAGTTAAGTATTAACATCATCATTCTAGTGTTAAATATAAATATGATCATATAGAGAGTTATGAACATATAGAGAGTTATGAACATAAGCAAGTCCTAATAAAAACAATTTACCTGCTCAAACAGGTGTGGGTAGTCGCGACGCACCTCCTCCTCGCTCTCCCATGAATCTTCCTCAGCTCCTCTCCGGTTCCACTGAACTTTAACTAAGGGTATTTCCTTATTTCTATGCTTCTTGTTCTCCTTGGCAAGAATACATACAGGAGTCTCAATCATAGTCAGATCATCGTGAATCTCGACCTCTGGTGCATCCAACACCTGTGCCTCCTCATCGCAGAATGCTTCTTAAGCATCAAACATGAAAAACATCATGTATGCCCGACATCGATGCTGAGAGCTAACCGATATGAAACGGCTCCAACGCCCACAATCAAGAATGGCCCAATGTACCTCTGAGCAAGCTTCCCTCGTCTACCAAATCACTGGACTCCTTCATCGCGATACCTTTAATAATACATATTCCCCAACTTGAACTCTATACCATCTCTGATAACTCTTCTCTCGACGGCTCAGGTTGTAAGAATGCGCTCAATGATCTGCTACTATCTCCGTAGTCCGTCTCACAAGCTCCGGTCCAAGTAATAGGTTATCCTCTGGTTCTGCCCAACAAATAGGTGATCTACAGGGCCTCCCGTACAATGCTTCATACAGTGCCATACCAATAGTCGTTTGATAACTGTTGTTATAGGCAAATTCAATTAATGGAATATGGTCCTCCCAAATGCCACAAAATCCATAATGCATGCCGCAACATGTCCTCCAATACTTGGTTGACCCTCTTCTTCGCCCCATCCATCCGTGGGTGAAAACACTAGAATATGATAATGTACTACCAAAAGAATTTTGGAAACTCTTCTAGAAATGTGAAGTAAAGACTGAGCCTCGATCTGATACAATCGCATCTGGTACTCCATGTAATCTCACAATCTCCTGGATAAATATCATCGCATAAATCTCAGCTGTGTATGTCGTTTTTGTCGGTATAAAATGCCGACAACCAATCGACTATCACCCAAACTGAATCGCTTTCTTCGATCTCGCAATCCTACAATGAAGTCCATAGAGATATCCGCCCACTTCCACTGGAATGGGTAAAGTCAGAGGGTTCTTGGTCTCCGATGTTCGCCTTCACTTGCTGGTAGGTAAAACACTTGGCCACATACTCAGCAATCACCCTACGCATTCCGCTCCACCAAAAATATCTCCTCAGATCCTTATACATCTTTGTTGTGCCTAGATGTACTGCAATACCCTCTCTGCTGATGACGTGGCCTAAAAATCTAACCTCGGATAACCAAAACTCACACTTGCTGAATTTGGCATATAGCTGATGCTCCCGTAATGTTTGCAATGCTAGGCGAAGATGCTGCTCGAGCTCTGCCTCCGATCTTGAATAGATAAGGATATCGTCGATAAATACTATTGTAGGCGTTAAAAATTGCTTATCAATACCCAAACAAGACTCGTAAACGGTGGGTTGACAACCGACGATCCATCCGACGGCGACCCACAACGCCGCCGACGCGGATTACGCCGCGAAACGCATAAAGCGAGTCGACGAACCCATGAAGTAAGTCGGAAGGCACGAAGCAGCTAAACGACGCGTCGTGGAGAAAACCGACACGGCTCAACGAGGCGAGTTGGCTAAACTCAAACGTTGACAGACGGAATCAACCGTGCTTAGTCCGTCGATGCAAACGAACCGTTTGAGCTCAAAGTTGATCGACACGGACTCAACACAACGGCGACATCACCGAGCAAAACTAACCCCGAAGACCAAGAATCGACGAAGAATCGACGGAGAACGACGCAAAAACGACGCCGAGACGACGGACCAGCGATCGCGCACCGCCAAGTGGCCAGGTTTCGGCCACTTTGGCCGAGCCACCTCTACCAACTTGCCGGAAGCCGCCAGTGGCCGAGGTCGCCACTTGGTCGGAGCCACCGCCAATTTGTCGGCGGCGCCGCCAGTGGCAGGTGGCTTGGCCACCATGGTGCCGAGCCACCCGCCAACTTGGCGAGTTTCTACCAAGTGGCCGAGCCACTTGTCGCTACAGCCCTTTTTTTGTATAAATAGGGTCTTGCTCATTTGGAGGTGGGATTTTGGGGATTTGGTGATTGAGGCTTGGACTTGGATTTTTGAGGATTTGGCTTTGGCTTTGAGGCGGATTTTCGAGGAGTTTCGAAGAATTCTCACGAGATCCACGAGCAGTCAACGCCGCTCCGAGCACCGCACGAGTACAAGTCCGCCGACGCCGATCCACAAATCGCGGGTAAAACTCGGTCGAATCCTCGATACCCTCTAGGTTAAGCTTCGTCTTAATCTCGGGGATAGCTGTGATTTCTCCTTGTAGATCTCACCCTCTCGATCCTCTCCTTCGTGAGTGTGATCCCCGCAGCGATCCTCCTTTGTGAGTGTGATCCCTCAGCGCTTCCTTTCTTTGGTATAAAAATGTTGACTTAGTCAACCAATCGACTATCACCCAAAGCTGAATCGTTCCTTTCTTCGATCTCGGCAATCCTACAATGAAGTCCATAGAGATATCGCCCACTTCCACTCTGGAATGGGTAAAGAACATAGGGTTCTTCTTTGGTCTCGATGTTACGCCTTCACTTCTTTGGTAGGTAAAACCTTGGCCACATACTCGGCAATCACCCTCGCATTCGGCTCCACAAAAATATCTCCTCGGATCCTTATACATCTTTGTTGTGCCTAGATGTCTGCAATACCCTCTCTGGCGATGGCGTGGCCTAAAATCTAACCTCGGATAGCCAAAACTCACACTTGGCGAATTTAGGCGATGCTCGTAATGTTTGCAATGCTGGGCGAAGATCTTTGCTCGAGCTCTGCCTCCGATCTTGAATAGATAAGGATATCGTCGATAAATACTATTGTACGTTAAAATTGCTTATCAATACCCAGACAAATTAGCGGTGGGTTGACAACCGACGATCCATCCGGCGAGCCCGACCACGCCGTCGGCGTGATTCTGTATAAAGCGCGCATGAGTCGGCGAACCCATGAAGTAAGTCGGCTGCGAGCGTGAAAGCGGCGCGTCGTGGAGAAACCGGCAGCGAAGCTCAGCGAAGCGAGTTGGCTAAACTCAAGCGTTGGCGAGGCGGAATCAACCGTGCTTAGTCCGTCGATGCAAGCGAACCGTTTGAGCTCACGAAAGTTGATCGGACCACGACTTCGAACACAATGGCGACATCACGAGACAAAACTAACCGGGAAGACGAAGAATCGGCGAAGAATCGGCGGAGAAAGCAGCATAAAGCGGCGAGCGGCGGAACGCCCAGCGATCACGGCACCTCGGCCAAGTGGCCAAGGTGGCTCGGCCACTTTGGCCGAACCCTCGGTCAGCTTGGTAGAGCCTGCGGCAAGTGGCGAGGAGACTCGACCACTTTGGTAGAGCCACCTCGACAATTTGGTAGAGCGCCTCGACAAGTGGCAGGTGGCAACCACCATGGTAGAACCACCTCGGCAGTGCTCGACAAGTGTGGCTCACTGTTTGTAGCCCAGCGCCTCCTTTTTTTTTGTATAAATGGGGGTCTTGCTCATTGGAGGTGGGATTTTGGGATTTGGTGATTGAGGCTTGGACTTGGTTTTTGAGGATTTGGCTTTGGCTTTGGCGGATTTTCGAGGAGTTTCGAAGAATTCTCCACGAGATCCGCGAGCCGTCAGCAGCGCCGTTAGAGCACCGGCGAGTACAAGTCGATCGGCGTCAGATCCACAAATCGGCGGGTAAAAACTTCGGGTCGAACTCTGGATACCCTCTAGGTTAAGCCGTCTTAATCTCGGGGATAGCATGTGATTTCTCCTTGTAGATCTCACCCGCTCGGCGATCCTCTCCGCCGTGAGTGTGATCCCATGACGATCCTCTCCTTTGTGAGTGTGATCCCCTCGGTAGCTTCCTTTCCTTCCGTGAAGCGAGCCCCTCGTCTGTAGTTCGAACCGGGTTTACACGGGATCCGAATTGCGGTAGTCCGGACGAACAAAAGTCCGACACGAAAAAGAACCCGCATGGCGAGGATCACGGAAAATAGAGATCCTCGTGTTTGTTCACTAAAGGAAGAGTTGTAATTTTAGTTTTCATTTATGCATAAAAATAAGGCATTTCTCTTGTTTGAAATTTTGTTGTAGGCCAGCGAAACATACCGCAGTTCAAGCGAGCAATGAATAACAAACCAACCATGAACAAAGCGACCACGGTGGGACCAGCGGCCTCAACAACGAAGCCGTCGTGCTCTAAGCCGGATCCGATCCGGTCATCGAGGAGTCGAGTTGAGTTGACCGGAAAGAAGTATGAAGAATACCTCTCCTCCTCGTCGAGATCCAGTTCCCCATAAGTCCAAGATGGTCTCGTGCAAGGAAGACCCAATCGGCCTCGAGATCTTGGGCGCGAAAATCCACCACCACGGCTGTCAAGGCTGCAGGCAGCGGTGATTCCCGGCTAACAACGGCCAAATCTTGAGAACCCTATCTCTGCGAGTGCGATTCCGCCAATGGCGTTGTGACTCTCAAAGAGCGATCGGAAGCTGACGTCGGCGCTGGCAAAACAATTAGCCCGGGCGAAAGAGTCAATGGATGGGGTCGCTATGGCCGGATCTAAGATCTAAGTTGACTTCAGAGAATCACGAGATCGTAGCGATTCCTTCTGGTAGGCGGCGAGCGATGGGTCGAAAAGTCAGCGAACCGTTCTACGCCGGGGCGTATCCGGAAGCCGTAGCGCTCCTGGCATAACCACGGGCTTTGGTGCAACAAGCCGCGAGTTGAAGAAGAGGCGAAGTGCGTCGACAAATCGGCTAGCTTGAAGCCAAGTCCGTCGAAGCTTCAACTCGGCGAACCGGCATCGAAGCCTAGCTCTGCCAGGGGCCAACTCACGCTCCCGTGCTCAAATCGAAATTGTGAGCACCTCAGCAAAAGTGGCATTGGCCAGAAGTTACCTCCGATTATGCGCACCCAAACTTCCGTGAAGCCAACTCTCTCGCCCCGACCAGGCGGGCTTGCCGTTAGGATCGCCCAGGTCAGCGCTAAAGGAATCCGGTCACTCGATGCGGGAATCGCACCCACAAAGACAAGAAGAAACTGCATTTTTCGCAGGGCTTCAAATCCCGAAGTCGAGAGCCGTCGAATTCACACTTTCGCCGAGAAATGCGATGGCCAGTGACTTATGAAGGCTATTTGTTCTCGGAAGGAGGCGGCTCTCATCGGCGATGACAGCGTTATACGAGAAGTCGTGACCACCGCGATAGGTTGCTCGGTATTCATCTGGGCGAGTTGTACTATCGTCTTTGGGGGTTCTAAGTAAATCGAAAGAGAGCCCGAGAATCAAACATGCCTTGCTTGTGCTCGAAACGATCAAAGCGGTGTTATCCAGTGCAAGCTAGCTAAACGACTCGGAAAAGCGTCGGTCTTTGATAACTCGGCACGAAATGCGAACAAGTCAAAGGCGCTTAGTAAAGAAAGATGAAACCAGGCGATGAATTGCCGAGTGTTACCATCAATATGACCCGGAGGGGGCGTCGTCACGTGCGTTCGAACATCGCGAATGGCTTCGATTGCGGTCGGGGCTATTAAACGACAATTATCGCAAGATCAGAAGGATTACCCTCGAGATGATGAAGTGTCGGATCTTTGGCTCCGCAATGGCCGATAATACAATTTCGGCATAAGGACAACCTCATGGCGTTCGCGGTCAGCCGGAACAAGTGTCCCGGATGCTTGAAGAGGCCTAACCAAGCAAAGGACAACTTTAAGCTTGAAATGGAGCGAGCCATCGCGGCGGATGAGAGCAATGCATGACCAGAGATCGAGGCGATAATAAGCCGCCAAAGGCGAGCAAAGTCGTCGCAATAATGTCAACCGGATAGCGACGCGGACGGGAAAGGAGGCCAAAGCGTAGATGATCGTCTTTGCTTCGGCAAAGCGCTAGCGATAACATCATTCCTCCCCAAGTTTACGAGAGCGGAGCGTGGGGAAAATGAGAAAATAAAAGACTCGAGAGAAAATCAATACTTTGATTTCGCTCAAGAGGTAAAGAAACGGGTATACCATGTCCTTACCCAGGGAGTGGGAATCAATCCGTGTATCAGGCAAAATTCAACCTCATCAACTTTACACCGTTTGGCGGAAGGGATCGCCCACTCGGCGCTTGATCTACTTCAAGTCTCATCTAGGTGTTATCTCCGAGCGAGCCCTTGATGGTTCGGTCATTCGTTAGCACCCTTAGGTGGGCTGCCTTGATTGGTACCGCCGTCACAAACCGGGGCGTTAATAATGGGATGATATGGGCCATGTTTCTCACCAATTTCTTCGGCATGATGACAGAGGTATCCATCGGTTCTTTGTTGGGCGAAGAAGCGGGGAAGCTTGATGGATAACCGTCAAGAGGTTGAAATAAGGCAATGAATTGCGAGACCGATAACGGAGAAGTTCATTCTCAAACTTGTCATAACTGTCATTGGGCGTGTTGGAAGCAATGAGGCCTGCCGTCCAGAGACACAGGAAAGATTTAATCGTGGAGAGCAAGCGGCGATTCGAGGAGGAAGAAAGCGGAGAGGTCAACCTATGGTGGATGCTCACAGCGAGAACTTTGTCCCCGTGGCAAAGGTAAAGCGCGCAAAGTCATGGAAAGCTAATCAAGCGTTGACTGCAACCACAGCAGCGGTCGCAACAATGTGCACCACGGCAATCGCAGCGACCTCAATGGCGCCAACAAACTCGAGTCGAAACCATCCGGTTCGAGGTTTCCCAAGACTTACTACGTTCAGGGCGAGGAAGTTAGAGCATCTTCAAATACCTTGGAAAACAACAAAATCTAGTTGCCCCAATTGTAAACCAGAGGAGGCAAACAAGATTCTGAGATCCTAAATGCTTGCTTACCGAGGCGGTACATCATCCTACAAAGTTACGCTACCATCTCAGGACAAGATTCGGGCCTTGATCGATGTTGGAGTCATTACTCAAAACCCTCTAAAGAGAAGAAGGTGGGAACAAATGCGGTCTCTATAAGCGGATCGGTTCCTTGGTTGGTTCCAACCCGCCTTGATTGTGAAGGTAGGAATGAAGATGGTGAATGAAGATCCTCACGGGACAGCGTAGAGAAGGGGCTCGTACCGCTGCCACGACAGCAAGCGGAGAAATCCTTTGGGTCCACCATGACTTCTTTGGAAGGCGATCGATGGACTACATCCTCGGCCATAAAAGTCAAGGGGAAAAGGCAAGTTACCATCTTTGCTTAGCAATTCGAGAGGATGATGAAAAGTATCCACCTTCCAATTCCGGAAGAAGAAGGAAGTCTTCTCCGGAGTGGACAAGAATACTCCTACAAGTATCCGAACACTCAAATCCAAGCTAAGAACTTGTAGGTGGGGGGTGACCACGACTCCCTCTCTTTCGTCGCGAGAGACTGAAGCAAAGGAGAAAGCGACCTCCAGGTCGGAAGCTCAACTCGAAGCGGTCCGATTCAATGCCCAATTGTGAGGGATAGGCCAGGAACATCGAACTCTCCATACCGTTTCGGCGTCATGGCCCGGTTAGCGAACATCCCGAATAACTCTCTGAGTTGCTCCGATTGTCAAAGCAGGAAGCTCTACAAGAAGCTACAGGCGACTCGAGGTGTTTCTCGAGATCAAGCGATCCGGAAAATCGCACAACAATGCAACAGCAGCCAAGCACTTCCCTGCATTACTTTTACAAGGAGGATATCACGGCGAGATTCAAACACGATCGGCCGCTATACTTCCGGGTATATTGGCTCTAGTGAAGTTAACGGATCCAAGTCGATCCAGGGTTCCACTTCAATGAGCATTATGCCCTGCGCCTCATGTATCACCTTGGAATCCCACGCGATGGTGGCATCAGCGAGCACAATGATCTATGGGTTTAACACCAGGAGTCTCGGCAGCTTGGTAGATCGGATAAAGTGCCAAATGGGGATTTAAAGTCGAAGTCACACTATGTGATTGTGCGAGACCTATAACTTATTGTTAGGTCGACCTTGGATCCGCGGTAGCGTTATAGTCCCATCTACTCTTCATCGGTGTCTCAAATATGTAGACACGAATAATGAGTCAAGGCGGTGGTGCGGACAAGCAATGCCGTTTAAGGGGTGGAGAATTATTTCTTGATTCTCTCCTCTACGGTAATGAGTCGGCGAATCATCTGACCCAGGCACGGACGGTGAAGAAAGGCGTCTGAAGCGGGCTTGATTATAGTGGTGGTTTTGTTTTAAATGACATTGTACCCCTTGTAATCAATCTTGGCGATGAAGAATTCGGATGAACATGTAATTAGCAAATTGGATGAATCAATAAATGAAGCGATTTGAGTTTTTGTCTTTGAATGATGTAATGGCGAGGTTTACAGCGATCGAGTTGCACCACAACTTCGGTCTTCTTGCTTTACACAAAAGCAATTCCAAGACTCCTTTGGGACAACTTTCGTCATCCCGAAGATCAAGTAGTGAAAAAGACTTGGTTTACGGAAAAGGAGATCACGGTTCCAGCGAATCATTTCTTAGAAGAAGATGAAGATGACAGCGGGCCTATCCTCAACACATTCAGGATATAGTCGGAGACAGGGTATCATGAAGAAGTGAAGTGCGACTTGACACAAGGAGAAGGTCTATGTTTGAGGCGAGGTCCTCGTGTCCCTCCTAAAGCGGCATATGTCCCAAAGGGAAGCGGATAACTATTATGCATTTAGAGGGATTGGGATGCGAATCCTCCTCGGAAGATGAATGCTCATGGCTAATTGATGATAATCCACGATGGGGAGGCGGACATTAAATGCGATTCTTGACTTGGGATTGACACGGCCTCGGAGAAGCTTTCAAGGCTTTGATGTCAAATATGGCTCACAGTGCGATCCTGCTACTATTGAGGGTGATGAAGATATGCCAACATGGGAAGACCCATGGATCCATCAACTGTTTGGGGATAGATTGAACAAAGAGAACCCCCACTAAGAGCGAGGTAGTCGAGGTTAATATGGGTGATGAGGAGCATCCTAAGCTCATAAACATCGGCAATACTCTTCCCTCGGAAGAAAAGAAGAGTTGATAAGCCCTAATCGGGGAGTATATCGATGTATTAAGCTTGGAGTTATGAGGACATGCGGGACTAGACCTAATGTAGCGACACATCGCCTCAACATCAAGGTGGATGTCAAACGTCAAGCAACCACAAAGGCGGTTTAGATCCACAAATCTTGCGAACAATCGTCGTGAAGTGAAGAAACTCATAGAATCGGGATTCATCGGGAAATTCAACATCCGGATTGGGTGGCGAATATAGTCGGTCATGAAGAAGAATGGTTCGTCGGGATGCATTAGCCGACTCTGAAGATCCGAGCGGCCCTTGAAAGGCGACTTCCCTCTTTCCACCCGATGTCATAGTCGACAATACGTGTGGATTTGAAAGAATGTCGTTCATGGATGGTTTCTCGAGGGTATAATCAAATCAAGATGCACCGATGGCGAAACACCACGTTGAGCAGCCCTCGGTATATTTTGCTACGGTCATGCCATTTGGCTTAAAGAGCAGCCGGCCAACATACCCGCCAGCAATGAGGAGATTTTCCAAGATCATCTCGAAAATGGTCGAATGCTCGTCGGCGACTTAGTCGTAAAAGCCGTGACAAAGGAGATCACATCAAAGATCTTAGAGCGGTATTGAGCTCATGCGAACTCATCGACTAAAATGAATCACCAAATCCTTCCTTGGAATGTCGGTGGCAAGTTCCTCCGGTTTAAATCGTCACGACAAAGGAATCCGTCGATCGACAAAGTGAAGGCGATTCAAAATTGCAACCTCAGAAATCGAGAGAACTTCGGGGTTACAGAGGCGATTAAGCGTACATCCAAGCCGGTTCATATCGAACTTATGGGAAGTGCAACGGTTCTCAAAATTGAATAAGAAGAGTGTCGTTTATTTGGGGCGGCCTTGTCGGCGTTTGAAGAGATAGTATCTCGCTAAACCTCTATTCTTGTTTACTTGTGATGGAAAACCGTTTTGATCTACGTCAAGGCAGCGGATCACTCGTTAAGCGCTTTACAGCGCCAAGGCGGCGGCGGTCCGCGAGCGAGCGATGATGTATACTGGCGAACATTGGTTGCGGTAGTCGATACGATAGTGCGGCGGTGCCTTGCGTTAGTGTTACTTAATTGGAAAATCGCGACACTACTTAGTGGACGAGGCGATTGTTATCTCTAGCGTAAATCCGTCGAATATTTATGACCCGGAAGCTTCAATGAGTTGGCGTTTGGCGAAATAGGCCTTGCTCTTGTCCCGATATGACTTGCACTTCAAACAACAAAAGTCGGTCAAAGGACAAGCGATTTGCGATCTCTTGGCAAACCAACGGACCTTGATGAAGCTATATGATGATCTCTCGGATGAAGTTGGGGAAGTCAACACTACATCGCACCAACAAATATGGCGATTATATTTTGTGAGACCTCTCGGGCCACTAATGTGGCAAGTATCCCCGGATGTTCTAAAATCTCCATTTGGAGTCCAGTTGTCTTGATTTCCTCGGGGAATCATGTCATGCCCGTGCTTATTCACTCACGAACCTTGTTCAATAGCGTGGCCGAATACAAGCGTTACTTATCGGACTTAACCGCTTAAGGAGGTGGGGTCGAATATCTGAAGCATCTGGCGATTCACAATTGATAGTTAAGCGGTTAATGGTGACTCTGAAGTCGAGAATCGGATCTAATCCCTATCATCGGATAGGCTGTTGAAATGGCGGACTCATTGAAGGATTCTTCATCGAATATATCCACGCCTCAAAGCAGCTCACCCTGATTGCTGGCGTTAGGCGTGTCGTTAGCACAACCGAGACCGAGCAACTAGTTCGCGGTCAGGGACTCACCAACTCTTAATTACCATTATCACGATGAGGCACAAGAAGGTAAGGGGTAGTTACCAAAAGTACATACCCAAACCAAGTTGGAGCCCGAGATTGGCTTTCTATCATCGATTCGTCTTGGTATTCTACCGAGAAGGCGTGAAGGAGAAGTCAATCCGAAGAGCTCAAGATTCTTTCGACCACGAGAAACCGGATGATATATCGTCGAAGTGCGATGGTCTTTACTCGATGCCTCTCAAACAAAGAGCGAGGGTCCGCCGGGGAAGCACCGCGAAGGTGAATGTGTGCGCACCGGCTGGTCCCAAGCTCTGGCGAATCGGGGAGAATAGGCTACTTTTGGCCCACGATGATTAATAGCCAGCGATTGATGCGCTCGGAAATGCCATGCGTGTCAAATTCCGCGAATTATATGCATCGGCCGCGAGGCGGTACATCCCGACCACATCGGCCATTGAGACATGGGGAATGGGCGTTGTAGGTCCCATTTTCCTCCGTCGGTTAAAGGAGTCGGTTTATTCTAGCGATCGCAGACTACTTCTCAAGTGGTGAAGCAATCCCACTAAAGAGGTCAAAGCTGATAAGTCCGATTCATCAAACACCATGTCATCTATCGACATGGTGTCCCAAACGGATCGTGCATGACAGCGGTCCCCAATTTATCGGCAATTCCTTCATCGGGTTTTGAAAATTCAAGAATACAAGATGTCTAAATCGACTGACTATAATCCGGTGGTGGTTAGTGGCGTTCAACAAACGATAATCAAGATTTTGTCAAAGCTTGTGAAGAATAACAAAGCGAGGCTGGGATGATAAGCTTCGGGCTTCTGGGCATATCGCTGCTTGATGCGTCGCCCGGCGAGAACTACCGTACTCTCGGTCTACGGGTGTGAAGCAATTCTCGTTGAAATCAATTCCGTCACTTAGCGTCGCCCTTACCTTGAGATGGCGGCCAGAAGAACAACATCAAAAGCGTCTCGAAGAGCTTGAGATGTTAGATGAAGCGCTGGAGGCTCAACAATGCATTGAGTTCTATCAAGCTAGGATGTGAGGGCTTTCAACAAGAAAGTTGACGAGAGAACCTTTAAGGAGGAGATCTGTCCCGCGCTAGGCGGTGATAATTCTCAACTCAAAAGAAAGGTAAATTCGAACAAATGGGAAGGACCGTTTATAATAGACCACAGTCTATTCAAGCGGTGCATATCATATATCACCGAGAATGGCGGCCAGGCAATTATCTTAGATAAATGGGAAGTTTACGAAAAGTATTATCCTTAGTACATTCGGGATAACCCATTTTGATGGGAAGTTCCTCGAGAGAATATCTCACTCATATTCATGAGGATAACCCTAAGTTATTGTGTTTTCCTCCAAAATTCTCTCACCGATCAAATTCATTGTGGTGGGCCCACTAAAAATCTCCACGGTCCAACCACCGGCCAAATTCCCCTCTCGATTCCTTCCCGAGCAGAGGTTCACTTCGGATGCAGTTGCAATCCTACAAAAGCGAAAGCTATCCATACCCTTCCAAGATTCTGGGGTGGAGACCCCACTCTTAGTTTCTCATCGGAAATAGAATACATTCTTCCTTTCCCACCTTCCGGAGATAGGACATATCCTTCCTCTTGAGAAGCAGAGATAGAATACATTCTTCCTCTCTTGTCTTAGATTCTCGGTGGAGATCCTCTTAGTTTCATCTTTCAAGATTCTCAAGATGGAGATCCCATTTTGGTCTCTTTCATTTGAAGCGGGACAAAAATCCTTCCTTTCCAGACAGGAGATAGGAGACAAGATCCTCCTTCCTCTCCATCAATAAGAATAGGATACAAAACCTTCCTCTCTTATTTCAAATTAAGTGAGCACACGGAGATAGGACACAAAACCTTCCTCTCCAGCGGAGATAGGATCTGAAACCTTCCTGAGGAGATAGGAGACAAGATCCTCCTTCCTCTCCACCTTGGAAATAGAATACATTCTTCCTTTCCCACCTCAATCAATCTTAATCGGTTCAACCCTTCTCCGGTCAAAGAAGGGGCCAAGATTCATCTTAGGGTATTTTATCCGAAGCCTAAGAAGGGATAAAGCCAGCGCCTCCACCGTTGCGGTTTAGTCTTTCTCCGTTAGAAAAAAGACACGAGTTGATTAAGGGCATTTTATCCGAAGCCTAGAAGGGATAAAGCCAGCGCCTCACCGCAGCGTTGCGGTTTAGTCTTTCTCCGATTGAAGAGACACGAGTTGATTACGGGGCATTTTATCGAAGCCTAAGAAGGGATAAAGCCAGCGCCTTACAGCGTTGCGGTTTAGTCTTTCTCAGATTGAAGAACACGAGTTGATTAAGGGCATTTTATCCGAAGCCTAAGAAGGGATAAAGCCAGCGCCTCCTGCAGCGTTGTAGGGTAGTCTATTCGTGATAAAGGCGAAGCCCTCGTACTCAACATCGTAGCATTAAGTCTAGAAGAGTTTCATTCTTTAGCACAGCGTTGTGTGTGGAGCAGTTTAGATAATCTACATGCTAGCCCAACTCAAGCGGTAGTTGGTAAAGGCTCATCAAACCGTTGAAGAGGGGGTTGGCCATAACCCTAAGTCAGCGCGTTGCGGTTTAGTCTTTTCGATTGAAGAAGACCAGTTCGATAGGGTACATCATCGAAGCCTAAGAAGGGATGAGTCACGATACAACAGCGTTGCCGGGTGGTCTCTTAGGTAAAAGAGTAAAGTCTATGTATTCAATATCATAGCAACAAGACTAGAAGAGTTTCATTCTTTAGCATAACGTCACGTCTTGAGCAGTTTGGACAATCCATACGCTATTAATTCAAGCGGTAGTTGGTAAGGCTAATCAAATCCGTTGGGTGAGGTTTGCCAAAAATCCTATAAGTATTATGGTTAATTATTTACGATGAAATAAAAGAATCATAATAGAGCACAAAAAGGGCAGAAATATGTTTTATTGATAAAAGGCTGAAGTTACACAAGTTTTCCTAAGCGGCAAATTTATGGCAACAAATTTCTTTGCTTTATCGAATACTTTATTGAGGAAAGCTTGTTGAAGTTCCTCTGAAGCTCGTACGAGAAGTCTCCTCGGCCGTTAAAGGCCTCATGATCTCCTTCTTGATGTCAACGGCTTAAGCCCGAGTTCAAATTCCTCGGGCACGGCCGCGAGTCTTTTCTTTGTTGGCCTTACGGCTTCAAGGCGATCGAGGCTCTCCCTACGCCGCTTGGAGTTCTGTTGAGCTCTACTATTCTCGCTTCTCCAGTGACACAAGACCAAAATGTCCACGGAAAATGAAGCTTGTGATCGAAATGAGACACACCTCCTTTGCATTTGAACCGAGTCTGCCAAGTGTGGCGAGCCTGCATCTCTGTCTCTATATGTGAGGGAACAGGCTACCTCGAAATCTTGTAGACTTTGGGCTTAACCTCCAAATGGTGAAATCATCGGCAATAGTGCAGGACTCAATCTTCGAGATATTCTCCCGGTGGCTTAGCCCTACTCCAAATAGGATTCGAGTATAAACTAATTCACGGTTCTTAGAGAAGTTCTGGAGAATATTACCTATTCTTAAGGATAACTTCGATAACCCTCAACTTCCTCCTTGGGAACCTCAAAGAGGATAAATTGGAATTCGGCGGTGCTTATGTTGGCAGGACAGTAGCGTTCAACCTTGAAAAATTCCTCGTATCAATCTGCCGATTCATGCGTGCATACAAGAGCCAATCGAGTCAACGATGCGGAATTGGGATAAATCCCAAAAGAATTCCTCCCAGGAGGATTGTGTCCAACAGGGAGTAATATAGTGGCGGCCTTGACCAGGCGTCGTCGCGAAGGATTCACCGATCAGCGGTTGGATCCACGCAAGATGCCCAGCCAGGTCAACGCGTTGCACTCACCGATTGAAGGCTAAAACCCATATAGTTTGAAGCCAGTGCTTAGCGTGTAGTGAAGAATTCCCGATCAGCGGAGGAATCTCGAGGTCAATTGGGCGACAATCACCGGCACGAGTCAACAACGATAAGGAAACTTAATTAGCTTCTGATTGAAATTCCAACAGCGGTCAAGCAATAAATGCGACACGACACCACAGGGGGGATCCTACAAAGCTTGGAGAACACAGGAGGATTGGAGGAATCAAATCTGGAGCCAATCTCAAAAAATTTATCTACGGACTTACGGTCAAGATCTGACAGCGGTCGGACAAAAATGCGATGCAGTAATGCTTTGGCAATCCTACAAAGCAGGAAAGGCTGAAGGAGATGAGAGATCAAGCGCCAAGGTCATTAAGTAAGTCCTATCAGCCAACTAAAGGGGTGAAGGGCTCATCATGTCAAAGCATCGAGACTCATCAAGAATCGAGGCCCGAGAGCGCTTTGGAGAATATCTGTGGCGTTAAAATTGCTTATCAATACCGACAAGACCGTAAGCGGTGGGTTGAAAACCGGATCCATCCGGCAGCGACCCGAGCGCCGTCGACATGGTCTCGCGCCAAAAGCGCGCCAAAGCGGTCGGCGAACCCATAGAGGTAGTGCGGCGTCTGGCAATGGCGTCGTGGAGAAAACCGGCAATCCAGCGGGCGGTGGCTAAACTCAAGCGTTGGCGAGGCGGAATCAACGTGCTTAGTCGTCGATGCAAGCGAACCGTTTGAGCTCTGAAAGTTGATCGGACGGACTTCGAACACAGCGGCGACATCACGAGCAAAACTAAGCGGGAAGACAGAAGAATCGGCGGAGAAAGCGGCAAAGCGGCGGGCGGCGAACTGACCGATCGACCCTCGGTAACAGGCGAGGTGCCTCGGCAAGTGGCGAGGAGGCTCGACCACTTTGGCGAACCACCTCGGCATTGTAGAAGCGCCGACAATGTAGAAGTAACTTCGGCAATGAAGCGAAACCCATGGCTTGTAGCCGCCACTTTTTTTTGTATAAATAGGGGGTCTTGCTCATTGGAGGTGGGATTTTTGGGATTTGGTGATTGAGGCTTGGACTTGATTTTTGAGGATTTGGCTTTGGCTTTGGCGGGATATTGAGGAGTTTCGAAGAATTCTCCACGAGATCCACAGGCCAGATCAGCCGTTAGAGCAGTACAAGTCGATCGACGTCAGATCCACAAATCGCGGGGAGTAGAAACTTCGGGTCAAACTACTGGATACCCTCTAGGTTAAGCCGTCTTAATCTCAAGGATAGCGCTGTGATTTCTCCTTGTAGATCTCGCTCGTGATCCTCTCCCCGTGAGTGTGATCCCCGAGGTCTCCTTCCGTGAGTGTGATCCCCTCGGTAGCCGTTTCAGCCGTGAAGCAGAGCCCCTCTCGTCTGTAGTTCGAGGCGGGTTTACACGGGATCGAATTGCGGTAGTCCACGGACGAACAAAAGTCCCGACGCGGGCAAAGAACCCACATAGCGAGGATCGGAAAATAGAGATCCTCGTGTTTGTTCTAAAAGGAAGAAAGTTGTAATTTTGGTTTCATTATGCGCCTAAAATAAAGGCATTTCTCTTGTTTGAAATTTTGTTGTAGGCCAGCGAAGGCATGCGAGTTCAAGCGAGCAATGAATAACAAACCAACTTTCCCATGAACAACTATCCGCGAATCAAGTATGGGCCTTAAAACCGGTTCATCAAGTCCATGAATCTGCGGTGCATTAGTCACCCAAAGCGGCATGACAAGAAACTTCGGCGGACCATAGCGAGTCGAAGGCGGTTTGGGGATATCCATCTCCCGCTTTTCATGGCCCGATGATAGCGAGCGAAGATCAATCTTAGAGATCGCTGCGCTCCTACCGGTTGGTCGAACAAGTCATCAATCCTCGGTAGTGGATACATTGGGATAGTGACTTTGTTCAACTCTCGATAATCTATACACAAACGCATACTACCATCCTTCTTCTTCACAAAGAGGCCGGTGCTCCCGAGAGAATGACTCCGTGAATAAAGCCCGAGATAAAAGCTTCGTCGGTGAGTCTGTAGCTCCCTCATCTCGGCGGGTGCCATACGATAGGGGCTTCGAGATATGATGTTGTGCTGTGCAACTCAATGCGAGAACTCAACCTCTCTCACGGGGAGATAACCACGGTATGTCACGAAAGACATCTGAAAATCTGAGACCACTCTAGTCTCGCAACTTCGGCACTCGATCCTTGAGCATCACCTCCTCGATATAAGCCGAAATGACTCCACAAACGGTGCCTGCGAGGTTGCTACAATCAACTCGGACCCATCGGGCTTCGCCAAGGCGTTTTAGTAAAGCGGCCGATCTTGACATGGTATGATGATAGTCAATCCATCAGGAAATGGCGTTGAAATCCGACATCCGCAACATGATAAGATCTATGAAAACTTCGGACTCATCTAGTCCGATAACACATCTCCTACAGATACTCTCTAATAGGGACACCTTCCCTAAAGGAATAGAGGCGGAACAACGGTATGTCTAAAGGAAGTGCTACAAGTCAAGCCTATCCACGAAGGCATGAAAGATAAAAGAATGTGAAATTCCCAAATAAAACAAGGTCCGAGTTAGAAAGGAAATCATGAAAAAGCTTTCGCGCCGTGCTCATGCACGATGCGGTTGCATAAACTTTCAGTGGCTTGCTGTTATACGCGCGGTGGTGGAGCGTATGGGTCCATCGACCGAGGAATATTCGAATAGCGCAACGGCCTATTGGCTCTTAAGTCCTCGAAATAATAGGTTGTACATCTATCCTCCTTTGTGCGTAGCGACCACGAAGCTAGCGACCATGACTTCTATCATGCTGGCCTTCTACTGATGTATTATAAAAATCTCTTTTTTGTCCGATCTTGCTACAATTACAACATGTACCCCGAATCCTACGCTGCTGTGGCGCTCTCAAATTATGTTGTCCTTGTTACTGGTGGTATAAATTCTTACCCCGCTACTGGAATTCTTTAGATCCCGCAATAGGCCCCTTACCCTTAGCTTTGTGACGATGCTAGTCTTGATTCCATAATTAATTACAGACATATATTTTGCTCTAATCAGACTAGCTCTAATTGCTTGTCGAAAAAGTATACAAAATTTCCTAAATAAGTGATATTCGCTATTCCAATGAAAAATCTGAAGTCGGTGCCACCCTCAGGTGCTATCCTCTGGTAATATCCTCTACATTGAATACATCTAATTTCCGTTTTGGTGCTAGGTTGACGTGAAGATAATTTCAGGCATTCCTCCCATTTATAGGCTGCACATGAATCCGGTCATACGAAACTATGGTGCTTTTAGTGTCGATGTCTTTCTTACTCTTCTGAGCCAAACCTCCAATTCTCGGCTCAAATAGTGGTTGTGGTGATGGTGTGACCATTGTATTTCCTCTGCAATTGGCCGGCGGTGGCGGTGGTGGAACTCGAGAAAGTGATATTCTTTGGTGAAAGCGGATCACGATACTCGCTCCTCGATTGTTGCAAAATCTTGTTGCAAAGCGACATCATGAAGTCGATCGGATACTATGGAGCCTCTTTGCGGTTTCGGGCCCTACTTGTCCGATATCCAGTCAGAGTTTTACCTCGACCACATCCTCGTCCGGCGTTTATAATATCAAGAGGAGAGCATATATATACATAACGATCACAATAAGTATTCATAACACATAGTATTCACACAAATATTTTAAATCAACATAAAATAGTTGTCACGAAAAAAAAATTCGTAATTTTTGAATATACATATATATCCTCCTCACTCATTCTAGGAATTCCTAGTAGACTCTATACATGATTCCTAGAAAACTCTATCCTAGCTCCACAATATGACATAGGAATGATCCTAAGGATCACGGAACTAGAGCTCACGATACAGCATGCAACAACTGAGGGTTTGGAGTCTAAGGTGAAATCAAGGATGTCAAACCCGCCATGCACCCACAGTGCAATAACATGTTTCACTAATCACGAATATCCTCTAGTGGAGTTAAAAGAAGTGTAGGTACAAAACAGGCAAATTAAAAAAAATAAATACAATAGACATGATGAAGAAAGATATCTCATAAATGAAATTATGTCTCAACTTATTAAGCGAGATATAACAGATCTCTAAAATAAATGTTAAATATCTCGATATGAGTCAACTAGAAATGTAACTAAGGCTTACTGCCTTTACAATATGAAAATAAAACTCTCTAATGTCTGAATAAAAATACAAAACTACAGTGGAGCCTCAAATGGTAAAATCATGTGACAGCAACTATGCTAGAACTCCGTCATCCTATGTCTCTCCGAAACTTTGAGCTATCTGAAAAAAAATTTAAAACAAAAAGAACAACAATAAGAGCGTCAGAGCGCTATAGCAAGATCACCTCCATCCGCCCCCAGGGGAAAGGTTGTTAGATGGAGTGCAGGCTCTATCTATTAAGCATAGTCTACCTAGATTATTTTTTCCCGTATCTAATGAAATTAATATTTAGACACCTACAACACGAGACGTAGTATGTCGAGCGAAATAATCCAAACAAGGAAACCCTCATGTATAGACCATATGTCCCGAATCGTAAACATCTAAACATTAATACCGAACTAAAGATAAATAATCTAAATAAAATCAACAATTAGAAATCCACGGCGATGCGTCGGCGAAATAATCCAAACCAGGAAACCCTCATGTATATACCATATGTCTCAAATTGTGAACAACTAATCATTGATCTCAACCTAAGAAATAAAGAAAAGAAGTAAAAGAAAGTAAAGACATCAACATATCGTATTCATAATATCTTCGACTGTCACTGGGGAGATAGAATGAACACCGGCACAAATCCCGTGTACTTTCAAATGCAAAGTACTCTGGGTCATATATTTCAGCAGTGAGTCAAAAATATAACTGGCATCCGCCAACGACTCAGGCATCATTTAACTATCTCGATGCAACTCCATGCAAGATTCTAATACTTAATCTTATCATGTGCAACGGACTACCCTATAGGTATCCTGATCAGTGTACATGGCCCATTAGTCTCATCGTGATCTCAGTGCGTAACATGAGTACGGGATGGCCTACCATATAGGTATCCTAGAAGTACGGCTCACAAGCCTCATCGCACCCTCGTGCGGACGGACTTCTAGATAAAACATTCAAAGTCGACTCAATGGCCTGTATGTATGGAATATCGACGCACTACCTCATGTAGTACTGAACTGAGCTCATCAACGATATCCAAACATGTGTGTAAAGTATGTACTAAACTCTTTGTCAAAGTAATCGGGTTAAAATCCACCATAATTCCTCTCAGTATACCCATGTATGTGCTACTACACCATTCATAAAATTAGTATAAAGAAGTGCAGCTCAAACCCGCAAACATATATTAATCGTATGCAAAACACAAATTTAGGCAACAGCCTTAGTAGTCGACTACTAGGCTTAGTAGTCGACTACACCGAGTCCATCCGCACTCGTAATAATATATATCGATTATCGATTAGTGGAGCTATTAAGAATATTAGTCGATTATTCTACAAACACACAATTTACGTTATACTCAAGCTGGGCGCAGTGGCCGACTACTAAACTTAGTAGTCGACTACCTGTCAAGACATGTATTCCTTCGTGAACAAACGATGCTTATGACAATTGTACATATCATGATGTTAAAATGAGGTTTTATACTTGGCATATGCAACATGAATTATCTGAATCGTTAAATTAAATTATTATATCTTCCAAATTAGGGTTTAACATCCTAATAAAATAATTTCTTCAATTTTCTTATATGTAAACAAAGTGACTATCAACACATGATAAAAACTACATGAACAAAGATAAAATTTATTTAAATATGTTTATCTTACTTAGATATCACAAACCTAGGGTTTAAGCATGATTAATTAACATGAAAACTCAAAGAAACCTTCACGTAATATATCAATTATTTCAAATCAGCATATCTGCAGTTTTCTGCAGAACACATTGTTAGTAAATTAAGTATATCTTTTCTAGACAAACTATATTTAATAATAGTTTTCTGTTTTGGAAACTAGAGCCATATAGCTATTATTTGGCACTGGTTTAGTTCAATTTGGAGTTCATTTGTTATCTCAAATTTCCAGTTAAACATTATATATGTGCAACAGTTTTTTTCTGCAGGACATGTTATTAGTAAAATGAGTATATCTTTCTCTATATAAACTATTGTTTATGAATGGTTTTCTGTTTTGAAAACTAGATTCACATAGCTTTCATTTGACACTGATTTGGTTAAATTTAGAGTTTATTTTCTATTTTAAAATCTCAGTTAAATATTATATAAGTGCAACAGTTTTCTGCAGAAAATATATATCACAACCTTAGATTTTAGCATGGCTAGTTTACAAGAAGAACTCAAATAATCAAATAAACTAGGATTTTCACATGGTAAATCAAAATTTATATTAACCTAATGATCATGATCATATTTTTAACGTAAACATCAAGGAAAAACATTAGATCTAACAATTGTTTACAGTCTAACATAAAAAAACTAGTCCTTTAATACTCCAGGTTAAGATTTAGACATGTAAACGCAAATTATACATCTAAACTAGTTATTTAACTATGGGGATGAGTTTGGATGCAAGTGATCTTGCCTTATCATGTGTGCAAGCCTTTGAAACTGATGTGAAACGACTCCTCGTCGCCAAACGTCCTAGATCTCGCCTTTTCCTCGCTTCTCTCCTCACAAGACGCTCCCAAAATCTCAACTTTAGGGATAGGGTTTGAGAGAGAGGAAGGGAGGCTGCTAGGGTTTGAAACTCTGATAAAAAGATAATAATTTTTGTGAAAACACAGTGTGTATATATATATATATATATATATATATATATATATATATATATATATATATATATATATATATATATATATATATATATATATATATATATATATATATATATATATGCAAACCCGAATTAAACCCGTTTGACCCGAACCAGGAAACCTAGTCTGACTGGGAAAAAGACCTTCGGTATTTTGGCTATCACTTTCTTATATGACCTCGTAATGAGGTGATCTAAGACTTTTTGGAAAGCTGTTGAAGAGACCTACAATGTTGTTCTTTTAAGGTTTTCCAGATTCTAACTGTATCAGTGTGTAAAACCTATAAACTCTTAACTAGTCATTATTTTCAGATTTCTCTTCGTGCATGATTTGTGCATTTGCACTCATATATGCACATATATATGTTGAATTGATCTCAAATCAATTCCTAGCATACTCAAACATTAATAAAATATATTTATCACCATATAACTCATTTATTATTATTTATCATAAAATATTTAAATTTTCGGTGTTTTACACCAGGTTTAGATGGTCCATTGCTATTGCAAGTTACTCCTTGTGAGTCTTAATCTAAACTCGGGTAATAGGGGCTTCTTTGCCTATAATCAGATCGAAAACAGGACCCTAATATCAATTAACGTTGCATAGAAGTGATAAACCTCAGAATCACCAATAGATGCTCTATGAATCCACAAAGAACAGTCTCCGGATTCGTGAAGAATTTTAAATCCATGAAGAAAATTTAATAAGAGAAATTTTATTGATAAAAGTGATCGCGTCATACGGTTTACAATTCATCTTCGTAAGTAGAAAAATAAAGACTACTCCTAATCGGATTAGAATTCTTAAAAGAAAGAGATAATTCAAAACCACCTGAAAGACTCCCTATAATAGAGGAAACAAAACAGTTCAAATTGAATAAAAATGAATTCATTTCCTAATCTAAATTAACTCTAACTTTATTACTAAAAATAAAATAAAAGCTAATTATTTTCAGATTTCTCCCAAAAATTTGTGATACTGATGTAATTTCAAGAATTTGTCAATCCGAATGACTTCATCTCTTAGAGATAGGCGGTTTCATATAAAATATATCAGAAACTGCTTTTTAGATCAGGAGATATGGTTATTTCTTTGCGGGCAAGTTAATAATTCCTCTGCAGCTGCATTTGACTCGTGTAGGTCTCACTTCTCTAAGAATTTGCTCGTTATGCATCCTACATTAAAAATCAACCCAATCAAGAAATAATGTACCTCATATAGATATTAGGAATTAATTTTAACTCAAAAGGATTTAGCTATTAGATATTGATAGGGATGAGCAAATGGTCGGTTCGATCGATTTTGAGTAATTTTAACAAAACCGAACTGAACCATTCAATATTAAAAATCGAATTCAACCGATTGAATTTAGTTTGACCGATTCGGTCCAGTTAATTTGATGTAGTGTTGATGTCCTGGGACTCAGCAGCGAGATTAGAGGATAACCCCGAATCAGCGAGTGAGGCTTAGGGTTGAGACGTACGATGCAGGGGTCCCTTTATCTCCTTAGACGGCTGATCGTTTGCTAGGCTAGGAATAAGAGTTTAGCAAAACTACAAGTACGTTAGAGGACCGGAGTTGGGTTCTCCGGTGATTCCTCCGATGATCAAGTCAATACAGAGCTTGAGTGGGGAATCAATGAACTGAGTTAGTTCTAAATGTGCAGGGATTACATTATTCAGCCAGAGATGGCTTACCTGTGGCTCCAAAGGGCTCCGGAGGACGCCTCCCTTTAGTCAGTAGGTGATGAGCCTATATATATACCCTGCTAAGAGGGGTAGATGCGAAACTTTGGCCGGTCGACAACTTGCAAGGCCGACAAAAAAGGCGGTACTTGTCATCCAGCTCGCAGAACCGAAGCGAGAGGCGGTTTGTCCTCGAACTCCTCACCAATAGTTGTCCCTTATCATCATTACTCATGCCACAAGCCTTCATGACTCATCACCCTCCATGCCTCTTCAGTCACCATCACAATACCTCTTATTTATAAGAGTATCTGAATCTGATCATATCTTGGAGAGGTATCCTCCAAAACGTTTGTGTTTAGTGACAAACCTGGCTTTTTAGCCTTACTCAGTGGCAGCTTCTTATCTCAAAGGTTTGACCATAAGGGGCCATCCGCCCTTTGGTAAAAAAAAAGATGAAGAGGCCTCACGGTGGGCGCCAGTGTTGATGTCCTGGGACTCAGCAGCGAGATTAGAGGATAATCCCGAATCAGCGAGTGAGGCTTAGGGTTGAGATGTACGATGTAGGGGTCCCTTCATCTCCTTAGATGGCTGATCCCCTACTAGGCTAGGAATAAGAGTTCTGCAAAACTACAAGTACGTTACAGGACCGGAGTTGGGTTCTCCGGTGATTTCTCCGACAATCAAATCAGTATAGAGCTTGAGTGGGGAATCAATGAAGTAAGTTAGTTCTAAATGTGCAGGGATTACATTATTCAGCTAGAGATGCCTTATCTGTGGACCCCAAAGGGCTCCGGAGGAGGCCTCTCCTCAGTCAGTAGGCGATGAACCTATATATACCCTGCTAAGAGGGGTAGATGCGTAACTTTGGCCGAGTCCTGGCATGCAACTGAATTGACAGATAGCTTACAGGTGTCGGCTGCAAATGAGATGAGTCACCACTGATCTGATGTGATGGTGACTGAAGAGGCATGGAGGGTGATGAGTCATGAAGGCTAGTGGCATGAGTAATGATGATAAGGGACAACTGTTGGTGAGAAGTTCGAGGACAAACCGCCTCTTGATCCGGCTCTGCGAGCTGGACGATAAGTACCGCCTTTTTTGTCAGCCTCGCAAGTTTTCGACCCAGCTTTGAGTGAATGAGGGGGGTCGACTCCAATGATGAGGTCGAGTGAGAGCTTGCCTCGACTCGGTCATATCCGGGAGGGGACGAGTGCCCATGCTACCCGAGTCATCCCTGGCTGGGGTGAGCTGATCTGATGATTAATGCTGATATGAGCCACGTGTCGACTCCAAGAGGAGGATTAACACTTCGGTTAATTGTTGACATAATAATTTTGGATTGGACTCATTTAATTAAGAAACAAGGCTATTTTAATCCAAAAGAAGGACACATGTTAAGAAATTAGTGCAAAAAATACTTATTAATGAATCGATAAATGAATGACGCAAATTAGTTAAAATAATAAATAATTTAAAGAATAAGAGAAAGAAATTAGTGGATTTAACAAAAAAAACAAAGTGTATATCTTTGATAAATAAGAAAGCTGTCGGTCCGGTTAGTTCGGATTGAAATTTTCTCAAACCAAAACAATTAACATATGTTCTAAAGCCGAACCATCAAAATCAGAGGCGGAGGCAGTAGGATCACGTGACCCCCTAGCCCCACCTCCAAATAGCCATAATTGGTATACTAATTTAGCACATATGGCTGTAGCTAAATCCCCATAGAAGCTGCTATATAATGCTATATAATATAAATATAAATAATGAGGGGACCATAAAGTTTCATGCTTTAAAAAAGCCTTAGAAAGTAAGCAGAATATAATATATACAAGTGGGGACCACATGCCAAAGTCCTACTCCAATTTGGGTTATTTTTTTATTATTTGAGTACAATATATACAAGTGGGGCCCACATGCCAAATTCCTAGCTACTCCAATTTGGGTTTTTATTTTATATATATATATATATATATATATATATATATATATATATATATATATATATATATAAAGAAAGATTGCCGCTGGGTTAGTGCCTGCGCAGAAATAAATAAAAATTTAGTCTTCGGCAGCGGCAAAAAAAACAGAGAGAAAAAAGAAAAGCTAGGGTTTCGTGGAAGAATATTTGGATCTCTTATTTAATTATTCTAAGTTTGTACGTTTATCTCTTTATTCGCATTTTATATTTTAGAATAGACAAAATTATATCTATCATATACTTGTAGTCTTTTATTTGATGACATTACTAATTTTTTTTATAAGTTCTCTAATAATATCAATTATCACTAGATTTGATTATTTTAAAGTAAATATTATAATAAGTGTCATTTACATTTTGTTAGAGACATGGATAAATTTGTGATAAAAAAGCCAAAAACAAAACAAAATTTGAGTGCTGGAGAAGGTTCTACGCAAACTCTACCAAACCGTCCAAGAACTTCTATGAATTCTAAACCGTTATTTAAACAGAGGCGTATAGAAGTGAACTTAGAAGAACTTTCAGCAGACCCTACACTACGACCTCGCATATTTGATTGCACTCCTAACGAGCAAGACCTATTTGAATGGCATATTTGCAGAAAGGTCCTTTTCAACCTCATTTGCAAAATTTCCCAGACACTTTTCACTAACAAACACCGACGATTCAACCCATTTTGGTTTGACACGTATCGAAATTGCTTAGAGTACAGTGTAGAAAAAGATCCGCATTTTGTCTATATTGTTATCTTTTTAAAGGTCAAAATGAACAATCAGGTGAGGATGCATTTACTACTAAAGGATTTAGAAACTGAAAGAAATCAAGAGAGAAATTGGATGCTCATGTTGGAGGCCGAATAGCTCACATAATCTAGAAGTGGAAAAAGTCGAGAACTTATTAAAACAGATCAACATATTGATAGCTCAATTTCAAGTGAATCAAGTCAGGCTCGAGTTAAGTATAAGACCTAATTGAATGCATCAGTTGACTCTATTCGATATCTTCTGCGACAAGGATTAGCTTTTCATGCACAAGATGAGTCTTTAAATTCTAGAAATAGAGGTAACTTTCTAGAGGTTTTGCAAGTTCTTGCTAATAACAGTGAAGAGATAATAAAAAGTTGTTTTAGCAAATGCTCCAAAAATATCTAAAAATAACATCACCTGATATTCAAAAAGATATTGTATTTGCTGATGCAATAGAAACTAGAAATGTAATAATAAAAGATATTGACAATGAATATTTTGCTATTTTAGTTGATGCGTCTCGAGATATATCAACTAAAGAGCAGATGGCAATTGTCTTGCATTATGTCAATAAGCAGGGTCATGTCATTGAGCGCTTTCGAAGATCTTACATGTTTAAGATACTAGTGCCAAGACACTAAAGGCAGCAATTGATGTTATGTTTTCAAGATATGGACTAAGCATATCAAAATTACAAGGCCAAGAGTATGATAGGGCAAGTAACATGTGAGGCCAGTTCAATGGACTTAAAGCTCTTATTTTGAATAAAAATAAATCAGCCTTTTATATCCATTGTTTTGCTCACCCGCTTCAGTTGACATTGGTAGCTATTGCTAAAAATCATTTGACGATGGAAGTGGTATCCACAATTGTGGCCAATATATCTAATATTGTTGAGGCATCTGCAAAATATCGTGATGTTCTTCGAGAAGCACAGGCCGCTGAGATTTTTAAATCACTTGATAGTGATAAATTCAATACTGGGAGAGGTTTGAATCAAGAAATGGGGCTTAAGCGAGTTGGTGATACACGTTGGTGTTCTCATTTTTATTCCGTGGTTAATTTAATTGCTATGTACTCATCTGTAATGGTTGCACTTGAGAGTATAGAAGATATATGATCTGCTAAAAAAAAGAGGAGAAGCAATATTGGTATTGCAGATGATGCAAACCTTTGAATTTGCATTTTTAATCTATTTGATGAAGAATGTGTTAGGGATTACTAATGAGTTGTCACTTAAGTTGCAGTGGAAAGATGAAGATATTGTGAATGTCATGGACCTTGTGCAAGTATCTAAGCGGCAATTTCAAGAAATGAGATCTAATAGTTGGGATTCTTTTCTTGAACAAGTTTCTCAATTTTGTCTCAAACATGAATGAGTTATTTGTTCCTAAAGGGAGATCATGCTGCAATGCTCAGAGCTTTACCAACTTGCATCATTATCGCTATGAATTAATTATAGATTTACAAGTTCAAAAGCTAAACAATCACTTTACTGAGGTAAATACCGAGTTACCTCTTTGTGTATAATGCGTAGATACTAGTAATTCTTTTGGTGCATTCAACAAGCAAAAGATACTTAGCCTTGCCGAGTTTTATCCTCTTGATTTTTCATCATCAAACCTTATGATTCTTGACAATCAATTTGAGACATTCATCTGTGATGTGCGTTCCAAAAGTGAGTTTTCTACACTTGAGCAGAATTTCAAGTCTCGCCAAAAAGATGGTGGAAATGAAGAAAGATGTGGTTTATTCCTTTGTCTACAAGATTATAAAGTTTACATTGATTTTGCCTATGGCAACTACAAGCGTTGAGAGAGTATTTTCAGTTATGAATATCATGAAAAGTAAATCGCGTAACATCATAGTAGATAAATGTGTGAATGTTGCTTAGTAACATGCATCGGGTCTGATGTTATCAAGGATGTTAGTAATGATGCAGTTATGCAAGGATTTCAAAACATGGCAAATCATGGGGGTAATTTGTAAATAATATTTTAACTTAATTTCATTATTTTTTGAAAGTTAGTTATACGACTGTATTTCGAGTTGGGAATATTCTTTTCTTGCTAGTAAACAATAATATTATGTATAAGATATTTGCTTGGGTTGTTGAGTTTGAGACTCTAGCTTTTTTAAAAAAATATTTTCTAAGCCCCAAAGAAAAAGCTTCAGATTGTTGCTATGCCACTATATGCATGTGAAAATCAAGTGCGTCTAAATAATTTAAAAACCATTCATGTCCTTTTTAAAAATTTTAAATATAATTATGACAAAGGTAATTTTAAAAGTGATTATAAGGGATTTATATTTAACTAATGACTAAATTTTATTTAATAATAATAGTGTTCTTGGTCTTTTTACCAATTCATCTAACACATTAGGGGGGCTAGTTGAAAATTTAGAAAATATTTGGAGTGGGATGGGGGTCTCTGAAACATACGAAACTTCGAGTCGGTTAAGTGATGGTTTTAAAGTTTAGGTGGTTATCTCCAAATCGAGCAAACTTAAAAGTTTTGTGAAATTTACCCGTTTTCTTACTTAACTCTTGTAGGGAACATGAGAGTGTATCTTTTTTAAGGAATGAGAGTGTACCTATCAAGAACTAAAGTTTCTTTATCTTTACTGAAAAGTTAAATTTTTAGGCTTTTTTCATAAATTTGAATTTTCATATCTTTTGGTAATTTTTAAAGTTTCGGTTATTTTTGCAAATCTCAAAAATTTTAGGGAGCTGTTTATAAGGTTAGAAATTTCACAATTTCTTATATGTTATGAATTTTAAGGGTGTTTTCATAATTTTTTTTTTGAATATTTTGGGTTGAGAATGGAAGAGATCCGTCTGAGGTTAAATTTTATCCTTGTTAAAAAGTTATACCAAACATAGAAATGTTTCCCTGCTAATTTTTCTAGGATAATAATTACCATGTTAAAGTTAACCCTAATTTCTTTAACCTCAA
Source organism: Asparagus setaceus (assembly GCA_012295165.1). Taxonomy (NCBI): domain Eukaryota; kingdom Viridiplantae; phylum Streptophyta; class Magnoliopsida; order Asparagales; family Asparagaceae; genus Asparagus; species Asparagus setaceus. The sequence goes on from CM022703.1 coordinate 21,520,616, forward strand.
ATCAAACGAGCCCTTAGGTTCAACTTACATTCTATAAAGCCTTCATGTGCTATGTCGGATGGTCATACAGAAGCAAAGGAATGAAGTGGTTATTTGTGGACATATTGCTTCGACTTCATCTTTGATTCTTATAGTTGGAAGTCTAATTGTTGAACAATGGAATATAAAAGGTGGCTCTACACTTCACGATATGGATGAGGTTTTGGTTTGTAGATGAAACTTGATGTCTAAACAACCTATTCTTAGTAAACACATTATTGTTGAATGGGAATTCCTACATGAAGGATGATACAAATTGAACTTTGATGGATCAGTTGATGTCCAATCGGGCTAGGCGGCGACAACCTTTATTGTCAGAGACTGTCCTGGAAATTTGGTACTAGGAAAAAGCATATGTCCCGGTATAGTTATTGTCACCATTACGGAATTGAAAAGATAATGGAAAGAGCTTGGTGAAATTTATTTTATATTACCTGAAGGTAAGTTGTGGAGGGAGGAGGCTCTAAAGTTGTTATTTAGGCAATCACTGCAGGTATCGAGCTCAGCACTGCCATAATTTTGATCAATGTTCAAAAACCCAGAAAAATCATCCGCATCTGTGGACGATTAATCGGAATTGGCCCATTTCCATTTGGAAATGGGCTAATTCGCTCAATTATGCAGACAACCGCATAATTGAGCAAGTAAACGATTATTTGCCCGCATAATAAAGTTATGCGAGCGAGTTTTGCTTTTGGTTTTAATGGATTTTGAACCCAAATTTGAGAACCCAAACCCATTTTAATAAAAAATCTCACTCGTTCACCTAAATTTTCGATCCTTCTCTCACTCCGTAGAAATAAAAAAAGAGAAAAAACCTAAATCTTCATCGCCGCCCCTCACCAACTTCGATAGAACCATAAAAATCTCTCGATGCCTTCTCCTCCAAGCTCTGACGCCTTCTCTGCTAAGCTCCGACACCTTCTCCTCTAAGCTACGATGCCCTCCAAACCCTAAAAAACCTCTCGTCACCTCCACTTCTTCTACTTTAGCTCTTTGAAGCTTCGTCGCCACCGAACTTCTTTAGGTTTTTTAGACTCATCTCCGTCGAAGCTCATCTCTGTCGAAGCGCATTGTCATGAACTTCTTCAGCTCTTAAGTTCTTCGAGCTTCCATCCCTGACTAGGATATTATCTTGACTTCTTCTCCTTTGGTTCTTCAATCTCTATCGAAGGTGAGAAATCTGAAACTTTAAAGTCAAACTATGTTAGATATTAGAAATTTTAAAGTTAAATTATGTTAGAAATCAATAACTTTAGCAAACCGTAAATCTTTTATGTTTAATAACTTATTTTCTATTTTAACGATTGCCATTACCTACTTACTAATTAAAGAATTGTTTGAACATATAACTTCTTGATGCTATATTTTGTGTTAATCTCTATAATTATTTGAATCTCTATTATTTGAGAATCAAATTAGTTAATCAGGATAATTTTTTTTTTATCAGTGATGCATATATCATATATGTGGTCATATAATAGATATTAACAGTGGGTGATAATGATGCATATGTGATGTTTTTGTGTTTAAGTGTGTGTAGGAGTTTTTGATTTGTATGCCATCATCAGTGGCCTCTAATTCAAGCATGAGTGGTAGACCACAAAGTACTAGTGAGGAGCAAATCCTGGAGAAACCTCCTAGTTCTAATAACGTAGGATGAAATTACGGGAGGCTCGTGGAGAAGGGATGCCATCTTACTGTGGAATGTAAGAAATGCAGGAAGCTTGTGAAGGGAGGAGTCAATCCGCTTAAACAACACATAGCCGGACTTCAAGGAGAAGTAACACCCTTGCAAGTGATGAAGACAGGCGAGCTTGTCGATAGAACTTAGATGAAATCAAGAGGAGAAGGAATGATAAAAAGAGGGTAGAGTATGAGATGAGACAGGAGGTCTACATTTCAAAAGAGAGGGAGGAGGAAACACCCGAGCTAGCTAGTATTGGCTCGAAGAAGCCACACATTTCTAGTCTGTTGGACAAGATTATTGCAGATGGAAAAATGAAGTATACCGTGCTCAATGAGACTAAGAGGAGGCAATGGAGGGATTTAGCTCATGAAAAATTGAGCATGCGAGCATATGCAACAGGGCTTCCTTTTCATATATTTGACATGGAGGAATTTGATATCGTATGTGAGGCGATTGGGAGGTATGGGTAGGGGTACAAGGGATTTAGTCAATATCAATTCAGGGTTCCTCTTCTCAAGAAAGCATATAATAAGAATGAGGGAGTGTTGGAGAACAAGAGCCAGTAGTGGGATGAGTACGGTTGCAGCATCCTTAATGATGGATGGACTGACAGGAGGTACAGGAGTGTGATGAATTTGTGCGTCCATTATAAGGAGGGCACAAGATTCTCAAGTCTATCAAAGACTCAGAGCATGCCTACATGGCAAACTACATCTATAAGTGGGTTGAAGATTGCATAAGGGAGATCGGAGAGTCTCATGTAGTACAAGTGGTTACCGATAATATTGCTTCTAATATGGCTGCAAGGAACATTTTAAAAGATGAGCGACCAAATATGTTCTAGATTAGTTGTGCCATACACACAATCGATTTTATGTTAGAGGATGTTGGGAAGCTTTCAAAGTTTAAGGGTGTCATAGAGAAGGCGAGTAATCTCATGTTGTTTCTCTACTCGCATCATAGTACTCTTTCTTTGATGCGCAAGTATACTAATAGGAGGGAGCTTGTTCATCTAGGAGTTACGCGATTTGCCACTTCCTTCCTTAGCCTAACGTGTCTGCTGGAGAAGAAGCCCCAGTTAGCCGCTATGGTCCCTTCACTTGAATGGGAAGAGAACAGATGGACCAAAATATAGAAGGGATTAGCTACCAGGTCTATAGTCTTCTCTGATGTCTTCTAGAAGGATGCACAGTTGTTGATCAAAATATATGCTCCTCTTTCAAGTTGGTGAGGATTGTTGATGCAGATAGGAGGTCTTCTATGGGTTTTGTTTATGGTATGCTGGAGGATGCCAAGAATGAGCTAAAATATGCTTGCAGCAAGGAGACTGTATATCGACCGGTTATTGAGATTATTGAGAAGCATGTAGAAGGTAGGCTAGACCATTCACTACATTTGGCAGCTTACTTTTTGAATCCCTATTACTACTATAGGGATAAGATGGTTCACGAGTCTACATCTACTAGGACCACAATTTACCATTGTCTTGATGTTTTCTTCCCGCATATGGATGAGGTGAGGGACAAGATTGCATAAGAAGAAATGTTAAAGTACAAGAAGGTAGAAGGGTTTATGGGAAGTGGATTGTCGATACAGTACTATATGAGTTTCAATGGTACTAATAATTTTGACCCAGGTATAAACTTACCTTTAAGTTTTAAGTACTTCTAGTGTTCTCATAGCTTATTAGTCAGTTAATATGCTATTTGCTAAATATATGCTTCTTTCAAATTAATAGCACATTGGTGGGACAGCTTTAGAGGAGATGCGCCTCATTTGAGAAAAATGGTCATAAAGATACTTAGTCTGACTAGCAGTTCCTCGGATTGTGATTGAAATTGGAGTGTGCTTGAGGGGTAATAGTCTCTTTTTCTCAACTAATTAGTAATATATCATGATTCTTGATTTCTAATTATATCTTTATTTATAAAATATGTAGATACATACAAAAAAAGAGGAACTGGCTAGACCCAAAGAGGCTAAAAGATCTTACATTTGTGAAATTCAATAGAAAAATCATATAGAAAAGAGAAGGGAGAACAAAGAGTGGCAAAACCAAGGATGTGTTTCTAGCCAATGATGATTCTAGAGCATTACATTGGAAGTTTGGGAATGTTAAAGAGAGGGGGAATGAAGAAGAGGAAGGGATCTTTCCAGGTAGTGGACTTTCATGGGTTGTTGTTGCAGAAGCTAGTGGGGCGAATGAAAAACTGCGTAGGAGGACCACAAGGACACTTAGGAGGCAAGCTGCAAGGGTGAGGATAGAGCATGAGGGCTCTTCTAGAATAGTGGTTGTTGACGTGACTGATGAAGGGACTAATGATGATGATTTGGATGAGGATAATAATGATGATTTTGAGGCTCCCTCTGAAGGAGAATTGGATGCTAACATTCGTTGTGAGGATGATGAGGAAGACTAGATGCTTTGTGTTTAGTTTGTGAACTTATTTTAGTTTAAGTGTTTAATTTAATGACTTTTATTTGAGTAGCTAGTTAATTATGATGTATGGATTTGATGTTTGAGTAGTTACCTAGTTATTATTGACTGTTAAATTGAATGTTTATTAGTATTTTTAGTAAATGTTCTATCTTTTATGAATTTCATACACCGTAATATATAGTAAATAATAAATATATGTTAAAAATTTTCAAATGCATAATTGCATAATCTAATTAATCGGTGCTTAATCCTATTAATCGTGACTCGTTCTTAGACCGCACGCATAATAAAATCGTATTTTTGAACATTGATTTTGATTTAGGATATGCGCGCCATGCTGAATTCTATACAATTGACTAAAGTTTCTCACATCTATAGAGAATGCAATAGAGCTTCTGATTTCATAGCGAATTCTGCTAGGATCCAATCAAAGCCTTTTTCTTGGTAGATGATATACCAGAGGAACACCATGAGATTTTATTAGATGACACCCGTTGGTTGAATTTGTGAGGTAGATGACCTATACATGTCTGTAATTTAAAAAAACTTGCAACATAGCATTATATGTTGTAAATAGTTTATAATCTCTGGATACATATTAATTTTAGGGTTTTTACATCAAAACCACATTTACTTAAACTCAAATTGATACTTACCATTTTTAACGGTTTTTTATCAAAACCACCTTTACTTGCATACATCTTCACAATTGACACTTTTTTTACCGTTACCAAAAAAGCTAGAAATTCCCATTTTACCCCCCAACCATATTTTCTCCTTCATCTTCTGCCTTCCTAAACCCTAAGCCTAGCCTTCTCATCCTTCTCTTATCCTCATCTTCCCTCTCCCTCCTCCCCCAACTCCCCTCCCCCTCTCTCTCCTTCTCCCTCTTTCTCCCCGAGCTCCCACTCTTTCATTCCTCCCCAAGTAGGAACTAGGATTAGGATTAGGGTGAGGGTTTTAGGGGGGAGGTGGTGGTCATGGAGTGGCGGTGGGATTCTAGAGAGGATTGAGAAGGGAAGGAGAAGAGAAGGATGAGGAGGCTAGGGTTAGGATTAGGTTAGGGTTTGGGGAGGAAGGAGATGGAGAAACAAGAAGATGGTGAGGGCAATATGGACATTTCAGGGGTGAATAGTAAAAAAAAGTATCGATTGTGAAGATGTATGCAAGTGAAGGTAGTATTGATATAAATTTTTTTTAAAAGTGGTAAGTATCAATTTGGGTATAAGTAAAGATGGTTTTGATATGAAAACCCTTAATTTTATTTTGCAAGGTTATCTCTATGCCCATAACCTAATGATCTAAATAGTCCATTTCATTGTTGTTACTTATCTCTATGCAAGGTAAAGAAGAGTACTATATTTTGTTGCGTAAAAGAAAAATAAAAAAAAAACATGAATCACGTATCGTCACAATCACAAACAACCCCAACCGGAAAAATTAAAAAAAATAAAATAGTTAAACGCAAATCACATGCCTTTGGACAATGATAAATGATCGTCTTTAACTTGAAGAAAGAAAATTTCTAAAATAGCTTGTTAGATACACTCCTTTTCGCAGGGAAAAAAATTGGAACTAAAATAAAATAACAGACGGGATTAGAATTCAAGAAATCCCAATATATTTCATCTGGCTCATGTTGGTGAATAGCCGAATGCTCTCACTCTTGGATTTGAAAAAAAATAAATCAATATCCATGTGAACACACACACATAAACTTGTCATATAAACCAATTGATAGCAATTGGATTCATGATTGAATCCAGAATAGTTTTTCTCTAAACAACAAAGGATTGAACCAAGAGTCTCTACGGCTCCTATTAGATGTTTTGGCTGCCGGGTTTGGTTCAAGCAAAAATCCTCACTGTACAAGTGGGCCTTAGGCCTAAATATTTACACAATCATGAGATAAAGACTTGAGATAATTGACATCTAACCTAAGCCCGACCCAATCAATCATTGCCTTTTGCTAACTTTAGCCCCCACATGACAGGGGGCCTCCTTTACCTTGTAGCGTCCTTTTAAAGAAATATTGGCACCCATCAAAAATCAAAACACACTCGTACTTTAAAAAAATAAGTGTACGGAGATTTATGCATTATGGATCATGATTTCTCCTTAATCATACAAATTAAGGTCTTTCTTAGGTGTAATTTAAAGTGGTTTTAATTTTTGTATTTGTCGGGAATTTCATATGAGCTAATTAGGAATTTCATACAATGAAATACTTTCATTATATTCATTCTCCTACATATTGACATGTTCTTGCCAGTCAGAATCCTATCAAACACCCGACCACATGCAGACTGTTCTGAGAGGATTCATATTATTTTCTCATGAGAAAAATCTTAAGTTAATCAAACAATTTAAGCTTTGCAATCGACTACTATGCATCTGGTGGCTCTTATGTCCCAAGTTTTGTATTGAACCATGTGAAGTTATGATAAAGATCAATCATATTATATTTACTTTCTAATAGGATGTAATGAAAGAATAGACATATTTGAGGGTGCAATGGAGATTTTGGAAAGTGGTACGTCAACATAAAATAATCATGACATGACAGATTATAATTTCTTTGGTAACTTGTAGAGATTTCACATCTTGAATGAATGTAAGACAACATACCGCAGGTGATATTTCCTTGGCTAGCCTCTTTCCTCTGGCCTATAATCTAGCCATGTCCAAATAAGTATCGGTGGCATTACAGGGATGGTTACATGAAGGGATATGGTCTTGGAAGCCTCATTTACATAGAGCTATTGATATAGCAGAGCGTCAACAAGTTGGGGCTCTCAAAGATCTTTCTGCCTTGTCCCTCAAACCTACACAAGTCTTTGACCAGGTTATTTGGCCTTTTGATAGTTCGGGGGACTTCTCAGTCAAATCCCTATATTCCTTTCTTATCAATAGAGGACAGACTAGTTCGTCCAATGGTATCATTTGGAAAAAATTTCTTCCTAGCAAAGTGAAAATTTCCCTCTGGCTTCTGTCATTTGCCAAACTTTAAACTAAGGAAAATTGGACTAAAAAAGGTTGGACAAGGGTCCCTTTATGTTCTATCTGTGAGCAAGAACCTGAGTCACCTAGTCATCTTTTATTTCAATGCTACTTTGCTAAACAAGTGTGGGGTTTTTTACTGCCAAAGCTTGGCTTGATTATCTTACCACAAGAAACATATCACCTTTTTTCTATGTGCAATGATAATTCTATGGAAATGAATGCTTCAAATTTATGGCGTCATATTTTTCCTATAATAAGTTGGTTTATCTACAAAGCACGCATCAACTTGATTTTTTATGGGGAGACCCCTGAGGCTGGAAAGATGGCATCTAATGTGGCTCACTTTCTCATCTTCTGGACACAAAATTCAAACAAAAGACAGGCAGAAAAGCTGAAGAACATCATCAAGTAAAAGGGAGTTGTAGATATTATTTCTTCAAGTGGAGATAGCACGGACAGAATGTGAAGCCCCGAGTTTGTTTATAAGATCTGAATAATATTTTAATTTTTCTTTCATGTTTATGATACTCTAAGGTACTGTTTGGTTAGCTACTAGGCTAGGCATGTCAACTCATAATATTTTTGAACTCTTGGTTTTCCTCTTCCCTAATAACGTATATGCATTTTGGTTCAAATTGTCTTTCAACTATTCTAATGGAATGTTGTAAAGAGTGACGACAAATATCCGCACCTCTTTCTGATTTTTATTTTACAACTTGGACTGCAATTTGCAAAAACTAATATAAACTACTAAGGAACTTATATAATATATCTTTTGATAGGGCATCTCGCCCTATATTTACTTCAAAAAAAAGACAACATATACCCATAAAACATATAGCCAAGGGCTTTCTCAGTTATCTAACTAAAAATATATTTTGGCCAAAACTCCAAAGAAAAAAATTAAGGATATAGATACCGTTGATATAAACGAATAAATGTAGGATTTGTTTACAAATATGTTTTTAGAAAGATACCATTTATATGGTTAAATTCTATAGAAGAAAAAAGGTGCTTAATTAATAGTATGTGAGTGTTAGTCCCACATTGCCTAATTGCATGCATTTCACTCTGTTTATAATAACATAAGCGTTATATTAGGTATAACAAAGTTGTTAGAATACACATATTTGATATTGTGCTAGGTGTAGGCACGAGTGAGAGGGCTCAAGTGTGCAGGCTTGAGTGTGCGGGTCCGAGCGCATGAGTCGTGCACTGGGTCAGCGTGTGCGCTGGCACGTGCTCATTTTGCATGTGCTAAATTGAACTGGCCCGCACGTGACGAACATTACAAGGCTTGAATGACAGTCAATGCTGGTTAATGCCTATTACTGATATTCAAAGCCTTGCCTAACCACTTAGCTCTCCAGAACTCTATAAATTGAGCCTCCTCTGTTTCTTTGAAACACAATGAAAATCAAAATCAAACTCCTCTCTTGATTTTCTTCCTCAATCCTCTGATACATGTTCCTTGCTGATTTTAGGGAGTCCGATGAATTGAAGTAGCAATCATGTTGTTTGATAAAAGAGTGTGCTTCTGAGAACTACAGTCATCTCATTATCGGAAGTACCGTGCTAACCCAACGCACTAGTAGGTGGGGCATAGTTTCTTCAAGGCTAGTTCTCATTTTTGAGGATGTTTCAACTTTCTGTAAAGTATTTCTCTCTTCATGTTACTATCATGGTAATCTTATTGGTGCTTTGTTTATTTTTCTTGCTATGTAGTTTATTTTGCTTTGGTGAATCTGTAAGGATTTGATATATCTTGCTTATTTCCTAACAATTGCTCTACGCTGGTGTTCAACAGGCGCAACATGTTTCTGATTCTTATGCTCTTCTTCTCTATGATAATCATTAAGTCATAGAGATTTATTTTTTTCTTTCGATGCTCGAGAGACATACTAAAGCTCTCCCAAGATTGAGGCTTCTCAATGATTATCATAAAAATAGAATTTTTAAAGATATGATAAATAGTCTACTTTAAAGTTCTAAACTTCCTAAATATATTTGGGGAGAGGATTTGTGTACGGCTTGCTATATTCTGAATAGAGTCCATTAGAAACATAGAGAAAGGTCCACCAGTTAGCCTTTGGTTAACATGATTATGATTGAGCTTACTGATTCCGTTGAAATGTTTATTTCTGTTAACTCCTAATTACTATCTATTTATGAACCCAATTAGTGGTTAGTAGACACTGGTGCAAATGTACACAATTGTATTGTTAAATTATTGTTTGTGTCTTACCAGCCTGCACATGGAAATACTGTGAAGATAGGAAACTCATATATAGCCAAGTTGTTAGGATATGGATGAGTAGATCTGAAGTTTTCTTCGGCACTAGTCTTGTCATTACACAGGGTGCACCATGTTCCTACTGTTTGTCGTAACATCATTAGTGGTTCATGTTTAGTTAGAGAGGGTTATGAGTTTTCTTTTAAATGTAATAAAATAGCTATGCTACATTCTGGATCTTTTATTTTCAAAGGTTATCATTATGATGGAATGTATAAGGTTAGAGCAGAATATGCTTCTAGTTATGAATTGAATAAAATTTCTATTTCGATTATCATGTTAGTAATTCAATTGAATTGTCCGAAATTCAAGATAAACGTCTTGATTATGTTAACTTCAATTCTATAAAAGAATAATGAATTTAAATTTGATTCCTAAACACTCTATAGATCACAACAAAAGTATCAAGTATGTGTGACAACTAAACAAATAAGGAAATTGTTTCATTCTATTAATAGGAATTTAGAATTACTTGGTTTAGTTCATACGGACATTTGTGAATTTAATGGTATTTGGACCAAAGACATGAAGAAATACTTTATCAACTTTATAGATGACTATAACAAATATTGTTATGTTTACTTGCTTAAGATCAAAGATGACGCTCAAGAAAATTTATAAGTTTTAAGAATAAAGCTGAAACTCAAACTGGTAAGAAACTTAAAAGGTTAGGATCTGATAGCTGAATTGCTATGGGCTCTAGTAGCAATAGTTGTACAGGGTATGTATTTACCTTGGGTGGTGGTTGTAGGCATCAAAAATTATTGAAGAACCTCAAATATGACTAAATCATGAGAAGATCGAAGGACAACGTCATCAAAATCTCAAGAAGTCAACATAGGGGAGGATTGTGTCTCGCCATAATGCGAGACACTTGTTTGTGCCTCGCTACAAGCGAGACACTTGCTTGTGTCTCGCTACTAGCGAGACACTTGTTTGTGCCTCGCCATGAGCGAGACACTTGCTTGTGTCTCGCTACTAGCGAGACACTTGTTTGTGCCTCGCTACAAGCGAGACACTTGCTTGTGTCTCGCCAAAGGCGACACCCGTAATATTTGAAATGAGCTCTTGAAGGGTCTAAATCAATCTTTGGTGGGGCCCAATTGACTTTATCAACGCAAAGAGACGTTCACTACTTTAATTTGGCGGTTACACGCTGAAAATACCACTAGGCGGATTTTAGGGCATTTAATCGTGCCTAAAAAGCAATGAAACCGTTACAACAGCTGGAGATCCGACATCGCCTCGCTAGTTAGCGAGGCAGCCTATACCGCCGCCGCTAGTGAGGCGACTTCTATACCTCGCCGGTCGTGAAGCGGCTTAGCCGGCGGTTCATTTTGCCGCTAACTAAAAGTATGGGGCACTTATGACACTGGTGTTTCTTCAGGGGCACGTTTCCCAAAGGCTATAAATACCCCCCTACATCCACTTGGGCAGGAGATCGGGGATCAGCAATCAGAGATCAGATAAGCAGAGCTATTGCAAAGAGAGAGAGAGAGAATCCAAGCTTCCGGAGTTCAAGAACACGATCTACGTGGAGATTCCTCGAGTTTAAGCTTTGACTTATTCTTGAGAAGAGTAGATATCTTACTTTGCTAAGATATTTACTTAAGTTCTTGTTTCCTTTGTGAAGCATTAACTAAACTCCGTCGATTCGACGATCGTTGCTCGGTGGTCCACGGATTACGCGTCCCCGGCACAGGCAAAGTCCCACGAAAATAGGAGATCTACACTTGTAGTGTCTTTTGTTCGAGTTTGTGAGAGAGTTATTTAAAATTTCTTTGTAACTGAAAATTAAAGTGTAATTTTCTTAAGTTTTGTAATGGAAACGACAAAGAAATCAACTTTCGACCCAAACACGATGGCGACCACAGTGGGAGCCAACGGTCTCGAGCCCGAGATCGTTGTGTCGCAGCCTTACAGCGATCAAGCCGACCTCATGGTCGATGGACTGGATTACTTCTTCGATCAAGCCAAGTTCGAAGAATATCTCTCCTCTTCCTCATCTAAGTCCTCCTCACCCCGCAAACATCGGAGGATATCATCTCCTAAGAGGGAGGTTTGTTCTGTTGTGATGCGTAACGATTCTCGTTCGCTTGCGACGGAGGCGATTTCCCCTCTTAACAACACCCCGGTGGATCTCAAAGCCGGGAGCTCTGCTCAAGTTGACTCCTTTCAGAAGAAGGAGTCATTCAACAAGATCTCAACTGCTCTGACGAAGAGGGCTCGCCAAAGTCGACGTCAAAAGATGGCTCGTCAATTAGTCAAGGCCCTGGAGTCGACGGATGGAGTTCATTATCAGGCGAACTCGTATAATCACAGGCATCAACAAACTGCAGCCTCTCAACCCGTCAGCACTCCTGACAAGGAAGAATGGGTTCTTGTTAAAAGGACTCGTTTGATGAAGAAGGAATGTGCCCAGAGACGTTGCGCACGCACCGCTCGTGCACGTGCTATCATACGCAAGGCGCAAGAGTCAAAATCAACCCAGCAATCGACTCAAAATCGCCAAGTATGGACCCTGAAGTCCGCACGTGAGGACCAGAAACTTTCGCGTAGTGCTCAAGACGGCATAGCCAGTACGGGCTGCAGTTCAACTGCGCGGCCAGAGATACGCCGCGAATCGGGCGACAGCAGAGTCACATTCCACACCCAAAGACTACAACTTGCGGCCAAAGGCCTCTTAGCCGAGACACCCCCACCGCTCGCCAAGAGGGTTCTTCTTCACTTGCTCTACCTCTTTGCGATCCATCAACTGAGAAGCATTCAACTTTGGTGTTCAATCGCCTTGATCCACAATCGAGAACCAAAGTCAAAACACCAGTAATGGAACGTTTGGGTCACCCGATTCATAAACAACGACAGGTTGGGGGCCGTACCCAAATTCCAAGTGATGTTCAGAAATGTGCCGAACCATCTGACGCATACCAAATTGAAAGAGTTCCTGTTGCATCTCGTTTGAGTATCCCTCAGGGGGTCCATGAGTCTGCTGATAAAGGCAAAACGAAGCGTGTGATTCGCAAAGTCACCAAAGGCGATCAAACGCTTGTTATTCATGGAGAAGCAATTTCCAATAGTCGATGCCCCCAAAAGAAGACCTATCCTCCAGTCAAGAACCAGGTTACACTTGGGGGTGGAAATGTTACTTGCAATAACCCACACCAACCATATCATCAGGTCGGGGGTGGCAACACACGAAAGAGGACGATCGACGAAATAGATTGTTCTTGCTCGTGTGCGAAATTGATTAAGACGCTGTTATCAGGATGTGCCTGTTCTGAATTGAACACTCACCCACAAAGAGCTTCAGTATTCGAGTGGCTTTCCCTGTCAGCAATGAAAGATCTGAAGCTAGAGTCAAGACGACATCGAAGAAGAAGGAGGTCATCCATCCAACCTGATGAGTTTCCCGAAGTGACTATCAACATGGTGAACAAAGGGAAAGGACCGGTGACGGATGCAGATCCTGACTTCACTCCTGGAGGAAAGGTCGGGTCTCAGATTTCTCAGAGAATGTCCCGATTGCAATTGCGAGCTACGCGACGCATTGACTATAGAAGAATGCATGAAGGAGAGTCATCCGAAGATGAAATTTCCGACGCCTGCTCAGCAATAGCTTCAGACGATACTGTTTCAAGTATGAGTCGTCACCATAGGGAGTATTTTACCATTACTCCCGATGTCCTGGCTCAAATGTTACAAGAAGCCTTAGCCAAGCAAAGAGAAGAGCTTAAGGCCGAAATGAAAACAGAGATGGAATTAGCCATGCAGCAGATGAGGGAATTGCAAAATCAAACGCCTCATCTACAGCCTGAATCCAGTCAACAAGGTGGAGTTACCCACCATAATCCCCATAATATCAAAGACAGTGATTCGGAAATAGATGAACACATTTATGCCGATAAACCTCCTAAGAAAAAGGCGTTCGCTACCCAAAGCGAAAATGTTCCAATTCCTCCTACTGGAAATCATCCAAAACAAGGCGAGAGTGAAAATGAAAAGATGAAGGAGCTTGAAGGCAAAATTAATGCTTTAATGTCTGCTCACGAGGTTAAGAAGACCGGCATCCCGTGTCCATATCCGAGAGAGTGGGATTCAATCCCTTACCACCAAATTCAAATTTTGATTAATTTCACACCTTTGACGGGAGGGTTCGCCACACAAAGACTTGATTTATTTCAAGTCTCATTTGGGGGTGATCTCGGGAAATGAGCCTTTGATGATTCGGTCATTCGTTGGTACCCTTCGGGGAGCTGCCTTCGATTGGTATCGAAGACTCAAAGCTGGGAGCATTAACTGTTGAAATGACATGGAAAGCTTCTTTCTCAGTAATTTCTTCGATGATGACACAGAAGTTTCCATTGGAACTCTTCTAGACGAGAAGCAGAAGGATGGGGAGACAGTTGACACTTTCGTTAAGCGTTTCCGCAATAAAGCTATGAATTGTAGAGATCCAATTACTGAAGAGTTCATATTGAAGACTTGCCACAACAATCTTTCTATAGAATTGTTGGAAGTCGTGGGGGTTGCACCACCAACCACTTGGAAGGAATTGAAACTCAACGGTGAAGAAGCAGAACGGTTCATCAGGAGGAAGAAGAATGAGAGAGGAGAACCCACAATGGTTCCCTCCAAGCCGAATTTTGTACCCCGTGGCAAAGGAAAGGCGCAAGCTAATGCTGTTGAAGCAAATCAGGCGTTCCAACAGCAACAACAAGTGTCACAACAGCAGCAACCGCAATTGAGGTTTCAACAAAAACCTCAAGAGTTGCAGAAGGCTCCGGATGCTAGGTTCCAAAAGAGCTACACTTTCAAAGAGGAAGAAGTACCAGTTATCTTCAAATACCTCTTAGATAACAATAAGATCAAATTGCCTCCGATTACAAATCAGGAGGAAGCCGACAAGACCTCGGACCCCAAATATTGTGCGTACCACAGAAGGGTCCATCATCCGACCAAGAGTTGTTTTGTTCTTAAAGACAAAATTCAAGCTCTAATCGATGCGGGAATCATAACGGCGAAGAAGGAGAAGAAAGTTGGTTCAAATATGGTGGCTATCAACTTTGGATCTCTACCGCCCATGCCATATTTACAGAAGATTGTCCCTGAGGTTGAAGTTAAAACTGTTAATGATGATCCACATGGGCAACGTCAGAAAGGGTTGGTATCATACACAGCTCCTAATGGCGAAGTACTTTGGATTCATCCAGATCTTCTTCAAGATGAGCAATGGACGGGGTCTTCTTCAACACGGAAGTCCAAGCGTAAAGGCAAGCTCTGTGCTCATATTTCGGCAATTCCGGAAGAGGGTGACGAAAAAGCTCCAACTCTTTCGTCATCTGAAAATGAACATGAAGTTCTCGTGACAGAAGGTAACCCAGCTTATGCTACCAGAAGTGGGCATAAATTCAGTTATCAATACCCCGAGAATTCCAATTCGAATGCCAAAACTCTAACGGAACTGGGGGTGGCAATGACTCCACCAACACAACCTGAAAGTCAGCAACAACAGGAAGTAGCCAAAGAGGATACAACCAAGCGTAAAGATAAACAACCTCAAGAGGTGCAAGTCCCGAGGCAGTCCCGATTTAATCATCCAATTAGGAGGGACAAACCGGGAAGTTCAGGCTCATCATATCGTTTCGACGTTATGACCCAGTTGGCCAACATTCCAGCGAGGATAACTCTTTACGAGTTACTACGTCTTTCTAAAGAGACTAGAGAAGCCTTACAGGAAGCGTTAGCTGATTCAGAAGCTTTTATCACTCAAGTCAAGCAGGTTCCGGAGAAGACCGAACACTGCAACTTGGCAGCAACACAATTCCCTTGCATAACCTTTACCCGAGAGGATATGCAGGTGAAAAATTCGAAGCACGACAGGCCATTATATTTCACTGGGTACATTGGCTCGATTGCTGTCAACAGGATTCAAGTTGATCCTGGATCTGCAAAGATTATGCCACCCGTTGATGTATCATCTTGGAATTCGCTAGCAAGTTGGCTTCTACAGTACGTTGATTTATGGATTTAATACCAGCGGGTCCAGACCTTTGGGTAAAATTCGGATAAAGTGCCAGCTTGGAGATCTCAAATCTGAGGTTACATGTTATGTAATCGATGCAGAGACTTCATATAACCTACTATTGGGTCGACCTTGGATCCACGGTAGCCTTATAGTCCCATCCACATTACATCAGTGCTTGAAGTATGTCGACACTGATAATGTGGTCAAGACGGTGGTCGCGGATAAGCAACCATTCAAGGGGTTAGAAAATTATTTTACTGACTCTCTTTTGTATGGTGCTGAATCCGATACTGAACCATCGGCCCAGGGTACGGACAGCGGTAATGAAGCTGATACCGAGGCCGGGCTCGATTACGATGGAAGCTTTGTATTTAATAACATCGAACCTCTTGTAATCGATCTTGACGGATCTGAATCGTCAGGAGAAAGTTGTAACTGGCAGCTTGCCGATGAACATATAATAAATGACGATTTAGAGTATGTACATAGTGTTGATACTGTAATGCAGGTATTGTACAGGGATCATGATGTACATGTACCGCTCTCGTCGTTGAACCAGGTGAAGAAATGCCTTCAAAGTTCGACGGGATCAACATTCCTCCTTCCTTTGAAAGATGCAAAGCAAACAATCTTTGGAAAAGGAAGAAAATCTCCACCACAAGATTATTGTGAGGAATCTGAAGATAGCAACGACGATCCGTGCAAACATTTTTCCAAATATAGCTCACAAGCGCACCATTACATGAAGAAATGGGGATATAACTGCATTAACGGACCGGTCTTGGCCGGACGCGGTGTTCTGATTCGCCGACCCTCTCATGTTCAAGGAAAGCCCGATCGTTATTATGAATATAAAAGGGTCCGGGCTATGTTTCTTCATCCTCGACAAATGCCGCCGCAAGTTGATGATCATGATACCACGATTCTTCACCGATTCGATTTTAGTCTTGGCGTGTTCAAGGGGCTAATGTCCAATATGACCACAATAAGTCCCGCACGGTCCAAGAAGATGATTATTTACCGAATGGGAAGACCCTTGGACTTTCCATCCGAATGTTCGGGCGATAGGTTTGAACAAAGAGAGCCACCAAGATACAGCTTGTTCAAGTTAACATGGGTGATGAAGATAATCCGAAACCCATATTCGTGAGTGGTAGTCTTCCTCCAGAAGAAAAAGAGGAATTGATTTCTCTCGTCCGGGAATATATTGATGTATTCACCGAATTATGAAGACATGCCCGGCTTGATCCGTAAGTAGCACCGACTTAATATCAAACCAGAATCTAAACCTGTGAAACAACAACAGCAAAGATTTCGTCCACAGATCATGGAAGCAATTGTAGCTGAGGTTAAGAAACTCATAAAATCGGGTTTTATCAGAGAAGAGCAACATCCATATTGGGTGGCAAATATTGTTCCTGTTCTAAAAAAGAATGGGACAATTAGAATTTGCATCGATTTTAGAGATCTAAACTTGGCATGCCCTAAAGATGACTTTCCACTCCCCATCACAGATGTCATCATAGATAATACGTGTGGGTTTGAAAGAATGTCATTTATGGACGGGTTCTCTGGATATAATCAAATCAAGATGCATCCCGACGATGAGAAACATACCTCATTTCGACCTCTTGGCATCTTTTGTTATACCGCTATGCCCTTTGGTCCAAGAACGCAGAGCTACTTATCAACCGCAATGACAAATATTTTTGAGGATCATCTAAGAAAGACCGTCGAATGCTATGTTGATGATTTAGTAGTGAAAAGTCGAGATAAGAGCGATCATATTAAAGATCTCAGGACGGTATTTGAACTTATGCGGGGTCATCAATTGAAAATGAATCCAACTAAATCTTTCCTGGGAATGGCCAGTGGTAAGTTCCTTGGTTTCGTTGTCACGTCAAAGGGAATTCATATTGATCCAGACAAGGTGAAGGCGATAATGAGTTACAACCCCAAGAATCTCAAAGAACTCGAGGGTTGCAAGGAGATTGGCTTACATAAGACGGTTTATTTCAAACCTGGCGGGCAAATGTCAACCGTTCTCTAAGCTAGCCAAGAAGGGTGTTTCGTTCGTTTGGGATGATGCTTGTCAAAAGGCTTTTGAAGATATTAAAATGTATCTATCAAATCCTCCTATTCTCGTTGCACCGAAATCAGGAAGGCCGTTCTTGATTTACGTCAGATCGACCAATCATTCATTAAGTGCTTTATTAGCACAAGATGATGATAACGGTCACGAACAAGCGGTATACTATTTGAGTCGGACAATGGTGGCGCTGAATCCGATATCCCGATATCGAGAAAGAATGCCCGCTTTGGTATTTGCGATCGTAAAATGCGCCATTACCGGTCGGACGACGATACATGTTATTTCAGATGTTAACCCGATTCGGTGTTCATGACACAACCGGCTTCTTTGAATTGGCGATTAGCGAGATGGGCATTACCTTTCGCAATACGACATCCACTTCAAACGCCAGGCCTGAAGGGACAAGCGATTTGTGATCTTCTAGCCAACACCAGCCGATAAAGCTATACTTTATGAAGATTTACCTGACGAAACTTATGAAGTCAATCATACATCTCATGACCACGTGTGGCAATTGTACTGCGACGAAGCGTCTCGCGCAACCAATGTGGCAAGTGATCCTGGATCTTCTAAGATTTCGCCGAGTCGGAGTTGTCCTAGTTTCCCAGAGAAACACGCGGATGCATCGGGCTTATTCACGACCGAACCGTGTTCCAATAATGTGGCTGAATACAATGCTACTTATTGGGCTCGGCTTTGCTAAAGAGCTGGGGGTCGAATATCTTGAAGCGTTCGGGGATTCCCAACTCATAGTTAAACAAATTCGTGGAGATTATGAAGTTAGAAATCCGGATTTGATCCCATATCATGAAGTGGCAATAGAGATGGCAGAATCATTCAAAAGTTTCTTCATCGAATATATACCACTTCGTAACGCTATGCCGAGGCGCTATAAAGATCGGCCGCTTCATTGGCGCAACCCCTCAAACAGAAAGCGCTTCACATCGCGGAGGACACACCAACTTTTCATATCAGAATATATTTTGGGTATCAAAGAAGCACATGCTACTTCAACGGGACCCGAGCCTCGAGATTGGCGCTTTCCGATTATAGATTATGTCTTACATGGTCTTTTACCGTAAGATGTAAAAGAAAGGGAATCTATCCAAGAAGAGCACCGAGATTCTACTACAACGCAACATCTCAACACTTTATCGCCGCATATGATGGATTGTTACTCCTGTCTTCGACCGAGGAAGCGGAAGAGGCACTTAAAGAAGCTCATGATGGCACTTGCGGCGCATCAACCTGGTCCTAAGCCGAGATAGACTAAAAGATTAGGCTATTATTGGCCGACCATGATTAGAGATGCATCAATCACGCCAGACGATGTCACGCTGTCAAATACATGCAAATTACATGCATCACCGAAGATCTACACCGCCGCCTACTGGCCGCTTGAAACATGGGGAATGGATGTGGTAGGACCCATATTTCCCTCACGAAAAGGTGATCACTTTATTTTAGCAATTACCGACTACTTCTAAATGGGTCAAGCAATTCCGCCAAAGAAGTCAAGACGAGCATCGCATCAAATTCATTAAACACCATATTATCTATCGATATGGTGTTCCGAGACGAATTGTGCATGACAATGGTCCTCGGCTCATCAAGAACGCCGTAGATTCTCAAGGCAAGTTCAGAATACAAGACGTCTCGTCCACAGCTTATAATCCCACTGCAAATGGTTTAGCTGAAGCCTTTAATAAGACTATCATTAAGATCTTAGCAAAGCTAGTCAAAACCAATAAACGCGATTGGGATGATAAACTTGGTGAAGCTCTTTGGGCATACCGCACTACGTCAACACCAACAGATTCACACCATATTCCTTGGTATACGGATGTGAACCGCTTTGCCTCTAGAGATACAAATCCGCCACTTCGTAGCCCTTGCGATAGGGATGACAAGCGACGAACAACATCAAAAGCGTCTTGAAGAGCTTGAGATGTTAGACGAGAAACGCTTGGGAGCTCAGCAACAGATTGAGCTATACCAAGCCAGAATTTCCAAAGCCTTTAACAAGAAAGTCCGGTATCGGAGTTTCAAGGAGGGAGATTTGCAAGCCGCTCTACGACCGATGATTCTTAATTCCAAGAAGAAAGGCAAATTCCAAATTTAAATGGGAAGGACCGCTTATAATTGATACGGTCTACTCAAATGGAGCATATCGCTTGATCACTCAAGATGGTTGTAGGCATCAAAACGCCAAGAACCCCAAATATGACTAAATCATGAGAAGATCGAAGGACAACGCCGCCGAAATCTCAAGAAGTCAACACATGGAGATTGTGTCTCGCCACAAGCAGATGACTGCTTGTGGTTCCCCAATGAGCCGACACTTGATGTGTCTCGCAGCTACGACACTTGTATGTGTCTCTCACCGCTAGCGAACATTCTTGTGTGTGCCCCTCGACGAAGCGCAGACACTTGTGCGCCCCACGAAGCGACTTTGTGCCTCGCGACGAAGCGAGACACCTTGATGTGTCTCGCTATTAGCGACACTTGTGTGTGCCTCGCGACGAAGCGAGACACCTTGATGTGTCTCGCCATATGCAGGCGACATTTACCCGCTGTCTCGCAGGCTTAGACACCCGTGATACTTGAAACGCAGCTCTTAGGGTCTAAATTAATGCCGGTGGGGCCCACTTGACTTTATCAATGCAGAGACGCTCGTGACACTTTAATGTGCGGTTACACACGAAGATACCACTAGGCGTGGATTCTAGGGCATTTAACGCGCTTCAAAAGCAAGCAGAAAAAGCTAAAGAAACCGGAGGGATACATCCGCCGCTTAGTCGGGCCGAGGTAAAATACATCCGCCGCCACAACAGGTAAACAGACCACCGCCAAAGGAGCGAAAAGTAGCCATGAGGCGTACCGAGCCACTAATCAGAATCTCCAAAGACTTATGACAATTGTGGGCACGCTTCCTAAAGACTATAAATACCCTCCTACGCCCACTTGGGCAGGGCTCACATCGAAGGGGTAATCAAATCAAGCTTCCTGAAGTTCAAGAACACGCATCCACACGGAGATTCCTCGAGTTTAAGCCTTGACTTATTCTTGAGAAGAGTAGATATCTTACCTTGCTAAGATATTTAAAGCTCTTGTTTCCTTTGCTAAGACTAACTAAACCCCGATTCGACGATCGCTTCCGGTGGTCCACTGACACGCCCCCCTAAGACAGTAAAGTCCCACAAAACAAGAGATCTACACTTGTAGCGCTCTTTTTGTTCGAAGTTGTAGAGAGTTATTTAATTTTCTTGTAACAGAACCAAAAGTGTAATTTTCTCAAGTTTTGCAAGACTTTCGACTCCAAACACGATGGCACTCACAAGTAGAGCCACGGTCTCAGCCCGAGATCGCTGTGGTCGCACCTTGTGAAGCCGTTTTGCCTCTAGAGATACAAATTCCGTGCTTAGTTTGCGATAGGGATGACAAGCGACGAACAACATCAAAGCGTCTTGAAAGGCGAGATGTTAGGCGGCAGCTTGGAGCTCGGCAGCGATTGATACCAAGCGAAATTTCCAAAGCCTTTAACAAGAAAGTCGGTATCGGGTTTCAAGGAGAACTTGGTGCTGCGCGGTTCGTGACGGTGATTCTTAGAAGAGAAGGCAAATTCGGCCTAAATGGGAAGGACCGTTTATAATTGATCTGGTCTACTCAAATGGAGCATATAAACTTGATCACTCAAGATGGTTGTAGGCATCAAAATTCTTGAAGAACCTCAAATATGACTAAATCATGAGAAGATCGAAGGACAGCGTCGTCGAAATCTCAAGAAGTCAACACATGGGAAGTTATTGTCTCGCTTCTGATCGCGAGACACTTCGTTTAATGTCCTTGGCGAGACACCTTGATGTCTGCATTTGCTGGCGAGACACTTGTATGTCTCGGCGCTGGCGAGACACTTGTGTAATGCCTACGCCTGGCGAGACACTGTATTACTCGCGCGGCCGGGAACGCGTATTGTTGCCTCGCCGCGGCGGGAACACTTGATGTGTCGCTATTAGCGAACTGCTTGTGTGCCTCGCCTGGCGGGAACACCTTGATAATGTCGCTATAGGCGAGCGCTTGTGTCTGCATAAAGAACACCAGGATACTTGAAGCGAGCTCTCTTAGGGTCTAAATTAATGTTTGGTGGGGCCCACTTGACTTTATCAATGCGAGAATTCGGACACTTTAATGTCGCGGTTACCGCGAAGATCACACCCACTAGTGATTCTAGGGCATTTATCGTGCCTAAAAGCGGAAAACCGTTACGGCGGTGGAGGGGCGACCTTTGCCTGCGCTAGTCGGCCGAGGCAGACCCTCTGCCTGGCGCCGGTACTGCGGTGACGGCGGCTGGCGAAAGGCAGCTCGAGCTGCAGCTACTTTGCCAAAATCTCCGCACTTATGACAATTGTGGGCCGCGTTTCCCAAGACTATAAATACCCTTCGTCCACTTGAAGTGGAAGCTATCGAAAGGAAATTGTCAATCAAGCTTCGGAGTTCAAGAACCACGATCCGGAGATTCCTCGAGTTTAAGCCTTGACTTATTCTTGAGAAGTAGATATCTTACCTTGCTAAGATATTTCTTTGAAGTTCTTGTTTCCTGCGGCATAACTAAACCCGTCGATTGGCGATGGCCTTTCGGTGGTCCGGTTGGCGTCCCGGCGGGCAAAGTCAAAACAAAGAGATCTACACTTGTAGTCTTTTGTTGAGTTTGTAAGAGAGTTATTTAATTTTCATTGTAGCGAGAACCAAAAGTGTAATTTTCTCAAGTTTTGCAATGGAAAAGACTTCGACCCAAACGATGGCGACCGATGGGAGCCAGCGGTCTCGACGAGATCGTTGTTAATGCGCTGCGCGGCGATCAAGCCGACCTCATGGTTGATGGAATAGAATTATTTCTTCGATCAAGCCAAGTTGAAGAGTATCTCTCCTCTTCCATCGAAGTCCTCCTCACCCCGCAAACATCGGAGGATCTCATCCCAAAGGAGGTTAGTTACGTTGTGATGTGCTAGATCTTCGTTAAACTGCGGCAGGCGATTTCCCTCTCAACAAGATCTCAGCGATATGGCCGAGCTTGCCAAAGCGGCGTCAAAAGATGGCCGTCGGTTAAGCCAAGGCTCACGGAGTCGCGGATGGAGTTCACTATCGGAACTCCGTGATCAAAATCAACAAGCGCAATCTCTCAATCCGTCGGCCTCCTCCCGAGGAAGAATGGGTTCGTCAAAGGGCCGATTGACAAGAAGGGCGGCAGCTCAAAACGCCCGTGCCGCGCTTTGCTCGAACGTCTTTGTTGTTCGCAAGGCACAAAGTCAAAAGCAACCGACAAGCGGCAAAATGCGCCAAGCATGGGTCGAAGTCAAGCGTCAAAATTGGCTCAAGAGTGCGCCTCGCGGAATTTTCCGGTAGAGCGATTCGAGCTGCGCCGTTAGCGAGAACGGCCTAAAACGCCTCGCAGCAGGCGGCGATGCTTAATCTCGCGCGTGAACGAGTCGGCTACCTCGCCAAAGCGGCGATCCTCCATGCTGCGAAATTTGGCTTTCCGCCCCTTTTCCACTTTTCGGTGAGGTATCAACCGTTAAGTCACGGAAATCCGTCAACCGGTGTTGATGCCTTGGTCCCAATTGAGAACCAAAGTCAAAACACCGTAATGGGCGTTGGGTCACGATCCATAAACAACGGGTTGGGGCGTACCCAAAATCCAAGTGATGTTGAAATGTCTTTGAGCCATCGGCCTAACTCAAAGCGAAAGAATTTACATTGCGTCTCGTTTGAGCATCCTACAAGGGGTCCCGCGAGTTTCTTTGAGAAGAAGAAGTTGAGGCAAGTGACTTCGCCAAAATCCGCGAGATAACGAGACCCTCATGATTCATCTGAAGCAACCGGATGTGAAGCAGCGGGAGAAGTTGTCTCAAATCAAAAGTCGGCGTCCCCAAAGCGTGTCCTCCACTAAGGACAACGCTACACTTGGGGTGGAAGTGCAATTCGTGATAAACCACACCAACCACACCATCGGGGTGGCAACACCTAAAGAGGACGATCGATGAAATAAATTGTTCTTGCTCGTGCACAACTAATCAAGACGTTGTTGTCGATGTGCCTATTCCGAGTCAAACGCCATCCACAAAGAGCTTCAAGATTCGAGGCTTTCCTTGCCAACAACGGAAGATTTGAAGCCGGAGTCAAGACGACTCAAGAAAAAGAAGATCGCCATTCATCGATAAATTTCAAGTCACCATTAATATGGTGAACAAAGGAAAAGGGCCAAGAATGGACGAGGACCCGACTTCACCCCGGGCAAAAGTCAGACCCGAAGTTTCCCGCCAGATGTCTCGCTGTAATTGCGAGCTACTCAACGCGATCGACTATAGAAGGATGCATGAGGGAGAGTCATCTCGATGATGAAGCTTCCGACATCAATTCGGCGATAGCCCGGCGACACAATGTCAAGGCCGGGTCCCCATCTCAGAAGCTTTTACCATTACTCCCATGTCCCGCTCAAATGTTACAAGAAGCCTTAGCTAAGCAAAGAGAAGAGCTTAAGGTCAAATGAGAACAGAGATGGAGCTAGCCATGCAAACGATGAGGGAATTGCAAACCCAAACGGTTGCACAACCCGGGTCTGGGCCAATTAACTACCAACAAGGTGGAGTAACCCGCCATAATGTTGAAGACGATTCAGATTGATGAACACATTTTACCGATCAACCTCCAAAGAAAGTCGATCCGCCGCTCAAGGTGGAAATGACCCAATTCTTCCTATTGGAAATAATCCAAAACAAGGGAAGATGATGGCGAAAGGATGAAAGAGCTTGAAGATAAAATCAATGCTTTGATGTCCACACAGAAGTCAAAAGGATGGTATCCCGTGTCCAGATCCAGAGAATGGGATTCAATCCCTTACCGCCAAATTCAATTTGATCAACTTCACGCCATTTGATGGGAGAGGGTCACCTTCACAACACCCGATTTTCAAATCACATTTGGGGGTAATCTCGAAACGAGCCTCGATGGTTCGGTCATTCGCCGGCATTCTTCAAGGAGTCAGCCGATTGGTATCAAGACTCAAGGCCTGAGTATTAATTGTCGGGAGGACATGGAAAGTTCTTTTCAATAACTTTAGCAAACCGTAAATCTTTTATGTTTAATAACTTATTTTCTATTTTAACAAGCCATTACCTACTTACTAATTAAAGAATTGTTTGAACATATAACTTCTTCAAGCTATATTTTGTGTAAATCTCTATAATTATTTGAATCTCTATTATTTGAGAATCAAATTAGTTAATCGAGATAATTTTTTTATCGTTGATGCATATATCATATATGTGGTCATATAATAGATATTAACAAGTGGGTGATAATGATGCATATGTGATGTTTTTGTGTTTAAGTGTAGGAGTTTTGATTTGTATGCCATCATCAGTGGCCTCTAATTCAAGCATGAGTGGTAGACCACAAAGTACTAGTGAGGAGCAAATCCTGGAGAAACCTCCTAGTTCTAATAACGTAGGATGAAATTACGGGAGGCTCGTGGAGAAGGGATGCCATCTTACTGTGGAATGTAAGAAATGCAGGAAGCTTGTGAAGGGAGGAGTCAATCCGCTTAAACAACACATAGCCGGACTTCAAGGAGAAGTAACACCCTTGCAAGTGATGAAGACAGGAGAGCTTGTCGATAGAACTTAGATGAAATCAAGAGGAGAAGGAATGATAAAAAGAGGGTAGAGTATGAGATGAGACAGGAGGTCTACATTTCAAAAGAGAGGGAGGAGGAAACACCCGAGCTAGCTAGTATGGCCGAAGAAGCCACACATTTCTAGTCCTGTTGGACAAGATTATTGCAGATGGAAAAATGAAGTATACCGTGCTCAATGAGACTAAGAGGAGGCAATGGAGGGATTTAGCTCATGAAAAATTGAGCATGCGAGCATATGCAACAGGGCTTCCTTTTCATATATTTGACATGGAGGAATTTGATATCGTATGTGAGGCGATTGGGAGGTATGGGTAGGGGTACAAGGGATTTAGTCAATATCAATTCAGGGTTCCTCTTCTCAAGAAAGCATATAATAAGAATGAGGGAGTGTTGGAGAACAAGAGCCAGTAGTGGGATGAGTACGGGTTAAAGATCCTTAATGATGGATGGACCGACAGAGGTAAGGAGAGTGTGATGAATTTGTCGCCCATTATAAGGAGGGCACAAGATTCTCAAGTCTATCAAAGACTCAGAGCATGCCTACATGGCAAACTACATCTATAAGTGGGTTGAAGATTGCATAAGGGAGATCGGAGAGTCTCATGTAGTACAAGTGGTTACCGATAATATTGCTTCTAATATGGCCGCAGGAACATTTTAAAAGATGAGCGACCAAATATGTTCTAGATTAGTTGTGCCATACACACAATCGATTTTATGTTAGAGGATGTTGGGAAGCTTTCAAAGTTTAAGGGTGTCATAGAGAAGGCGTAATCTCATGTTGTTTCTCTACTGCATCATAGTACTCTTTCTTTGATGCTAAGTATACTAATAGGAGGGAGCTTGTTCATCTAGGAGTTACGCGATTTGCCACTTCCTTCCTTAGCCTAACGGTTCGGCTGGAGAAGAAGCCCCGTTAGCAGCTATGGTCCCTTCACTTGAATGGGAAGAGAAACAGATGGACCAAAATATAGAAGGGATTAGCTACCGTGTCTATAGTCTTCTCTCGATGTCTTCTAGAAGGATGCACAGTTGATCAAAATATATGCTCCTCTTTCAAGTTGGTGAGGATTGTTGATGCATAGGAGGTCTTCTATGGGTTTTGTTTATGGTATGCTGGAGGATGCCAAGAATGAGCTAAAATATGCTTGCAGAAGGAGACTGTATATCGACCGGTTATTGAGATTATTGAGAAGCATGTAGAAGGTAGGCTAGACCATTCACTACATTTTGCAGCTTACTTTTGAATCCCTATTACTACTATAGGGATAAGATAGTTCACGAGTCTACATCTACTAGGACCACAATTTACCATTGTCTTGATGTTTTCTTCCCGCATATGGATGAGGTGAGGGACAAGATTGCATAAGAAGAAATGTTAAAGTACAAGAAGGTAGAAGGGTTTATGGGAAGTGGATTGTCGATACAAGACTATATGAGTTTCAATGGTACTAATAATTTTGACCAGTGTATAAACTTACCTTTAAGTTTTAAGTACTTCTAGTGTTCTCATAGCTTATTAGTCAGTTAATATGCTATTTGCTAAATATATGCTTCTTTCAAATTAATAGCACATTGGTGGGACAGACTTTAGAGGAGATGCCTCATTTGAGAAAAGTTCATCTTGAAGACTTGCCACAACAATCTTTCTATAGAATTGCTGGAAGTCATGGGGTCGTCCATGACTCGTGGAAAGACCTAAAATACAAGGAAGAGAAAACGAAACGCGTTTCCTCGGAAGGAAGAAAGCTGAAAAGATGGTGACCCCTCGAGTAAATTTTCCTCGTAATAGAGGAAAGGCATCTGTCTTTGTTGGTCAAGCGTCGCCAACAGCGGCGGCAAAAGCTTCATCGAAATTCCCAGGACATACTCTTTCAAGGGCGAAGAAGTTCCAATCATCTTCAAACACCTCCTTGATAACAACAAAATCAAGTTGCTTCCAATTACAAATCAAGAGGAGGCTAACAAAACCGGACCAAATAAATGCGTACCGGGGAGGATCCTCCATCCTACAAAGGATTGCTTAGCTCTCAAGGCCATCTTGGTTGAAGCCGGCGTCTTAGCGAAATAAATTGAATCAAACTTGACTGGCTGTGTATATGAGTATAAATCGCCTCCGATTCCACAGCCCAATTTTTATGTAAGAAAGCCGGGTGGATAATCCATGAACGAGGTCCACTTCCACATTGAGCAATCAAACCTTGCTACGCTTAGGATTGTCTCAAAATTTCTATCCCGTCAAACCTTCCTACGCTAGGACCACGGCCAAAATCCTCTCGATTCTTTCCATGAACGAGGTCCACTTCCACATTGAGCAATCAAACCTTGCTACAGCTTAGATTGTCTCAAATATTCACTGGTCAAACCTTCCTACGCTAGGACCATGGTCAAAATCCTCTTGATTCTTTCCATGAACGAGAGGTCCATTTCAAGATTGAGCGATCAAACCTTCCTACGCTTAGGATTGTCTCAAATATCACTGGTCAAACCTTCCTACGCTTAGGACCATGGTCAAAATCCCTCTTGATTCCTTCCATGAGCGAGAGGTCCACTTCAGATTGAGCGATCAAACCTTCCTACGCTTAGGATTGTCTCAAAACTCCTATCCCGATCAAACCTTCCTACGCTAGGATCATTTTTTAATTTTCACTCCCACTTGGTCAAACCTTCCTCTGATTAGGACCACGGTCAAAATCCCTCTCGATTCCTTTTATGAATGAGAGGTCTACTCGATAACGGGGTTAGTTTTAAGCCCAGGAAACAGCGGAGTTAGTTTTAGCCCCAAGAGAAAACACAGCGGGGTTGTTTTAAGCCCCAAAGAAGACACAACGGGTTCGTTTTAGCCCCAAGAGAAAACACAAATTCCACAAGCCCACGATTCAAAATCGTAGCATAGATGTCATTACCTAATGACACCTAAACTATGCTTTTATGCATAGGATGTTATCTCATCCTTATCGGAGATAAGTCGCGATCTAACACGCGCCGGGTAATTAATTCCCGTGATAATTGATCGCTTCACGATTCAAAATCGTAGCATAGATGTCATTACCTAATGACACCTAAACTATGCCTTCATGCATAGGGATATTATCTCTGCCCTTATCGAGATAAGTGCATCTAACACATCTTGCGGTAATCAATTCCCGTGATAATTGACCGAGCCTCACGATTCAATATCGTAGCATAAAGTCTAAGAGAATTCACTCTTTAGCACAACGCTACATGTAGAACGGACTCGATAATCTACATGCTAGCCCAACTCAAGCGGTAGTTGGTAAAGGCTCATCAAACCGCTGATGGTCGAGGGTTTGCCAAAAATCCTATATCTATCATACAAGCAATAACTTGAGCGGCGGGTTCACTCTTTGTCGGGTCAAGCATTTTCTCCTACCGTGATTTTAATGCACTTTGTAGCGTGCATTGCCTCGGACGCTCAAACCCCTTTAGCGAGACACCGGTGCCTGTTTCGCTTTCTTCAAGTGGGACAATTCGGATATTGATAATTATTCTGCCGCGAGATTCAAGGCGGTATATTCAAGACAAATTGGTTCCATATTCCATATAGAAGCTTCCTGGAAATCGATATTGAGAAAACCGGATGGCCTTTTCTCGAATGACTCTCAAGGCATTTCAATTATAACCCAAGTGGTGACTTTCAAGATGAAGATGATTAGTCCAAAATCGACTTCGACATTTCAATTCATTCAAATACAAATGCAACAGCTTATTGATCCCAAAATATGGTGTGACGGTAGCGTAGAGGAGTTGGCTGAAGCAAAACACGGGCCTCTTCTACAAAGTTCAGCGATGAGCGAAGCAAAGCATCTTATCAAAGTATTCGGACCCTCGATAAAATCTGAGAAGTAAAACTTTGGAGGGTATCTGTAGGCATCAAAATTGCCGAAGAACCTCAAATATGACTAAATCATGAGAAGATCGAAGGACAACGCCGTCGAAATCTCAAGAAGTCAACACATGGGGAGATTGTGTCGCTCACGGTCGCGAGACACTCGTTTATGTCTGCGCCAGCGGCGAGACACCTTGATAATGTCTGCTGCTAAGACACTTGTAATGCCTACGCCTGGCCGAACACTTGTGTATGCCACCATACGGCGAACTGTGTGTATTCATACGCGAACCTGCTGATTTGTCGCTAATGGCGGGCTGGTATGTCGCCTACCCGGCGGGAACACCTTGATGTGTCTCGCTATAGCGAACACCACATGTCTCGCAAAGAGACACCGAGATAAAGCGAGCTCTCTTAGGGTCTAAATTAATCTGGTGGGGCCCACTTGACTTTATCAATGCGAGCGTTGAACTTAATGTCGCGGTTAGCGAAGATCGCCCACTAGGCGTGATTCTAGGAGCATTTAATCGTGCCTAAAAGCGAGGAAAACGTTCTGGTGGAGGGGCGACCTTGCCTGCTTAGTCGGCGAGGCGACCCATCTTACCACGCGCCGGTGGCGGCACCTGCCTGCGCCCGGTGGCGAAGTGACTTAGCGCTGGCGGCTCGGCGCGCTGCTTTGTAAATCTCCGGCACTTATGACAATTGTGGGCACGCTTCCCAAAGACTATAAATACCCTCCTACGCCCACTTGGCAGGGGTCGGCCATCGAAGGGGTAATCGAATCCAAGCTTCCGAGTTCAAGAACACGATCCACACGGAGATTCCTCGAGTTTAAGCCTTGACTTATTCTTGAGAAGAGTAGATATCTTACCTTGCTAAGATATTTCTTTGAAGTTCTTGTTTCCTTTGCGAAGCACTAACTAAACCCGTCGATTCGACGATCGGCTTTCGGTGGTCCCGGTCTGGCGTCCGCCGCGGGCAAAGTCCCACAAAACAAGAGATCTACACTTGTAGCGTCTTTTGTTCGAGTTTGTAAGAGAGTTATTTAATTTTCATTGTAACTGAGAACCAAAAGTGTAATTTTCTCAAGTTTTGCAATGGAAAAGACTTTCGACCCAAGAGAAGACCAATTAACTGAAAGTTCCTGAAGATATATTATCCCTAATGTATTCAGGATAATCCGCTGCAGATTGAATGATTAGACTTGTGAACAGTCACATTCACTAAGCTCCTATTCGGCTGAAAATCTTAAACGATTGAAGCCACCGATAATATTAACACCTATTATTAATTTCTTTCATGAAACAGGTTCGCTTCCCCAAGAGAAGACACAACAGTGGTTCGCTACCAAGAGAAGACACAACAGTGGTTCGCTACCAAGAGAAGACACAACAGGTTCGCTGCCCCAAGAGAAGACACAACAGGTTCGCTGCCCCAAGAGAAAACACAACGGTTCGCTTTCACCCCAAGAGAAGACACAACAGGTTCGCTGCCCCAAGAGAAAACACAACGGTTCGCTTTCACCCCAAGAGAAGACACAACAGGTTCGCTGCCCCAAGAGAAGACACAACAGGTTCGCTTTCCCCAAGAGAAGACACAATTCCAAAAGTCTATATATTCAATACATAGTCGGTTTCATTATTTGTTAAATCTACGCCTATTTATGCGTAGGTGTTATTCCTGCCCTAAATCGAATAAGTCAGCGTCTAACACACGCCGCCGGGTAGTCAATTTCCGTGATAATTGATAAAGTCTACGTGTTCAATATCGTAGCACAAAGTCTGAGAGAATTTATTCTTTTAGCACAACGTTATATGTAGAACGGACTTAGATAATCTACATACTAGCCCAACTCAAACGGTAGTTGGTAAAGGCATATCAAATCCGTTGAGGGCTGAGGGTTTGCCAAAAATCCTATTGAAATTATGTTTATTTGTTCAAAACAGAATAGATGAAACATAATAAGAGAAATTTTATTTCATGTAAAAGTGAACTACAAAGTGTTGGCAAAAGCTAACAAAAGTGTTCTATGAAGATAATTGACGGCGGCGGATTCGTTCTTCTAGTTCTGAGAGTTCAGCCTGATATTTTTCTTCTAATTCTCTCTCGAGAAGGGCTTTTGAAGCATCGTTGAGAGTTAGAAGTTGAATGATCTTTCGATCCAGTTCAGCAGATCTCTCATCGGACGCCTTCAATTGCTCGGCTAATTTTGAGCGAGTCTTCTCTGAGCTGGCCAAGTCAATCTTCAAAAGAGTGTGAGCCTCTTCAGCATCTTCCAAAGCCTTCTTCAGGCGAGCAATCTCAAGATCTTGCGCCTCTACTGAACGGATCAATTCGGCATTGGCCTCATTCCGCCTATGTAGATTGGCCCTTATGCGTTCAGATTGGGCTTGCACTTGCTGTAGCTCTTCTTCAGCAGCCTTTCGCTTAACCTCTCGAGCTTGCATGATGGATTCAATCCGAGAAGAAATGTAAGAAGAGGCACCTTCGGACCGTAGTTTCTGAAGCTCTCCTAATTCTTGCTCTAATTGAGCTAAGTCTTCTGTGATAGAGTCCGCTAAATCAGAAAAGCCCTCTTCCCTTATGGACGCCACACGTCGATCAAGAAGCCGTTTGAAAGAACTAAGAGAGAAGCCCTTGGTTGTGACTTTCTCGATAACATTCTTCAATAGAAAGATGAACCCTTCGAGCTCCGCGTTTATCACCGCCTTCTCCGGATCCTCATCCGACATCAACGCCTTGATCGTGTCATACAATACTGAAGAAGGCGCTATAGAAGAAGAAATGTTAGTTTCTGAAAGTCTTAAATGCTTAAACTTTCGTGAGAAGCAAAATTGGGAGATGTACCGATACGGCTGGAAGATCCTCCAACAGGTATTATTTCCACACTCATGAATCCAGCTTGGGGAATCACCGGAGTTGATTCAATTTCAGGTTGGATAGCCGGTGGCCCAGGTTGGATGATAAGACTTTCAACCTGAGTTGTTTGCTCCGTAGTTGGTTGATCAGCTTCGTGAACCACCAAAACTGATTCAGGTTCGGCTTGAGTAGTTGGTGGTCCAGGTTGAACAAGCAAACTCTCGGCAACAGTGGATACAATGGTGGACTCGGTTTGGGAGATGTTCAGTTGAGTCTCGAAGCCGGGAATCGGAGTCTGTTCTACGATAGTAGCAATGGGATCTACAAATAAAAAGTATCATTAGGTATCTAATGTTGATGACATGATTAAGAGGGTCTGAATCATAAAGCGCAAACCTGCAGAAGAGCTGATATCCACAAGAGATTCTTTCTGAGCCTGTTCCGACAACATCTCTTCAATCAAAGTGTGATCAGACTCAGAAACAGAGATCATCTGAGCGAAGCTTTGTTCAGATGACTCCTCGAAACCCTCTTCATGTGCGGGCCTCGTTTGCATCTGGCTTTCCACTGCGACGTCAACAATACGTTGTGGGTGTTAGTTTACTTATACCTGCATATGTGAAAATCATAGTAACATATATGTACATACCGAGAGCCGGTTCCGTGGATTCAGTAGTCTTATCAAGCGTCCCGCCTGAAGCTGTTTCTCCCTCAGTTTGTTCCTCCATCACTGCAGCTACAACATGTTAGTTATTCAATACAAGGAAGGGAGAACAAAGTAAAGTTCAAATTTCATACCAAGACTCGGCTCCGCTTGACTGACATTGGCGCCCATTTCTTGAAATTTTTCTAAAAGAATATGAAGCGCATTAGCGATTAGCGGGGGAACAAAGTCGGATTCTTTCAATACTTGGAGCCGCCATCCAGAGGAGGTATTCGTACCTGCGATGACAGTCTCGGGAACATGAGGCATGTCAATATCCGCGTCGGCAGCAGTATCTAAAGTACCTTCGTCCATAGTTTCAGGTACTGGCGTCGCGAAACCCGACTCTTCATAAATAAACGCCGGCGGGGGAGAAGGTTCAGCCCGAATCTCACCTTCTTCAGAGGGAACTGAGAAAAGAGAATGAAATAATAAATATCAGTCACAAACAGAATAATAAAGTTTAAGTTAACAAAATTTTACCTTCTCCCCCAAGTGGAAGATCAGTGCCCGCCACCTCAAAAGTTGGAGAAATTGGACGCCGAGGCCGGTGCGCGAGCTTCTTTGTCCGCAGTAACGCTCTGACAATAGATGTCGGGGAAGGAGCGGTCGTCGACGTGCGGACCCTCTTCCTCAAAATGAGGTCGGAAGCTTCCTCTTCCTCTTCTTCTTCTTCTCCTGTCTCAACAGTCATCCTGTTGGGATGGGTAAGAACGACCTTCTTTCGAGGCCGTTTCAAAGGGCGCTTGGGAGGAGATGGGACACGGGGGGAAGCTCTAACTGGTGCATCCCGTCGAGTTGGAGAACGACGAGGAGGAGGTATTACTACTTCACTCCGTATCCGACTCGTGAGGATCTAACACTTTCTTCTCTTTCCTCTTCGGAAGTTCGGATCGTGTCGTCAAAATCTTCTTCTTCAACTTCCTCTTGGACAGCCTTCTTCTTGCCTTTAGATTTTCTCGCCGGTTGAGCTCGTGGAGGAGAAGAACGAGTTGGAGTATGCTCTCTTCTGTGCCCCACTTCAGTAGGAGCGTTAGCTGCAATGAGCCACTTGCAATACAGAAATGTCGTTTGAAGCTTAGGCTCAGCAGCAGGGAGACTGAACTTGGCATTGGTACACCCACTAATACTCCAATACCAGGCGCGCGCGCCATCAATAAGGCCTCCATGGGTCTTCATCCCTCGATTCGGATTCCCGACATAGATCTGGTCATAACCAAATTGACGAGAAAACCGGCATGGAAGATAAGGCTCAATGTCGCAAGAGTTCTTAACTCGGAAGACGAGGTAGCCAGGCCGAATATTTATCAACCACCGGAAGCAGCCTAGGTCCAGGCTAGTACGATTTCCGTTAGGCTCAGCAGCATCAATGAGAACGTCATCGTAATGACCCGAGAAGTTTGGGAAACATTTGAAGAATTCCCAACTCTTGGCAATCTTGAATTGGCGAGACGCCTCAGAGAATTGTCTTGCCCCCACTTACGCTTCTAAATTCCGCATCGAATGTCGTGGTCGACCGCCAGCGCCGTCATCAAGTCGGGACGATGGAGCACAAGCCAAGCCATCAGATAGGTATATGGTAGCTCCACCTTTATGGCGGGATTTCATCGAGGACCTTTGCTCTTCTCGACGGCTGACTAAACGCCGGCCCGCAATGTATATCTGCCACCATCGCTGGAAGGAGAGAAAGTCGACGGCCGACAACTAGCTCAACGGCTGGGAAAAGCACTTCCAAAGGCATAGCATCTGAGGATTGATGCGGAACCACGCATTTCTTCAACCAAATCGCCAAGTAGCCCGCCAAAAGGGTTTGTGGCTTGATCTGCTTCTGCACTTGCCACAAGAAAGTCTCAAACTTGGTGCCCTTGGGAATCTTGCCCTCAGCAAATGGAGTAGTAAAAGATTGGGCATTGGTCTTCGCAATCAAATTGTTGATGGCAGAAGGAGTTAGAGGATCCAGTTCTTTTATCTCGTTATTACCCTCCAAGTTCTTGAACAGGTAGTCGGCAAACGCTTCAAGTTTAATGGACTTTTCCTGGCCTTCACATCAGTTGACGCTATAGCCGTATGGTAGTGGCAGGTCAACTCCCAAAGGACCTCATAAACACTTGACCCCTTTTCCTTCATCTCCTTCAGTCGACGATTAGTAGGAAAATACTCCTGATACGGCGCGTCACCCATCGGAAGACCAGACACTTTCATCATCTCATGGAATGGAAGGCCCAACTCCCCATTCTTCGTTAGGAAGGTATTGGTGTCCGGGTTGTAAACCTCTAAAAGTGTGAGGAAGTGATGCGTGCTAATGGGAATCCCATACATGCTTGCACGAATAGGAATATACAAGCCAAGTTCTTGTAGCTCACGATTCCACCGGCCGAGGACGTACTTGGTCATCCGTGTCCACCATCGGTCGCCAGTAGAATGGACCCAGCCGAAGCAGCGGTGAGACTTCTTAGGAGGTAATGCCCTTCCTATTTTGGCCAGACGATTCTTCACAATATCAGCCTTGACCAATAATTCGTTGTGAGGCGGACTGTCTTGACCTATAATCCCCGGGAAAAGTGCACGAACATAATCCTTATCGCTTGAGCCTGGGGTAGCGCCTTGGCCAACATACCCACAGTGGACGCGTTCTTGATCCTCAGTCAATCTCCAAGGCATGCTCCTCTTGACCGAGAGATTGCGTAGGTGCACCAATGAATGATGGCGAGCAAAAGAGGGCAAATGAAGACGGGAGCCGTCACCTTCATACAGCCAAGCCTCGGTACGGGAAGATAAAATCTTCGGATCGGCAACGGAGTCCCCGAACAAGTAGCTGGATTTCCTTATGACCTCGAGAGCCGCTATCAGCTGGCCGCTTATCATCCTCCGCAAATCACGGCGATCCCCATGCTCCAAGAACTCCAATAACTCGAGAGGCACTTGGGCCGAGTAGAGGAATGTCGCTTTTTCACGGACGCAGGAGAACACAGCGTCGTAGCCCGCCGACTCGTGGAGCAAAGAAACGCCAAGAAGGGAATTCAACTGCAAGACACAGGAATATATCAGAATAAGCTCAAGGAACAATACTAAGGGTCAAGAACACTTGGTCAAAAAAATGATGAGTAAACTGTCTCGCCGTCAGCGAGACAGTTCAAACTGTCTCGCCAACAGACAATAATCGTTTCGCCAGCAGCAGACAGCCCAAACCGCCTCGCCAACAGCTGATAAGCCAATTGTCTCGCTATTGGCGAGATACTCGACCGCCGCACACAATGGGCCAAGATTTCATGTTCTTGATTTTACGAGTGTTTTGACAATGCAAAACACTCGTTTAAGCCCAGATCCTCGCGAAGGAGGACAT
Organism: Asparagus setaceus; assembly: GCA_012295165.1. Lineage (NCBI taxonomy): Eukaryota > Viridiplantae > Streptophyta > Magnoliopsida > Asparagales > Asparagaceae > Asparagus > Asparagus setaceus. Next base: position 21,556,646 of record CM022703.1, read on the forward strand.
CGACTCTTCTCAAATGCCTCGCAAAGGAGAACAAATGAGGATTTTATACAAAAGTGCAAACTTTTCAACCCAAAATACGTGCATATATCGAGAAGAACTCACCCCCAAAAGACGAGGCAGTCGGTTCTTCGACATCAGAGGTTTGGGGAACGGATTTGGCCTTGGAGACCCGAGATTTCTTAGGAGACATGGTTAAAAATGTGATTTTTGAGGGAAAAGCTAGGGTTTTGATGAAAATCCGAAAGCAAAAGGGGATAAAAGACTTAGGGTTTGTCAAGGGGGGCTTCGGATCTGATAGAGGAGCAGGAGGAGGCCCGATTTCGTGGAGAAAAATCGACCAAAACCGAGAAGAATCCAAGAAAACCGAGAAAACCCTAGATCCAAAGAGGGGTTTTCAAACAAATTGGAAGGCTTGAGAGATTAAAAGGGTTTGCTAAGGATGGGGGGAGAAAAGAGAAGGTTTTGAAGAGAGTTTTGAAGTCCAAAAGGGGATTTTAGTTGTCGACAAAACCCTAAGTATCGGGTTTATATAGGGCCAAACTGCTCTCAGATTCTGGCGCCGACAAGCCAGAATCGCCGCCAAGATGCCGAAGCCGACAGCTTGTAATCGCCACAAGCATAAGCACTTCAAACTCGACACCTTGGACTGCCGCGCACGAAGAGAGATAACAAACTGTCTCAGTAATTCCAGATCTTGATGATTATCCTCCGCACGAGATTCAAGGCAGTATATTCAAAACAAATCGGTTCCATATTTCATATAGAAGCTTTCCTGGAAATCTGATGTTCAGAAAACCAGATGACGCTTTTTCTCTGAATGACTCTCAAGGCATTCAATCACAATCCAAATGATGACTTTCAAGATGAAGATGATTAGTCCAAAATCGACTTCGACATTTCAATCCATTCAAATACAAATGCAACAGTTATTGAACTCAGAATATGGATAGCGACATCGCGTACCCAGGGTTTAAGAAACTGAAGCAAAACACGGGCCTCTTCTACAAAGTTCAACGCTGAACGTAAAGATCTTATCCAGTATTCCGCACTTCGATAAAATACGAGGAGTCCAAAACTTTGGAGGGGTATCTCAGAGGCATCAAAAATTGCCGAAGAACCTCAAATATGACTAAATCATGAGAAGATCGAAGGACAACGCCGCCAAAATCTCAAGAAGTCAACATAGAGGATTGTGTCTCGCCATAATGCGAGACACTTGTTTGTGCCTCGCTACAAGCGAGACACTTGCTTGTGTCTCGCTACTAGCGAGACACTTGTTTGTGCTCGCCATGAGCGAGACACTTGCTTGTGTCTCGCTATTGGCGAGATACTCGACCGCCGCACACAATGGGCCAAGATTTCATGTTCTTGATTTTACGAGTGTTTTGACAATGCAAAACACTCGTTTAAGCCCAGATCCTCGCGAAGGAGGACATCGACTCTTCTCAAATGCCTCGCAAAGGAGAACAAATGAGGATTTTATACAAAAGTGCAAACTTTTCAACCCAAAATACGTGCATATATCGAGAAGAACTCACCCCCAAAAGACGAGGCAGTCGGTTCTTCGACATCAGAGGTTTGGGGAACGGATTTGGCCTTGGAGACCCGAGATTTCTTAGGAGACATGGTTAAAAATGTGATTTTTGAGGGAAAAGCTAGGGTTTTGATGAAAATCGAAAGCAAAAGGGGATAAAAGACTTAGGGTTTGTCAAGGGGGCTTCGGATCTGATAGAGGAGCAGGAGGAGGCCCGATTTCGTGGAGAAAAATCGACCAAAACCGAGAAGAATCCAAGAAAACCGAGAAAACCCTAGATCCAAAGAGGGGTTTTCAAACAAATTGGAAGGCTTGAGAGATTAAAAGGGTTTGCTAAGGATGGGGGGAGAAAAGAGAAGGTTTTGAAGAGAGTTTTGAAGTCCAAAAGGCGGGATTTTAGTTGTCGACAAAACCCTAAGTATCGGGTTTATATAGGGCGCTTTTCAGATTCCAAGCGCGACAGTCAATCGCCGCAAGATGCTTCGAAGCCGACAGCTTGTAATCGCCACAAGATAAGCACTTCAAACTCGACACCTTGACCGCCAAGCACTAAGAGAGATAACAAACCGCCTTTAATTCCAGATCTTGATGATTATCCTCCGCACGAGATTCAAGGCGATATTCAAAACAAATCGGTTCCATATTTCATATAGAAGCTTTCCCGAAATCGATGTTCAAAACCGATGACGCTTTTTCTCAATGACTCTCAAGGCATTCAATCACAATCCAAATGATGACTTTCAAGATGAAGATGATTAGTCCAAAATCGACTTCGACATTTCAATCCATTCAAATACAAATGCAACAGCTTATTGAACTCGAATATGGATAGCGACATCGCACCCGTGGTTTAAGAAACTGAAGCAAAACACGCCTCTTCTACAAAGTTCAACGCTGAGCGAAGCAAGAGCATCTTATCCAAAGTATTCCGCACTCGATAAAATACGAGGAGTCCAAAACTTTGGAGGGGTATCTCAGAGGCATCAAAAATTGCCGAAGAACCTCAAATATGACTAAATCATGAGAAGATCGAAGGACAACGCCGCCAAAATCTCAAGAAGTCAACATAGGGGAGGATTGTGTCTCGCCATAATGCGAGACACTTGTTTGTGCCTCGCTACAAGCGAGACACTTGCTTGTGTCTCGCTACTAGCGAGACACTTGTTTGTGCCTCGCCATGAGCGAGACACTTGCTTGTGTCTCGCTGTTAGCGAGACACTTGCGTGTGTCTCGCCACTAGCGAGACACATTGATGTGTCTCGCTAAAGGCGAGGTACTTACTTGTGTCTCGCCAAAGACGAGACACCCAGAATATTTGAAATGAGCTCTTGAAGGGTCTAAATCAATGCTGGTGGGGCCCAATTGACTTTATCAACGCAAAGAGACGTTCAGCTACTTTAATTTGGCGGTTACACGCTGAAAATACGCCCACTAGGCGTGATTTTAGGGCATTTAATCGTGCCTAAAAAGCGTGGAAACCGTTACAACACCGGAGATCCGACATCGCCGCTAGTTAGCGATGCGTACTTATACCGCCGCCGCTAGTGAGGCAAGCTTTACACCCATCGCACCAACAGGCAGCCTTTTGGCGAGGTACTGGAGCCGCCGCTTAACTAAAAGTATGGGGCACTTATGACACCGGTGTTTCTTCAGGCACGCTTCCCAAAGGCTATAAATACCCCCTACATCCACTTGGGGATCGGGATCGAATCGAGATCGATAAGCGAGCTATTGCAAAGAGAGAGAGAGAGAGAATCCAAGCTCGGAGTTCAAGAACACGATCTACGGAGATTCCTCGAGTTTAAGCTTTGACTTATTCTTGAGAAGAGTAGATATCTTACTTTGCTAAGATATTTACTTAAGTTCTTGTTTCCTTTGTGAAGCATTAACTAAACTCCGTCGATTCGACGATCGTTGCTCGGTGGTCCACGGATTACGCGTCCCCGGCACAGGCAAAGTCCCACGAAAATAGGAGATCTACACTTGTAGTGTCTTTTGTTCGAGTTTGTGAGAGAGTTATTTAAAATTTCTTTGTAACTGAAAATTAAAGTATAATTTTCTTAAGTTTTGTAATGGAAACGACAAAGAAATCAACTTTCGACCCAAACAGTGGTGTTGTTGCATGGAGGTCGGTCAAACAGAACATTTTGTCTCGATCTACTTTTGAGGCTAAGCTGTGGATACTACTGGTTTAGAAGATAAATAGCTTAAGGGACTTATGTCTGAGTTGCCTATGATCAACAAGCTTATTCCTACAATCTCTATGTATTGTGATAATTTGACCATAATTGCAAGGATTAAAAGTTCAAATTACAACTGCAAGACTCGAGCTCATATACAAGGGCGGATAAAGACTGCGATAAAGTTTGTGGACAAAGGGGTGATAGTTGTGGACTTTGTCAAGTTCAAGTACAACACAGCAAATCCTTTTACTAAAGGACTTGAGTTGTCACTGCTTCTTAAATCTAAGTTGGGGATGGAACTGAAACCCTTATCTAATTTATTGACAGTAGCAACCCAACCTATCTGAGTGGAGACCCATAAAGTAGGTTCCATGTGGTAACAAGAAGCTGATGGATGACTTAAACATCTAATCATAGATTGGTACTTAGTATCTGAGTCTATCCCTAAATATACCTGGAAGGTATTGTCTATTGCTAGGACACTAAGAGTGTTTGACTCTGAATGTGATCAAGTCTTTAAGAAGAGATACAAATAGTACATGCTCGGATTACTATATGAACATGATTATGTGGCTGCAAGTAGAGGAAGGGGATTATTCCTCGAAAATGTTCATGAATAAGGATAAGGACGCATGACCATAATACATCAAACCTAAATATTGCTATTAATAGTCTATATCATGTTCTTACCAATGAACATCACCACATCAAAGGTTCAAGTTCAAGACATAGTTTCACCTCATTCCTATGGTGATAAATTTGGAAAATTATAAGGAAGGTTCAAATCGAAAGATACCCTCTCTGAAAGCAGAATATGTATACTTTTCCATACTATCAGCTATGAAATTGTGAAGGAATGTTGATATGAATGAATAAATGGAGGATTTATTTATAAATGTTCTTTGGAATTATACTATTTATATAGTTGGATTCCATAGATGAGAAGTATGCTTAATTATTTGTATGTGAGTGTTAGTCCTTGACTAATTGAATGCATTTCGCGCAGCTTATAATAACAAAGTGTTATAATAGGTATAACAAATTTCTTAGAAGGCACATATTTGTTATCGTGCTAACGAGCGCATAAGCGAGCACGCGAGCGACTAAGCGGGCATGAGTGAGTGTGCGGTCCGAGTGTGCAGGTCTAAGTGCGTGGACGGGTGCATGGTCCGGTGCGTGGTCTAGCGCGTGCTCATTTTGCATGTGCTAAATTGAGCTAGCTGGACGTTATGAACATTACAATGCTTGAATGACATCCAATGTGGGTTAATGCCGGTTAATGCGCATTACTAACATTCAAAGCCTTGTCTGACCAATCAGCTCACCAAAACCTTATATATTGAGCCTCGTCTGTTCATTTGAAACACACTGAAAATTAAAACTCTGCTCTTGGTTTTCTTCCTCAATTCTCTGATACTTGTTCCTTAGTTGCTGGTTCTCGAGAGTACGGCGAATTGAAGTAGCAATCATGGTGTTCGACAGAAGAGTGCGCTTCTGAGAACTGCAGTCGTCTCATTCTCGAAAGTACTATGCAAATCCAATGCAACCGTAGGTGGGGCATCATTTCTTCGAGGCTAGTCCTCATTTTAGAGGGCGATTCGGCTTTCTATAAAGTATTTCTCTCTCAATTTTATTATAATGGTAATCTTATTGGTGTTCTGTTTTTTGTTTTTCTTCTTATGTAGTTTGTTTTGCTTTGGTGAATCTGTGGATCTAATATATCTTGCTTATTTCCTAACAGATACATAATATTGAAATCGTTTTGGCTAATTTCAAAGTTGAAAAAAATATCCTTTCAAAATGCCATATTACCAGAAAGAACTCAGGATACATTCCTTTTCGTGAACCAAAATGAGTACATAAGAATAATGCTTTTTAAGGAAAAGAATAATGCTAATAGGGTTAACCATATGAGAATTCTGTAGACTAGAGCTTTATTTTCTCTTGGGGAAAATTCACACTAAACCCCTAAGAACGTTTAATATTTTACAGTAAACCCTTAATAACTTCTGAAATCGTACTAATGCCCCAATAATTATTGGAATTGCAGAAAATCCCTTGATAAGTTTGCATTTTGCAAATAACCTCCTAAACGACGCCAATTCACATTCTATGTTGACAAACACATTTAGATTCTCAATATGGACTAACGTCGTCATGGGATTATTTATAAAACATGAAAACTTATTGGAAGCTTTTTACAATTTCAGTAGTTATTAGAGGTTTAGTTCCATTTTAGAAGTTATTGGGAGTTTACTGTAGAACGTTGAAAGTTTCTTAGAAGTTTAGTGTAATTTACCTTTTTTAATTGAAGGGAACAAACAAACATATCGGCATCATTATTGTCTCATTTTTCTTCAACAATGTGACCAATTAGTACTGACATGCGAGATAATTGGTGAGAATATCACTATGTATCTTGAAATACTCAAATAAGAAGCTATGAACTTGACTAGCACTAAGCACCCATGAGTACTTAAATCAAAGCTACATAAAAGCTTAATCAGACATCAAGGCCTTCATGTCGAAGCATCAAGTTACTATCTAGAAGTTATAAGCCTTTTTGCCACTTTAGGCCTTTTTGTTTTTAATATTAGCCACATGTTCCTTTGTTTAGTGGCTAAAACAGTTACGAAAGCTCCATTCTGTCTCTTAATTAAACCCTCTCCACCAATAAAGATTAGGAATCTAAATACAAATAATAATAATAATTGAGAAAGGAGAGAGGATAGCATCTAGCTTTTGATGTCAGCTCACTGATCAAAAGGGGAGACGGGGAATTGATATAAGTCACAATCATCAATGTATTTGATATCCCAACGACTAATATTTAGTACGGCTGCTTTGCCCTCCGTCCAAGAGTACTTCATCTGCGGCCAATGTCTGATGGTGAAAGGTTACACGGGAGGGGATGAATGGATTAAATAGTGAGGTGTAGTGGCAGTATATAAATGCTTATGAGTGGGGCAAAGATCATAGAGCCTTTGGGTGACAAGAAATAAAAGCTTACCTATATCAACATTATGTGCAGAGTATCCATCTGTGGTGATGTGATATAAATCTTTTTTATTCTTTTGGTTTTAGCCTAGGGTTTAACCACTCAATGTGAATACATATGTTCTTGCAATCAAATCATCATTCTGAAAATAATCAATGAAGGTTAGAATCGATACTTCAAATCCCAATCGTGCATCCTTGTCGTCTCTGTATTTTCCTCTCTTGAATATAATCAAATAGGCAGCCCAAAATAAATATTTATAACACACAGTTTAGAGTTAAAAATACAGAAGTAACATCATCATACCAACTATAAACACAAATACACTCTTGGTCGCATGTGGGGTAAACACAAAAGTATTCTATGTGGCTTCATCATCTACTGAAATTGGAATAGAGTAGAATCGAGATAATTAATTCCTCTTCAATTACCATCTATTGGAGAGGACAAAATTGCACATAGGCTTAAATCTAACTCCTCTTTTATTTTAGTATTTATTTTTCTGTATTACTGCAAAATGATAATAAAATTTGAGAAATCTAATTGAGTACTTATCACATAATCTTCTTTCTATAGTTAAAATTAAAACTTCAATGAGTATTTTGTTAGGATCATTTTCTTACTTTTTTTTTTTTGACTAATAACAAATATTCATTCAAATCTAACATGTGTTTGAGATGATTTGTGCAGGTTTGAACAAGTTAGAACTGAGTTAGAGAAGAAACAAGATTAATTTCAGCTCAAAAGGAGTTATCAGCAAAGTAACCATCGATGACTACTCTGAATCATCAATGACCAAGTTGATCGATGGGAGATCTTGGTCATCGATGATTCAATTTTATAGAAAGAAATTTTTTATCAGTGACCCATTCATTATCGATGATAGAAATATCCAGAGGTTTCCTAACTATCAATGATAAAGTGTCATCATCGATGATCAAGTGATCATCCATGATTGAACTCGATCATCGATGACTGATGCGCTGATTCTCAGATTTCAAGATTCAATCTGAGCCATTTGTTGCAGCTGAGTATAGGATTTCTCTCCTTTGTTTTCACCAAAGTTCCTGACCAAACTTGAGAGAGAAATAGAAAGAGGGAGGGAGGGAAGGTGGCCGGGGGGTGGGGAGAGCCAGAGTTTTAACTTAGGAAAAGTGATCTTACTCAGGTTTCTCAGAAAGCATCCTCGAAATTATTTTTCATCACCTGATCATCAACCTTCAAAGAGTGCTGCCTTTGAACTTTAAAATCAACAACATTCTTCCAGGAACAGTTTGCTTAATAAAAGGGCTGCAAGATATTTCAAGTTGTGCTTAATTGATATTTGTTACTTTATTTTAAACTTATTTTTATATTATTTTAAACTTGTTTTTACGACGTACTCAAGTTGGTGTAAATTAAGGATTTACGGTGTACTCAATCCAGGGTGAATTGAGGGTTTATGACACACTGAAGCCGGATTAATTGAGGAATTATTCACCTCTAGGGCTAGGGTAACTTACTATGAAGAGTTTAAGTCAGACGACTAGTTTTGGTGAAATTAGAATTTTGGTCTTGTAAGCCTATTAGATTGGGCTTATGATTCAGGAGAACTTTCACATAATGAGGAATCTCTTTTAAAAGAAGAAAGAGTGTATGTATGATTACTTATCCAAATCACTATAAAATATTGTCTCTTCTGACTGTGATTATTTTCTGAATTTATTACTTTGATTATTATTTTTCTATTGTTACTTTTATTTCCGCTATATTATTTGTAATTGTCGAGAAATAGTGAATAATCCTATCCACTTCTCTTTAAGCTTGCATCTTATATCCCAACAGTGGTATCAGAGCCTAGTTTCCCTAATATGAGGCTTAACATCCTAGGATAGATGGCTAGTCTAGATACCACAACTGCATTTCCCAAAGGACATGCCATTAGCCGACCATCACTTTTCGATGGCATGAACTTCTCCTATTAGAAAGCTTATATGAGAGTTTTTTTTATTGTCCAATGATTATAACATTCGCAACGTGGTAGAATCAGGTTATCACGAACTCACTTACACCGTTGCTAAAGTCACTGTAGTTAAACCAAGAAATAAGTGAACCGCAACTGATAAAAAATTATATTCTTTTAATACAAAGTCTATGAATATATTATATTGCTCTCTTACTGCTGAAGAATTTAACCATGTATCTGCTTATTTTACTGCAAGGAAAATCTGGAGTACATTGGAGGTTACACACAAAGGAACTTCATAAGTCAAGGAAGCTAAGCTCGCAATGCTCGTTAGTAAGTATGAAAACTTCAAGAAGAAGGTCTTGGAGTGCATACAAGAAGTGTTCACACATTTCATGGATATTGTGAACAAGTCAAAGGCATTGGGAAGTACAATGAAGAGGAGTTCAGTCGCAAAGTATTTCGATCACTTCCATCATAATGGGCTGCTAAGGTAACCGCTATACAAGAATCCAATAATTTATCTAAACTCTCTCTTGATAATCTTGTAGAAAATTTTATCACACACGAGGCAAGAATGAAGGAGAGAGAAGAGCGTAATCGGAGGACAACTTGAAGAATAAGTCATTAGTCCTTAAAGCAAACAGAGAGAAGAAATCAAAGGCCAGGAGAAACATGGGTTTGAGCTTGAGTTCTAAGCGTGAAAAAGATAATGATGTAGATCAAATTGTTAAAGGCTTTGAATCCTTTCTCAACTCAAAGGATGGTTAGAAGTACCTACAAAATAAACAAAGTCGCTACACTAGCAAGGTGAGGAAAATTGACTCTAGTGATTTCGATACTGAACCAACATATTATCAATGAAGAAAACCTAGTCACTACAAGAAGAATTTCCCCCTTGACCAAGAAGGAGAAAAAGCTTTAAAGCAACATTGGACATCCCGAGCGAAGATGGATCTTTGTCCAATGGAAAAAGATAGATTTTTAGACAATTTTGAAGAGGAGAGCTCTGACAATGAGGTATACCCTTCATATAATGATTTATATGACAGTATGTTAAACTGTTGGGTCATTTTGAAAAACTTGCTGAAAAATATAGCTATTTGAAAAAGAAACATTCAAATCTAAAGGAGAATAACAAAATTCTACTTGAGAAATTAGAGAAATCTACTTTAGAGTTAAGTAATCCTAACATTGCAAGTTTGAACACCCCTTCTTTTGAGTGCTTGGAGTGTTTCATATATAGAGAGATGAATAGAAAATTAACTGAGAAGGCAAATATATTAAAATCTAAAAATGATGATTTGTTTGCTCCTTTCATGTGAATTATCCAATGAACAAAAGATATGTGAAAATGTATTATTTGTTGAGAGATTAGTGATAATCTCATATCTATTAGAAAAATATGTGAAAATGTATGTCTATTTATTTTGAACCAACTCATGCAACATTGATTATTTTGAATAGGTTTAATTGGTTTTAGTGTTAACAGACATGCAAATATTTACGCTTAGAACTTTCATGATATTTATACTAAAAGTGGCACAAGAGGAGATGTTTTGATACATTGCATAGAAAATCTCGTCATGCAAGCATGGATTTATTGCAAGGGTATGTAATGCTTGCATAAATGATTGATTCAGCAAGCCTTCTCACTAGAGTAAGGTACAAGCTATTCTATAAACCCTACTTGTTGTATGTATATATTTTTTCTTTCTTGTTTTTGTTTGTTTATTTTTTCTTTTTATTAAAAACAAAATATTTTTCCTTTTTTTTCTTTTCTATATGAAATTAAAATAAAAATTCTCTTTCTTTCTTTTATTTTTCTTAAAAAATAAATATATGATGTGCTATTCCATGTACCTACATGATTAGAGATGGGTTCCTTGCATAATATTGTTAAAGGGCACGTAGGTTTGGTTATCTCTTGTCAAGTCTACTTGTTCTTCAAATCTATATATACACTATTTATGAATGTTACTTGTTGACAAATAAAATACAGTGATTTTATTTCATTTCACTTCATATTCACACACACATGTTTCATATCATATCTTATGCATGTTGTTAGAACTAGTGACGCTATAAACTTTCATATGTATATACGCATCAAATTTGTTATATGAGCAATATTCTAGGACTTGAACTGTGCAATAACTTTATTCTTTTATTTGCCAATGTGCATTTATGATTAATAAAACACAACTATATAAGTGCATTTGTTAAAAGATGATCAAAGATCCACACTCATATAGAATCCACACAAATCAAGTGTATTTATTAAAAGATGGTCAAAGACCCCACACTTGTGGATTCATAGTCAGTTGCATAACTCAAAAGGTGGTCATCCTACACCAAACAAAATATGTTTAGAGATGGTGTATATCACCCTCTAAATATTGTCATCCTTTCTTGTAAATCTTATGTGGTTTGGGTGATAGGTTGAAATTTTGGTGTTTGTTATCAAGGTTGAGTTTGTTCATTTATTAGTGTCTGCTCATATGTCACGAATTACATGCGTATACACTTGATTGCTGTTTTGGATGTCACACTTTCCAATACACTATACTTTTATTGATTATGGAGTATTTGTGTGTATCTGAAGTTTAATGCTGGAATTCATGTATATTCTTATTGTTCTACATGTCTCATATTTTTTAATCAAACTTTTGTGAGGACTCGCTTGGATATCTCTCCCATGTTTTCATTTGGAATCTATTATACATATTTTTACTCTTTTTGTGTTCATCTGGAATGCGTGACTTTTACTAATAACAAAAAGGGGAGAACATTATTGAGATTTTTATGAAAATTTTAACACTTCAATGCACGTGAATATTTGGCCTTTGAACGTTTGATCTTAATCGTCATATTTTTTATTTTTGAAAATTCAGTGCATTGATATAGGTGGAGCATATTAAACCTATATCTCATATTTCATATATGCACATATGTAAGGGGAACTTGTGTATTAGTTTATATTTATTTGTTAATGTATCTTCAATGGATTAAATTTTAATTTCAAAATTTTGATTTTGAAATTATCAAAGGGGAGATTGTTAGGACCTTATCAGTACAATTTCTTTTGTTTGAGTGATAAAAAATATTTATTTAAATCTAATTTGTGTTTGAGATAATTTGTGTAGGTTTGAACAATATAGAAATGAGTTCGAGAAGAAACGAGATCAATTTCAGCTCAAAAAGGAGTTTTCAGCACTACTTCGAATCATCAATGATCAAGTTGATCATTGATGACAGCTTTTGGTCATCAATGATTTAACTTTACAAAAAGAAATTTTTTATCGATGACCCATGCATTATCAAGAATAAAAATATTTAGAGGTTTCCCAACCATCGATGATAAAGTGTCATCATCGATGATTAAGTGATCATCGATGATTGAACTTGATCATCGACAACTGATACTTTGATTCTTAGATTTTAAGATTCAATCTCAGCCATTTGTTGCAGTTGAGTATATGGCTTCTATCCTTCATTTCTCACAGCAATTCTTGACCAAAATTGAGAGAGAAAAAGGAGGGAGAGGGAGGAGGGGGGATTCAAATTAGGAGAAAGGATCTTATTCAGGCTTCTCAGAAAGCATCATCGACATTGTTCTTCTTTATATGATTGTCAACCTTCAAGGAGTGTTGTTCTTGGATTTCAAAATCAACAATGTTCTTCCAGATCTTCATTTCAATCATTATGAGAATGGCTTGCTTAATAAAAGGGCTTTAAGATCTTTCTAGTCGTGCTTAATTGATATTTGTTACTTAGTTTATTTTATACTTGTTTTTATGCTATACTCAAGCTGGTATAAATTAGGGGTTTACAACGTAATCAAGCTGGGTGAATTGAGGGTTTACGACGTACTCAAGCTGGGGTTAATTAAGACTAGCTAGGGTTAGGGTTATTCACTGCGAAGAGTTTAGGTTAGACGACTTGTTTGGGTGAAACTAGGGTTTCGCTCTTGTAAGTCTATTGAATCGGGTTTGTGATCCAAGATAATTTTCATATAGTGAGGAAGCCCCTTAACCAGAAGTAAGAGTGGATGTAAAATTGTTTATCCGAACCACTATAAAATTTTGTGTGTTATGGTTGTTATTATTTTCAGAGTTTATTGTTTTATTTATTGTTTTTCCATTATGACTTTTATTTCCGCTGCATTATCTGCAATTATCAAAAAATAGTGAGTAAACCTATCCCCCCCCCCCCTCCCACCCAACAAACTCTAGGCTTGCATCTTAGATCCCAACATATTTAATTAAGTATTTTTAAGTAAAAATAGGGCGAGAAGCCTTATTCAAAAAGGGTATTTGAGTAAGTGAGAATCATCGGGACCACTTTCTACTCACCTCTTTATATCTTTCTCTTCTGTAGATCAGTGCCTATGGATACTCATTGAAAAAGAAAACATGTTATTGAATTATGTTTGGATATGTACGTTTGATGTAATAAGATCAGCACTTTTTAGGGTAAAATTTACTAAACCATTCATAAGTTTAGGCGTTTTGCACTTAACCTTCAAATTTAACTTTGAAACTCTCTCAAAAACTCAATAAGTTTGGGAATATTCCAGTAAACCTTCAATAACGTTCTAGTTTTTCACTTAATTAATGACTACTTTATGATATTTATGTGAATATTCTTTGTATGAGAACCCAAACTATAGGCCGACACTATTGTGAGGGCCAAGTGGGAAAACATATATAACAATCTGGGAGGGTTTTTTTTATTTTTTTATTTTTTTGAATTTCCGAAGTTTCTGGTGGTTTAGTGAGAGTTCCAAACTTTTGGACAGTTAAGTGCAAAATGTCCAAACTCATTGACGGTTTAGTGAAATTTATCCAAATTTTTGTAGTATATGGATCAGAGGCATTTCTTTCTTTTTTGTTTTTTCAATAATTTTTAAATTTGATTAATGTAAAAGGTTTATGTCCTGTCAAGTTATTTATTTGTTATACAATAGAATCTTGATAATGAATGAGCCCAAAAATGGACAGCTAAATGAACCCCACTAAATAAATGGATAAGGCTTTAATTCAAAGAAAATTAAACGGGTCCTCACTGAGGCTTATATAACTCAGGCCCGAATTTAAGCTTGACTCCTCTATTCACACGCGTGCTATAGCAAATTAAGATTTTTTTTTTACTTATTATGTGTTTAATGGTAATTATTTGCTACGGTATTCAATGCATTTTCCTAGCAAATTAGAGACGAACTTATGATTTAACTTTATTTTTGTCATTTAGTCTTTTTCCTACTATCTTCGTCTTTTGTTCAACAACAACAACAATAACAACAAATAATCCGTATTGTTATTCCTCAATTAATAAAGGAGAATTTTTTCAACTCTTGTCATCATGTAATTAGTCTAATCGTTGCCTAATATCTAAAACTTATTTACCCTTGATATAGAATTCCACTTGTGCGAGCTAACTTCTTTCAAGCTAACTTCTTTTCTTGAAAAATGCACCATTAATTATAGAACTGGCTGCTCATCAGCTGGTATGCCGGAAACAAACATATGAATATCCCTATTCTACTTCTTAAGATAAAAAAAATTTCGTTGGCTGGAAAATTATCTAGTGGATCATATTTGTTAGACAATAAGTACACTAGAGGTTACTCATCTTTAGACAAGTAACATAACTGTTAAAAAGTTTTGTTGTTTCATGGTATAATCATAGAGCATGATCTAATCCATTGGAATTGAGATAGATAATAAGGATCGAAAGAATTTGACCTTTTCCAATTACCATCTAATTAGAAAGGATTTGAATCCAGTACTTGATGTACTTAATGTATTTTTTTTTTCATCTCAATATATGATCAGATGTCTAGTACAGACATAATTTATCAGGTAGTCTCTTCTCTTAGCCTCCCAGTCTTTTCCATCAAACACTAATTTAGCTATGTATGTTAGGTTCCAAAGCATGAGCATTTGCCAAAGCAAGTAAAGTGCCATGATGCTAAAACATTTATACTTGTTTACTTAGTTTGAGTGGAACCGGAACAATATCTCTTGAGAAAGATGCTTTTGGTTTAGGTAACGCCCCACACATTTCATAGCACGCAAGCTATATATATACCATTTCCCGGATGTAGGAATAATGATGCAGGCTTAGGCATAGGTCTTTGCATGCGTATGGGTACATTGAATATTTTTTAGACTCAGTCAAAGCAAAGTAAATAAAAAAATGAGGAAGAAAAAAAAGCAAAAGCATGGCGCTCTCAAATGGCATCCTTGCTCATGGGCTACACTAGAGAAATGGACACCACATGTGGGGAATCCTAAAGAGGTTCCTTGTGTGGAATAGATTAGGTGATAATTTGGGTATTTTGTGGAGAGAAAAAAGAAACTATTCATTTGTCAATTAATTTTTATTGGATAGTGGATGCATCGATGTCTATTTTCATATTAATGTATTGATATGTTTAATTCTAATATTATTTTTTTCTTGATATACCAACTATCCAGTAAATACAGAATATTATATAATTTTTAGTGGAGAAGAGAGAGACAAAAGAGGGTATAGTTGAGATGATGATGGGAGGGGTTGGCTTTGTATGTAGAGATTTTATTGATTGAATGGATCTCACATGTGTGCACGAGGTTGAGTTGCTACCTACAGGGACTCTTAACACATGTGCCACATTACAATCATAGACGTGGGGACTATGGAAACCCCCATTACTAATTAATTAAAAATAATTTTAAAAAAATTTAAAATAAATTGTGGGGGACTATTGATCGTAGCCCCTTCAAATAAAGCCCTTTGTACTTTAGTTTCTCGAACAACAACACTCAAAAATTCCCACCCCCTCTCTCTCTCTCTCTCTCCTTTCTCTCTCTAAGATTCCTCATCATATCCTAGCTACTTCAAAAGGCTCTCCCAAGTGCAACGAGGGATCAAATCTTAGCACAGCTCAAACATGGAAAGAGCTCTATCAATCTTGCTCACAATTCTCCTCATACTACTAACTTTAGCGACCCTCTCAAAAACATCAAAAATCAAAAGATGGTGGAGAATAAGGAGCAAGCTCCCTAAAGGCTCCCCCGGCTGGCCCTTCATCGGAGAAACCCTAGATTTCATCGCTTGCGCCTTCTCGCCGTGCCCCGAGAGCTTCATGAACAAGCGCCGTCTCATGTGAGCACCATACATAATTAATCGATTGTTCGTAAAATATTTTTTTAATCAGCCTGTCAATATTAATCTAACATCAAACAATTTCTCTTGTGCACTGCTTGTTTTAGGTATGGAAAAGTGTTTAGATCACACTTATTTGGGAGCCCAACAATTGTATCAATCGACGCGGAGTTCAGCAGAACTGTGCTTCAAAGTGATGCGAAGGCTTTTGTGCCGTGGTATCCAAAATCTTTGACCGAATTAATGGGAAAATCATCAATTTTGCTTATCAACGGGAGCTTGCAGAAGAAGGTTCACGGGCTTATTGGAGCCTTTTTTAAGGCCCATCATCTAAAGGCCCAGATAACATCAGACATGCAGAGCTACGTTCAGCAGTCAATGGCTAAGTGGGAAGACGGTCAGCTTGTTCGTATCCAGGATGAGAGTAAACAAGTGAGTTTTGTTATTTTCTCTCTCTAGAAATTTTAGTTTTTTATTAGTTTGAGTCTATTTTCTCTCTCTAGCCACACGTGCGAGTCTCTGACACCGCAGAGAGGCTATATGGGCAGAAATTAATGGGCTTGAAATGTTGGGGAATGGTAGTTATCAGCATTTATTTAAGCCTGTGGCATTTTTGAACGTTGGTAAATTCAATGGTTAAGCTCACACGTGAACCCCTTTATTTATTTAATTATTATTTTTTTCTTTTTCGGGGTGCGGTGTGTTATTAGATTGTGTTCCAAATCTTGGTGAAAGTGCTGATTGGATTGGAGCCAGGAGAGGAAATGCACTTCCTCAAAGTCCAGTTCCGAGAATTCATTGCTGGGCTCATGTCACTTCCCGTGAAGTTTCCCGGTAGCAGGCTCTATCGTTCTCTCAAGGTAATAAAAGTCTACTTCCTAGCTTTTTGATTTTTTTTTTTAATTTATTTTTAATCAGTTTTGACCTAGATCGGTTTAGTTCTCGTCTAAAACAAAACCCGTTTAAAGACAAAATAAAATATTTTTTAAGTCCTTGTCCAGTTATTTGCCAAACTAAAATCAGCGAAACCAAATTTAAGTGGAGTTGCTACTTTATCTCTTTTTTGTTTCTTGGTGCCACTATCTAGCATGTTGTTCTAATAATCCTAACTAATCTAAATGAGTCTAAATAGACACTACTACAAAATTTCCATCTGTATGTGCGTTGCAACGAGGATCATAAAAATTCATTTGCGAAAATCCGTCTTCGATCTTTAAATAAATTCAGAAGAATAATACGTGGCTTACACATGCTGACCTAATTTTGTTACAGGCGAAGAAGAACATGGTGAAGCTAGTAGAAAAAATCATCAACGAGAAGAGAAAGAGAAATAACGGAAAAATTGCACGAGACGTAATAGATGTATTAATCAATGATGCAAGCGATCAGCTGACGGATGATCTCATATCCGATAACATGATAGACTTAATGATACCGGGTGAAGATTCGGTACCAGTTCTCATCACACTAGCAATCAAATACCTAAGTGATTGCCCTCTTGCTCTCCAACACTTAGAGGTAATTAATTTAGTACCTTTTTCTTAAGTGTTGTTTGCTAGTAATCAGTGGGTTATAATCTTGTGGGCCTAATGTTGATTGGTTAATGAGTGATAATAAGTACAAAATGGATAATATATGAGGTGATGTGAAACCAATGCACCAAACAAATGCCAATTTGGTTTATTCTACCCTTTGTTGGACTTACTGTCTTCTTCAGTATTGTATCTTTTGAGGTCATGATGTTGGATTATGAGGAGTTGCTTTCTTTGCCTTGGCTTTATTCTGTGAAAAATTTAATAGGAGTACAAAATAGATCATATTCAGGGATAATTAAATTGACTAGACATTTGCTATTGCTTGTTCTTATTTGGACACGTACGATTCAGTAGTTTCATGTATTCTAATCATATGATTAGCGTGATGAGGATATCTATTTAGAATTTGGATTCCCTTCACTATTAAAAAAATTAGTGAAGAAATCATTACTTTTAATCTTAACTGTTGATTATCTAGCTGATAATTGTGATACATTCTGAATCTAATACTTACGATGCAATTAACATCATAATCATCCACTAAATAGTCAATGGTTATTATTAAATAGTGGTCTCTCCACTAAATTTTTAATAGTGAAGAGGATCTGAATTCATCTATTTAAACTAAATTATAATTCCTTGTGTGATTTGATTTCTTTTAGTCTTTTTGTTGAAACAGGAGGCGGGAAAATGATCATGGATAATTTTCTCTTTTAATCAAATATCCTAGAAAAATCGTCTTCGTACGTTCAGATGGTTTTACAAGAGAGAAGATGATTATAAAAAATATGTAACATTATAAACATGTGAGGAGTGGGGCCAGCAAATATTGACTTTTAGATTATGATCAGCAATAAGTCCATCATCTAGTCAATTCTTGCCCATATGACATTATTATTGCTATTATTGCCATAAATCTTGGCAATGCTAGTACCAAGCCCACACAGTGGAGGATGATGTCATCTTGAAAAGAGCTACCCTACTAATTGGGTTTGCATCCTCTCCTGCCTTTTGACAATATCTTAAGGTGCATATATTTAATAATACTTGGACACCATAATGAAAAAAAAAACACCATAATGATGAATTTCTAATAAAACCAACAAATTGTCATTGATGCCTACCATTTTATTTTTGATAATCGTTTGTTAAATTATAGAGTTACGATTAAAAAAATGATCGATTGGGATCCTTAAGAAAAACCTTACATACAAATTTATCGTCATATTATTATTAATTGTGCTTATATGATGCCTCCTGTTACAAATCCAGGAAGAGAATATGCAATTGAAGAAGAAGAAATCACAACTAGGAGAAAGCTTGGACTGGACGGATTACATGTCTTTATCATTCACACAAGATGTAAGTTATGTTAAGTATTTCTTTTAAGTAACAGGCAAGATGTTCAGAAAATTTAGTAATTAACTAATATTATTTATCGGTAACAGGTGATAACGGAAACTCTAAGGCTAGGCAGCATTATAAGTGGCATTATGAGGACTGCAGTGAAGGATACGGAGGTAAAGGGACACTTCATCCCTAAAGGATGGTGTGTGTTTATGTACATTAGATCGGTTCATCTTGATGAATCACATTACGACGATCCACACCAGTTTAATCCATGGAGATGGAAGGTAAATGAGAAACATAAACCTTATTTGTCTTTATTTTAGATGAAAAAAATATCCAATGATTCTGATTCATTGTACTAGTGGTGCAATAGATCAGGACTATTAGATACTTTCTCATGCTTTGTTTTGTAAAGCAATGTCTTTGCGTGTTAGTCAACTTCATATAGCTTTAGGCTAGCTCAAGTTTATCTTGATTGCAGCTCACTCCTTTTTTTTCCCCCTTTCTTTTGCTTGCTTTGTTTTGAGGAACCCCACAGAACAAGGATATGAGTACTTGTAGCTTTACACCTTTTGGAGGTGGGCAAAGGCTGTGCCCTGGCCTTGATCTAGCCAGGCTGGAGGCTTCAGTTTTTCTCCATCACTTGGTCACAAACTTCACGTAAGTATAAACAATCTCAAGACTTTTCAATTTACGTACATGAGCACTTTGTTTGTAATGTATGTATGTATGTAGTTCAAATAATAATGTATGGTTTGATATATGAGTGCGGGAAGTAGCTTACGCTTCTATACTATTGGCAAATATGTTGCTGACATCAAATACATTCAGATTGTGCAATTATGATCTAGATTTGTTAATGATCTGGATTATCATAATGCTTCATTATATCTCATGCCACATCATCTTGATCAAATTAATTCTTATATTAACACTTTATGTACACCACATGAGATCTTCAAATTGAATGAGGCATACAAAGTGCATGCGTGTTGAGGGTGTCAAAATGGGTGCAATCCGCGCATGGAAGTGTTGTAGACCATATCCATGATCCTTGACCGTTTAGGTTGACAGTGTACGTGTACATATATTCTTCCGTATTCTCCACACGTGTGAGCACCAGTGAGTATATATTCTTCCGTATTATGGGGCTCCACACGTGTGAGCACCAGTGAGTATATATTCTTCCGTATTATGGGGCTCCACGTGTGAGCACCAGTGAGTATATATTCTTCCGTATTCTCCACACGTGTGAGCACCAGTGAGTATATATTCTTCCGTATTATGGGGCTCCACACGTGTGAGCATTAATGGATCTGACGTGGCCCGCAAGTCATTAGTCGGTTGATGGACATTAGTACGGCTACCATGCTTTGACTTGAAGCACACTTGGGAAGTGTCCACGTGAACACTGATGACGTGGCATCTATGATTGCTATGAAAATCTTTATTTAAGTTCATTTATTAGGAGCTCTCATTATTGCCCCCAAAGGGTGGTGGACCCAATAGAGGTAAATTGGCATCTTCAATCTAGATCTTGTGATCATCTTCCAATATAAATATTTAGGGTTTTTTAGATATTAGTCCCTTAAATCCAGTGTAATTTGATATTAGTCCCTTAAATATGTGTAATTTGATATTAGTCCCTCAAATTACTTAAGTTTATTGATATTAGTCCTTCTGTTACTATTTCTGTTACAAAATCCTAACCATGATTAGATAAAGAGTAACCATGATATGAGGATTGGTTGATGGGGTGGGAGGGAGGGAGGTGGAGAGCGGAAGGGGATAGAGTTGATGGAATATTCCATTAATCTTAACGGAATATTCCATCTTATTTAACCCTAATTAACCATAGGGATTAATATCAACAAACTTAAGCAATTTGAGGGACTAATATCAAATTACACATATTTCGTGGACTAATATCAAATTACATTGGATTTAAGGAACTAATATCTAAAACCCAAATATTTAAAAAGTTTATCACAACTATAATAGTTCATTTATATTGTGAAATTTTGAACAAATTACACCAATGATATAGATTTATACACAAGCTTATATTTAGTTAGATTACAATCATATCCATTTTGTTGGTGAAAACTTCTGAATAAACCATAAATTAACTCTCCTTCATTTCTACTCTCTATTCAACTCTCTATTCAGTTGTCATAATTTAATGGAGTTTTGTGTAAGCAGTGTATACTGAACTACAAATTTATCATGCATATGAATATGATACTTAATGTGTATTCGTGTCTGTACATGTGTGTGTTTTTCATGTCGCCATAAATTGAGTATTTTTTCTTTTGACAATTAAGATTAAATATAATGTGAATATAGTTGTATACCTAATGAAATACAAAATATTCATACTTATTTATGGTCTATTTTGGAAAAATACAGGTGGGTAGCCGAAAAAGATTACGTGGTCAACTTTCCCACTGTAAGGATGAAATACAGGATGCCCGTCAAGATCACAAGAAGAAGAGATATATAAAAGCCTGCAAAAACCTCTCATCAATGAATGATGGGACCAGCAACCAAGCACCTTGTTGTCCTCTGAACTTTAAAGTGGTACACACGCACACGTGCGGGTCCAAGGACACGGGCCCCACAAAACCCACATCACAAAACCAAGAAAGTGGGACCCAACGCAAGAGCTAGAGCTTCACACATCCCAATGAGCGGAGGATTAAAGAGAGCTTTGGGCCCAGAGACTTTTTGACCAAGACCAAGATTTTGGGCTATATTACATGGCCCCATTGGGAGGCGCACCTATATGGTTTTTGTAAGGGGTTATATTGTGTGGAAGACTCACACACACAACTGAGGGAGGCGTGGGAATTGGGAAGGTCCAAGCTTTGCTTTTCTTTTGTTTCTCTTTCTTTCTTTTCTGGGAGAGGTGGTGGGGGACAAATAGGTAGGATATAGAGGTGATGATGTAAATATTGGAGGCAAATGTATATGTTGAGATGTATAGAATTATAAGCTTAACTATATGGAGGTTTATTAAAACTTTATTACCTTTTGCAATTATTATCTCATATCTTCATCATGGAGTTAAAACTTATAAAAAGATGTTGCTAACATAACATGCATCTGGATCGCTATAGTCCCATTAATATAGGTAGCTCATATGCAATGGATTGGATAGGGTAGAGATCATCTACATCATTCGTTGTAGAGAGTGTCTACAACTCACCAATTTAATCTTCTCACTCAGTGGACTCCATGAATAATATGCATTATCTAAATAATATAAAAATACTTTTCATTGTGGGACTCACTGAGATGAACCAATAGTACTAGCCTACCTAATCAATTGTAGGCATTCTCTACAACCAAGGTTGTAGAGAATCCGAATCCGATTGGATGTGTGTCCTCATCAGGATTATAATGGTACGTTAGTGCAAAGCCAACTACATAGGCATCTGGAGTTAAAACTTATAAAAAGATGTTGCTGACATAACAGACATATGGATCACTATAGTCCCATTCATATAGGTAGGTCATGTGCGATGGATTGGTTGTGTGTCCTCATCAGGATTACAATGTTCAACTAGGACTACGTTAGTGCAAAGCCAACTGCACGGGCATCTACACTGCAGAAGCACGATAGTGATTTTAGGTTTATTTAGTTCCATATTGAGTAAATGAAGAGTTTAGTAGAGCTTGGATTCACTCGTTTATTAGAGATTTGGTTCGCTCCCTCTAACAGTTAGGGTTCAATGATGTTTTTTGGATAATATTTAAAATGAGTATGTGTGGCTGTAGCTAAGGAATGTTGTCATAACATATGACAAAAATACAGGTGTGACAAGCAGAGGCGGATCCAGCTTGGGGGCAGTGGGGGCAATTGCCCCCACTGACCCCAAATTTTTTTTTTTTTTGTATTAGGTCCAAAAGGACCAAAACCTATATCCAAACGGGCTGAACCCGTTACCCAAGCCGCAAACCCAATACCCAACCCAAACCCTAACTCTCAAACACTCTCTCCCTTCTCACTTCTCAGCCGACTCTCTCTCTCCTCTCTCTCTCTCTCATAGAGTCTTGAACTCGAAGCGACGGCTTCACCTTCGACTTCTCCGGTTCTCCCTTTCTCTGTGCGTGCGCCACTTCTCCCTTTCTCACTGCCAGCGGCGAACCGCGAACGACAATCTCGAAGCGACGAAGGCTGAGGGCTCGAACGGCCGAACTCGTCGCCGACGCCGCCCTTTCCTGCCGCCTCCCCACCCGCTGGAATTGAGTCGCCGATCATCTCCCGACTCCCGCCGCCGCCGGTCCTCGTCAAAGGTAATTTTTGGCTTTTTTAATTTTTAAACTACTTAATTAGTTTATTTACTGTTTTAGCACTTATAAACTGTTTTTAATCTTTTAAATAGTTAATTTGTTCAATTTAGTTTAATTAAGTAGTTTAATTATTTTAGTTAAGTTAATTTTAATTTAATCTTGTTCAATTGAGTTAATTTTAGTTAATTTTAAATAAGTTCTTTGCAACTGAAGAGCCTTGAACCGAGGGCGAGTTATTGACTCGATATTGAATTAATAGTCAAGCGCTCCCTATTTTAACTTGAGTATTGTTTGTAGATGGTGCTTCTCCAGTTGACACAATATCTAAGAAAGTTAGTGAAGAATGTTTATAAGAATAATTTCTATAAGAATGAACATCAAAAGAAGTTTGTCTACATTAGTTTACAAGCTAATTTTACCTTCGATAATGTGTGGGTCTTTCGCTGATCCAAGACGATACTTCTTTGGAGGGGGAGGAGCTTTAGGAGCAGACCTTGATGCCTTTCTCTTTTCACTTGATGATTTGCTAGGCACTGGAGTTGCAAACTTGTTCATTTCATCGACTCTAGGTGGCATAATGGTTGGTTGTGCATGATCGACAAAAGATCTATGTATGGTATGACCTACATGTAGAGTATAAAAGAAATCCAATCAGTGATACAACAGTTGTGAATAAGAGATGTGCGTTTAAGAGCTACTTCAATTGGTTAACTGATATCATTTTTTGGCATCGTAAGAAGAATTGCACACACATATGCATAGTTGTGCAATTTATGAGACATAAGTATTTTCTTACCTACCGTCTTACTCTTCAGAAGAAAAAAAGTGAACATTTGGATGCTACTTTTGCAAGAATACTAAAAATATGTTGGATACACCAAGAGAAGTGGACAATGTATTATACTGTCTCAATGAGTGAGATCAATAAAGAGAAATCCAATATCAAGGAGAAACTATTTATGCATGCACATTGGACAATGTATTATACTGTCTCAATCCGTTGTGATTGATTATTTCAAAAATTAAAGTCAAATATAAACATCAATGCCACAAAATTTGTTGTATTATTCCCATAAAAATAAGGTAAATACACATCACCAACATTAATAAGGAAATTATATGTTGTACTAGATTTATCCTAGTATATAAAGCTTTCAATTGATATCTATTGACAAAGAAGCACGTCGTCTATCATTTAGTATATCTTCTTTTGAAGTTTTCTTTGATACTATCAGTTGCTACTGCGACCGTGGAAAGAACATTCACTGTAATGAATATAGTGAAGAATCAAATGCGCAATCGCATGGGTGATGAGTGGTTGAATGATTGTTTAGTCACTTATATTGAGAGAGATACATTTGATAACATTGACAATGAGCAAATCATACAATATTATTAAAACATGAGAACGCGAAGGGAACAATTGTAAAATTATTTAACAAAATATTTCTATCGACTATTTCTATTCGTGTACATATATGTCCTTTTTGTTTTGATATTGTTACTACTTAGCTAAAGTATCATATACTAGTAGTGATCTTGCCCCCACTGACAACATTTTCTGGATCCGCCACTGGTGACAAGTATAGTACTGGTTGTTCATACTCGCAATATGGACAGTGAAGAATGTTGCCACAAGAACTCAAGAAGGCAGCTTTCTTTAGACATTTACAATCATGCATGTCTTTCTTTTTCCCCTTAAAAAATGTTTGTTGTGATTTTTCTGTTTCACTTCACCTCTTACATGATTGTAGAAATACCCATTTGTTAGCTAGCAATATAAATCTCATGCTTGTTATGTCTTTCCATCCTTTTTGAGCTTCCACATTATTCAACTTTCAATGATTGATCTCTTTGTTTTGCATTGAGACATAAGCTTGCTATATACCCAATTGTTTTGCAACACATAGTTAGGCTAGATCTGCTTCTTAATATCACCCACACTGTTCTCATTGATACAAGTCTATCTGCTTTTCTTTGAAATAATCATTCATTTAGAAGAGAAATAGCGCCACATAACTTTTCTTCTGATCTTTCTCAGAAAAGGAAAGTCTATAAATTCTTGATCTCACAGCATCAACCATCAGTGACAAATCACAAGTTTCGTAGAAATTAATTTCTCAGTTATCATTACGATATGAAGTTTGAAAGCAATGAAAGAAATATATTGTATTAGTCACCGTCCACCAAGTTAAGAGATCCAAAAGGGATAAAATTGTAAGCGGATTGGAAAGATACCATATTCATAGAGCTAAGATTTTAACAGGAAAAGGATGCTTAGGCTGCCAGAAAAGTTTACAATTATTTTTAAGTTTACTAACCCTCTAGTTTATTTATGCAGATAGATCCTCGAGTGATTTTTTTTTAACTCCCTTATCCTCAGAGAAAGGTTTGGTTTTTTTTTTTCAAAATTTTTTTATTTTTTATTTTTTGCCAGATAGCCCCCTTGGTCATGCCTCATTTGGTATACGGGAATAAGTGGGAATGGAATGCAATTCCAGCATTGAATTAATACTTACCAAACATGATGTGTTTTTAAATGCTAGAAATGTCATTCCCATTTCCCATCAATTCCCACTTAATGTGGGAATTACTATTCCCAATGAGTTATCAAGGAATTGATATTCCCACTTAAGTGAGAATGAAAATAATAAAATATGCACTAGCTATAAGTATGGAGGCTTAGACATACATTCGTTTGTCTTATGGAATTATGTTGCTGCCATTAAAACTTTATGGTCCATACATGATAAGAAAGATCTTTTACGGATTAGATGGGTTCATGGCACATATCTAAAAAATAGAGACATATGGAATGTGCACAGTAAAACTGGTGACTCATGGATGTGGAAATAATTTCTCAAAGTGAGGGATTATGCTCTAGCTCAATTTGGTGGACTGCAAAACTTTACTGTTCGTGCATGTTGTGTGCAAGGGCAAATCAAAATTCAAAGTTATACAATGCCCTTTCTCCTCCTACCCCTACTATAACCTAGTGCAAAACTGTATGGGGTCTCTGAATCATCCCAAGCACTACATTGCTCTATGGCTTGCATATCATGGTCGGCTCCTCACTCAGGACAAGTTGTACAGGATGGGTCTGTTGTCATCAAACTCATGTGTACTCTATTCCGCTGGATCTCAGGAGAATCATCAATATTTATTCTTTGATTGCCAGTTTTCTATGTTGATTTGGAATAAAGTCATGGATTGGCTGGGGTTCCGATGGAGATCTTGTGATTGGTGTTCTATAGATAACTGGTTTTCTCGTTGCTTAAAAGGTAAGAGTTATATGCAGCAGCTTAAGAGATCTAGCCTCTCTGCTTCAGTGTACTTCATTTGGCAAGAAAGGAATCATCGCATATTTGAAGGGAAGGCCCGCACAACTGAGCAAGTCTTCAAGGCAATCAAGATTGCTATGCTTACTATTGTGCTTAACAAGGATTCCAGCTGAGTATGAACAATGGGTACATAGGCTATAAATTTTACCCTTTAGACCGAGCTTTTGAGCTCTATGTAAATTTATTTTTCTCAGTTTTGAGTACTTTGATGTAACACAACTACTCATTTGATGAATGAATAAAATTTTTCATTGATCAGAAAATAATAATAATAATAAAATAAATTCGAATATACCCTTCTTAAAGATATTCCCACTTAATTCTTTAATCGCACCCAAACATGAAAATGGGAATGAGCATTCCATTCCCACATCAATTCCATTCTATTCCTACCTTCATTCCATTCTCACTTGACTCCATTCCCGCGTACCAAACGAGGCAGTAAAAGACTAAAAAATTTTACCCAACGGGTCTACTACAAAAATAAAACTAGAGGAATAGCAAGTTCAAACCCATGACACCATAGAGGGGCTATACACAATTAATCCTTGAGCTATGGCTGTGCTATAAATCTACTAGTAATCCAATTGCAAGGGGGAGCTTGCAATTGCGTTAAGAAGGCAACAAGTGTGACAATATCTACTTGAAATACCAAATCCCTCAACAATAACTACTTAGTAGTGGGTCTTCGTGCACTTAAAAAGTAGTTAGGTGTTGAGATCAAGTGGGAGCAGGGTCCAGTACCAAGTAGAGTTGGACCCCTACTTGCCCACAACATACAACCAAATCCATAAAATGGGGTAACATACAACCAAATCCATAAAATGGGGTAATTCTACTTTTGTGTTCAGCAGGTGGTGTGCCTTGCCCATTTGTACCAAGTCCTAAGGAAAAGAAAATCTATATAGACCCTCCGTAGAAAATCATATAGTAGAGAAGAACATGACATATGTTTCGCTATAAGATCTAAATCAATACAGTGAATATTGCATCAGTGCAATCATCTCCTGTATTAGTGTAATTTGAATATCGTACCAGTGTAACGAGCAACTTTATACTGAGACGCTTTCATGTTCTCCTTCCTATATATATGACCTCTATAGAGAGGCCTCTATAGGATTTTTGTTAGTCCTAAGCCCTAACCCCACTCCTCTCTCTCTCTCTCTCTCTCCCTCTCTCTACATCTCTGACTAGCATGTGACGATGCATTTCAAACTCCACAAACTCTTTACCTTTTAGATCTCCCTCAACTCTTTTTATTTCCCTCTCTAAATCTGAATCTAACCAGCATGTGATGATGTCAACCTCCACAAGTTTCTCTCTTTTTTAACCTTAAAGCTAACTAACTTTAAGCATGTGCTCTCAAGATTGGGTGAGGCAGTTATTTTCATGCTAAAAGTGATGATAGATTTTTGGACCCCCATCCTCTTTCAAGTGGAGGAAGGGACTCTGATGTGCTCTTTGTTTAGGTCAGGAGTTCAAATGGGCTGATTCTTTCTTGCCCTCTGCCCACAGACAAAGTGTACTACAGTAAGGGCTAATGACCAGACCATGAATGATACCATCAACCTATCATTTTCAATTATGCCCCCTTTCTCATAAATAAAGCAATTGACAAATGTACTACAAGGGCTAGTAACCAAACCAAGGACGATATCTTAATCTTGTCAGTTTCAATTATGTCCCTTTTTTCTCACAAACAAAGCAATTGACAAATGTACTACAAGTAGAGCTAATAACCAAATTAAGTATGATACGATGAACATACAGTTTCAATTGTCCCTGATACCATGAACATACCAGTTTCAATTGTCCCTTTTTCTCACAGATAAAATAAATGAATCAGAGGAAAACTGATTACTGGAAACTAATATTACCGTTAATTTGTTGATGTACTTCAGTTCAGTTTGATGTATGGTAGCCCACTCTATTTGACGATACAAATACTATCAAACTATTTCAACTTTTGAGCAGAACTTCACACCATGTTGAAAGCCAAATATAAGGAACAGAACATGAAAAAATAAATAAAACTTTGACACTAGAGATGCAATCCTACACAAATCTCTGCAATATTCATTGACAAAAGAAGGGGTCTATGTTACATGTTGTATGTACCATTTTCTCAAGCAAAGTAGCTGTTTAGGGCTTTCACGGAAAAATAATTGCACAACCTCCCCAGAAACAACAGGGATTCGGAACAAATTGTCATTACACGTGTACCTTCAAAGACTTGAGATAAACACTTCAATTTAATGGTCCATAGCTTCCTTCCATCTGCAAAGCAAAAGCATTGACCTGAAATTGATGCATTAACTCCATGAACGACCGCTGCCCAAGCCTCTTCCTCGATCACGAAATCCACCATGGCCTGTTCCAGTTGTAGTGATCAGCAATATTACATGAGAACTGTTGACGATATCAAGAATTACAGCGTAACTTATCAACAGAATAGAATTGAGCAATGATGACAGTCCAACTACGAGACAACCAAGATGTTGTTAGGAACCTAGCTATATCAATTGTAGTGAAATTGGTGGAACATAAATCATGAAGGAAGAAAGTATATTGAGCAAGATTTTCTATGGGCTGGAATGGTTGGTGATCATAGGAAAGCTAAGGTCGCATGGAAAGATGTTTGCCGACCTAACCTAACGAATGTGGTGGTCTTGGCCTAAATCAGTTGGAGATTCACAACAGAGCTCTTATGCTGAAGCATGTGTGGGCATTGCAACTCAAAACTGATTCACTATGGGTTCATTGGATTCATGGGTACTATTTGAGAGACCATAAAATCTGGAGTATTGCTAGTAAGGCTCATTTCTCCTGGCCTTTTAGAAAAATTTTGAAATTGAGAGATGATGCCTTAAAGTGTGGTATTTGGTGAGAATGGGATTTCCTGGATTGCAGATCCCCCCTCATTTTCAACCTCTTCAACCTAAAGGAAGCTCTGTTACTAATCCAAAACAAAGCTGGAGTACTTTGGTACGGAACTCTTTTACATACCCTAAACATGGTTTTATATTTTGAGTTGCATGTATGGATAGTTGCTACTAAAAGTAAACTTCACTCACATGGAATCATACAAGATGATTTATGTCCACTGTGTGAAAGTCAAGCTGAAACAAGAGATCATTTGTTCTTTTCATGCAATTTTAGCTCTATTTAGTTGCAAAAAAACTCTGCATTTTATCCAGTTTCATTCATACCCAAGTGATTTAAGTTCTATAATTGCTTTGGTGCTCAAATGGAGAGGGGAGGTAAAATAATTAATGGCATCAGGAAAGCTGCTGCTGTATGTACATCATATGGTCTGCAAGAAATACTGAAAGTTTTTCATCATAAGATGATTCCAATTGAGGTGTATCAAGCTCATTGTGTTTGAATTGCAGATCAAATGTAGCACTCTTGTTAGAATGAAGGATACAAAGGCAAGTAGAAGAGGTGCTCTGCTGTGCATCAACCCTGAATTCGTGAAGAAACTGAGGAGCATTGTTAACAATTGTTAGATTTTTAGCTTGTTGTAGTATTGGGTGGTATTAGTTTTTGAGAAGATGCTGGAGTGTGAGTTTCTATGTTTTGCTACAGATAACATGTATAGAGGCCAGTTTGATGTACGCCTGAGAGTTTATCTTAATTGTACATATCGCTTTGGTAAATGAGAAATAAAATTCTTGCTTACCAGAAAAAGTAAATTAAACGAGTAGTTAAAAACGAAAAGGTAAATTTCCCAAAACCATAATGAACTTAAAAGGGTTTTGCACAAACTACCATTAAATTTTATTAAGAAAACTACCATGAATTTTTAAAACTGTAGAAAATTATCATGAACTCCTGAAACAGTTGCTAACAGCGTGAACAGTCTTGCATAATACATCTAAACTACCCTTATTTATATTCATAACTATCAACCCACAAAGTTTATAGGGATAATGTAGAAGATATATATAGTACACAATGGCAAAATTTCCCAAAACATGTCACGCCCAAAGAACGCAACAACCTATGTCAACTATCATCATGAACAGAAATTTAGTTGAAAAGTTTGTTTTATCTAATCAAAACATTTATGGACATTGTGTGCACCACCCGAGTTTACAGCACTATCGTGAAAGTTATCCGGAAAAAATAGAGAGTATATTGATTTAATGAAATATTCCCAACTTTTAAAAGAGGAGTTGGATTTAAATGCACCGAAAGGATGCATAGCCAGCCCAAAAGACTCGGATAAAATACTTTTTTAATGCCATAAGTTAATAAAAAAAGTGAAAGTGCCAAGTAGACTGACCTCCAGCCTGAGGTGGGGCACCTCGGCCCATGGCAGCCAGTTCAGGGCTGACCTTCTGCCCAGCTTCTTGCAAAATATTAATAAGTTCCTTTGCAAACCTAGCATTGGCTGCAGTAAAGAAAGTATATGCTGTTCCTTTGGCCCCAGCCCTCCCAGTTCGACCTATCCGGTGAACATAATCTTCTAAAGATCCAGGAAAATCATAGTTGATCACATATTTTACATCCTTCACATCTGTGAAATAAGAAGCATGAGAAACAATATAACAATAAAGATAAAACACTGAACTGAAAGTTCAGAGCAAATCCTAATACCTAAACCACGAGCAGCAACATCTGTTGCAGTCATGATGGGACTCTTCCCTGCTTTGAACTCTGAGAGGACCCAGTCCCTTTCAGCCTGGCTCTTGTCACCATGAATTGAGAGGGCAGGCCAACCATCAGTTCTTAATTGCCTCGTAATTTGGTCGCAACCCTTCTTAGTGTCCATAAATATCAAAATACGGCTTCCATCCATTATATCCTCCAGTAGCTTGACCAGTCTGGAAAAGATATAAGATATCATGTAAGCTTACTGAGATATGATTAAGAAAATAAAATATAGAGAATAACCTACTTGTTATATTTCTGACTCTCAGTTACGATCTCCACACGCTGATAAATTGCATGATTTGCTTTCAAGTCTTCGGAACCAATAACCACCTGTTTCACTCAAGGAACAAATTGTGTCAGATGGAGAGAAGATGGCAGTATGGAACTAACCCACCTGTGAATCATCATGCTCGATTATCCATTTACCTTGTACGAATTGTAGAGGAATTGTCTAGCAAGTTGTTCAACTTCCTTTGGCCAAGTAGCACTCCAATAGAGAGTTTGCCGATCAGGACGGATCTACAGAGAATCAGACGAAATGAGCAAGAGCAAAAATACTGCAAATAACTGTTTCATAACAATCTTTCCCAAAATACAATGCTTTATTCAATGATGTCTCCTAGAAAAGAGATCCACCTTGTGTCACCAGGGTTTTAAATATCGGATGTCGGGAAAATATCGGATGGCCAAAATTCATATCGGATTGCGGATATCGGGAAATATTGGGGATATGTGGTAAATATCGAAATGTCATAGCAGATGTTTGCATACATAGTATAATGCACTAAAATGTAATCTCAACATACTTAATGAAATCTAAGCATGCAAAATGTAAGTAATATATGTTTAGGATAATTATCAACCTTGTAAAACAAACAAAAGTACAAATCAACGTTGCAACATTTCGTCTGATTTTTTAAACCATAATGTCATTTGATATAATGGGAAAGTCATGATATCTCGCCCAAAAATTGCTAAACGCGTTAAATTGTTTCGCGACAAGCCATATAAAAGGGTATATCAGTTAACATCTCGGCTGATATATCGACCATATCACGGATATATCGCCCAACATAGCTAAAAAGCGGTAAATGATATTTTGAGACCATATCGGTTGCGGCAAGCCCTGTAAAAGGATATATTGAAGGACATATCGGGCCATGTTGGGGATATTTAAAACAATGAGTGTCACAGCACTTTTGCAGAATCATTGCTGAAATCTGTGTTCTAACTTCACAGAACTGCTGAGCACAAATTTTTTTTTTTTGCTGGCTTCCTAAAATTATAGTATGTTCTTGCTTTGCAGAGATGTAAGAGGCCATTCTACAATTCCATTTCTTTCAGGGCATATACAAATCGGATTTTTGAAAGCTGTCAGCAGTGCAATTTCCAGTTTATCCAATAACAAATTCAGTGGGCTACACAGAGAAGTAAGAAATGATGACCAAGCAAGAGACAAGTTTTGCGTTTAACAAAATCCAATGAGAAATAAGTGCACTAGACTTGTGGCATTATGTAAGATCATAGTTTATTTTTTGAAACCTCCATAAATGCTCTTTATCAAAAAGTAGATGTCCAAAAACTAAAAACTAAGCATGGCATTTTATCTGTAACGGCGAGGTATAACGGCAACAGAATAAACATAATACTTGGTGTGTTTAAGAGAAAATATGAAGACAACCTAGTGGGTCCTCTTTGCCAATTAAGCCTATTAAGCCCAACAATCATTCCCTCAAACATGCCTTTACATATCTTTGCATATGTTCCCAACCACATCAACACAAATTTGAGAACAATTTCTCTTGGAGATCTAATCAGCTTTGAGCACAAAATTATCCTTGAGTTGTCTACAACTCCCTGAGTGCATAATACGTATACATCATATTATCCTTGAGCTGTCTACAACTTCTTTTGAGTGCATAGTACATATACATCATATACATCATATACGACTCCCTGAGTGCATAGTGCATAGTACATTATCATTGACTTGTTTATAGCCACCTTTTCACAGTGTACTCGCCTACTCAGATAATATATCTTATGTTTCACTTGTTAAGTGCATAGCATTAAGATACGCATTACCAAAGCCCTATGCATCTTGGACACATTAATGGCCTTTTTTGCCCTTCTTTTCTTATGCTTCTTATGCTGCTGACTAAAACTAAACAAACAAAAACTGTTTTAAGTCGGGATCAAGATAAGCATAAGCATAAGAAAAGAAATTAACTGTCTGATTGCAGAACACGTTTTTACTTGAAAAGCTTTAGACACTGTATATGATGTTATTTGAGGGCGGGAGGGAGGATTCTTCTACTTGTATATGATGTTAATTGAGGGCGGGAGGTAGGGATTCTTCTACTTGTAGTTAAGGCCTATTTGTTTGTGTGGAAGTAGCTATGAAGCAGTTGAAGTAAAGGAAGTAGGGTATACATATGCTCCGAGCAAAAAAGTATGGTTCTCTAGAAAAGCTACTTCTGGTACTTCCTTAACTTTTGATACTTCTTTAAATGCTGACGTGGCGTCTGCATGACATACCTATTCCTTAAATATTTTTCCTTCCCTCATGGATCAAAAGTACCTTGGAAGTAGCTAAACCTGAGTAAATTTAGGAATATAATCAAATTTGCTATTACATGGATATTCTCTATTTCTAAATGAAATCCGAAAAGATCTTCTTTCTCTCTTTCTAACAATATTTAATTGCTATCCAAACAAAAAGTGAATGAAGTGGAAAAAAAATACAATTTCCGGTACTTCCAAAATTTTGTGAAACAAACAAAAGTAGCACTTCCACAACTTTCTACTTCATAATTTTAGAAAGAATAACTTTAATCTACTTCTTCTAATACTTCCTATCAACCAAACGGGCTCTTAGTGTAGTGGGGATGAACTATCCAGTATCCCTCACCCACCCCCACCCCCAAAAAAAACAGAGAGAAATAAAATAAAAAAATACATGTGCGTGCAGAAGAACAAAACAAACAACACAAAAGTGAAAAAAGATAGTAAGAAAAGGGGATGGAAGACCGGTATGGCAGTTGTTTGCAAGGTCAGATGGGTCTCTGACAACCAAACAAACAATTTCTTTTAAGATGTATCAAATGGTTTCATAAAATTTCATAAATTTAAATGAAATCACTTTACCCAAAAAAAAAACTATCACTTTCAGTAGCTAGTTAACACATTCAGTTTATTACTTTATAGGTAATTTAAATGGATTTATGAGGAACGTAATAGTTCAAGGGGTAAGGTGGGACTGAGAATAGTTCAAGGGGTAAACAGGTACAAAGTTAATAGTTCAGGGGATATCAAGGGATAATGTTAATAGTTTAGAGGGCAAATAGGGCCTGAAGCCTTTTATTTTATCCAAGAATTGAGAGTTGCCATAAGAGCAGAAGAAACATTGACACGCTACAACATCAAATACCCGGCCGAGGTGAGGAGGGTCATCACTATAACACAATTGAGTGCAAGGAACATGAAGCATACTGAAGTGGTATACAGAACCACTGTACAGTCTACAAGGACCTCGTAGTATAGAAGTATGATCATCTTCAATAGAATATATAGCTTAACCAAATCATTAGATGTGTCTATACTAACAATTAAAGCATCATACAATAGGTGCAGAGGCCAGATGGTGGCAAGAATAGGCATTGCTTAAAATCAACACGTACCTTCACAAATTCTTAGTTAAGAATCTATGTACATAATATAATTTATCATCTGTTTTTTTTTCTTTTATTTTGCGTAGCTATCGCTTTTTATGTATTTAGATAGAATTGTTTCTAGCCTTTAATGACAACCAACCAAACAACTGTCCAAAGGTCAAGGATATCAAATGGTGTCATAAGGTAAACTAGTATGTCAAGGAGGTTGCACTGGAATCCAAAATGTACTAATATAGCAGTAGCAGAGGCAGTGGAAATGACAGGTAGAACAGAAAGATGATGTATTGCACCAAACATCCGCCAATAAACCTCAGTATTGGGATAGTTGAGCACCATATAGGTAGAATATGTGATGCAGGACAATCAATAGTGTTGATCATGATTTTTATAGATTTACTAGAATCTTTGTTATTTTAGTAATATTTGATGTAATCTCCAATTTTAGGTAAAGATTTCGTAGGATTTGATTTAGGATTGTTAGGATCTCTAAGATTTATTTTGTTAGACTTGTTTCCTTTTATTAGGATTAATTAGGATTCTATTTATCTTCTTAGTTTTCTATAAATAAGGTTGTATTTTTATTTGAGGGAGGAGAAGAGAAGAATATTTGTGAGAAATCTGCATGTGAATTGCGCTTAGTATTAGGCATGTGAGGTGCCTAAGATGTGAGGTGCCCGTGTGAAGCCCATATTTGTATCTTTTCTATTCTTAAATGATGAGTGCAATTTTATCATTTGTATTTTTATTTTATTTCATCCAAATAAGTTCTATCAAGAATCTCCATCTTGTCGCTCTCCATCATTTGGTATCGAGTCGAAGAGATCCATCATTTCACTTCAACATCGGCAATGCAAAGAATTCAAAGTCCATCAATGCTATGTAATTTTAAACTCGAGGACGAGTTTCTTCAAGAGGGGAGATTTGATGCGGGACAATCAATAGTCGTTGATCATGATTTTTATAGATTTACTAGAATCTTTGTTATTTTAGTAATATTTGATGTAATCTCCAATTTTAGGTAAAGATTTCGTAGGATTTGATTTAGGATTGTTAGGATCTCTAAGATTTATTTTGTTAGACTTGTTTCCTTTTATTAGGATTAATTAGGATTCTATTTATCTTCTTAGTTTTCTATAAATAAGGTTGTATTTTTTATTTGAGGGAGGAGAAGAGAAGAATATTTGTAAGAAAAGGGGATGGAAGACCGGTATGGCAGTTGTTTGCAAGGTCAGATGGGTCTCTGACAACCAAACAAACAATTTCTTTTAAGATGTATCAAATGGTTTCATAAAATTTCATAAATTTAAATGAAATCACTTTACCCAAAAAAAAAAACTATCACTTTCAGTAGCTAGTTAACACATTCAGTTTATTACTTTATAGGTAATTTAAATGGATTTATGAGGAACGTAATAGTTCAAGGGGTAAGGTGGGACTGAGAATAGTTCAAGGGGTAAACAGGTACAAAGTTAATAGTTCAGGGGATATCAAGGGATAATGTTAATAGTTTAGAGGGCAAATAGGGCCTGAAGCCTTTTATTTTATCCAAGAATTGAGAGTTGCCATAAGAGCAGAAGAAACATTGACACGCTACAACATCAAATACCGGCCGAGGTGAGGAGGGTCATCACTATAACACAATTGAGTGCAAGGAACATGAAGCATACTGAAGTGGTATACAGAACCACTGTACAGTCTACAAGGACCTCGTAGTATAGAAGTATGATCATCTTCAATAGAATATATAGCTTAACCAAATCATTAGATGTGTCTATACTAACAATTAAAGCATCATACAATAGGTGCAGAGGCCAGATGGTGGCAAGAATAGGCATTGCTTAAGATCAACACGTACCTTCACAAATTCTTAGTTAAGAATCTATGTACATAATATAATTTATCATCTGTTTTTTTTTCTTTTATTTTGCGTAGCTATCGCTTTTTATGTATTTAGATAGAATTGTTTCTAGCCTTTAATGACAACCAACCAAACAACTGTCCAAAGGTCAAGGATATCAAATGGTGTCATAAGGTAAACTAGTATGTCAAGGAGGTTGCACTGGAATCCAAAATGTACTAATATAGCAGTAGCAGAGGCAGTGGAAATGACAGGTAGAACAGAAAGATGATGTATTGCACCAAACATCCGCCAATAAACCTCAGTATTGGGATAGTTGAGCACCATATAGGTAGAATATGTGATGCAGGACAATCAATAGCTGTTGATCATGATTTTTATAGATTTACTAGAATCTTTGTTATTTTAGTAATATTTGATGTAATCTCCAATTTTAGGTAAAGATTTCCGTAGGATTTGATTTAGGATTGTTAGGATCTCTGAGATTTATTTTGTTAGACTTGTTTCCTTTTTATTAGGATTAATTAGGATTCTATTTATCTTCTTAGTTTTCTATAAATAAGGTTGTATTTTTTCATTTGAGGGAGGAGAAGAGAAGAATATTTGTGAGAAATCTGCATGTGAATTGCAGTTAGTATTAGGCATGTGAGGTGCCGGCATGTGAGGTGCCCGGGTGTGAAGCCCATATTTGTATCTTTTCTATTCTTAAATGATGAGTGCAATTTTATCATTTGTATTTTTATTTTATTTCATCCAAATAAGTTCTATCAAGAATCTCCATCTTGTCGTTCTCCATCATTTGGTATCAGAGCCGAAGAGATCCATCATTTCAGCTTCAACATCGGCAATGCAGCAATTCAAAGTCCATCAATGCTATGTAATTTTAAACTCGAGGACGAGTTTCTTCAAGAGGGGGAGATTTGATGCAGGACAATCAATAGCTGTTGATCATGATTTTTATAGATTTACTAGAATCTTTGTTATTTTAGTAATATTTGATGTAATCTCCAATTTTAGGTAAAGATTTCCGTAGGATTTGATTTAGGATTGTTAGGATCTCTGAGATTTATTTTGTTAGACTTGTTTCCTTTTATTAGGATTAATTAGGATTCTATTTATCTTCTTAGTTTTCTATAAATAAGGTTGTATTTTTTATTTGAGGGAGGAGAAGAGAAGAATATTTGTGAGAAATCTGCATGTGAATTGCGCTTAGTATTAGGCATGTGAGGTGCCTAAGATGTGAGGTGCCCTGTGAAGCCCATATTTGTATCTTTTCTATTCTTAAATGATGAGTGCAATTTTATCATTTGTATTTTTTATTTTATTTCATCCAAATAAGTTCTATCAAGAATCTCCATCTTGTCGCCTCCATCATTTGGTATCGTGAGCCAAGAGATCCATCATTTCACTTCAACATCGGCAATGCAGCAATTCAAAGTCCATCAATGCTATGTAATTTTAAACTCGAGGACGAGTTTCTTCAAGAGGGGGAGATTTGATGCAGGACAATCAATAGCTGTTGATCATGATTTTTATAGATTTACTAGAATCTTTGTTATTTTAGTAATATTTGATGTAATCTCCAATTTTAGGTAAAGATTTCCGTAGGATTTGATTTAGGATTGTTAGGATCTCTAAGATTTATTTTGTTAGACTTGTTTCCTTTTTATTAGGATTAATTAGGATTCTATTTATCTTCTTAGTTTTCTATAAATAAGGTTGTATTTTTTCATTTGAGGGAGGAGGAGAGAAGAATATTTGTGAGAAATCTGCATGTGAATTGCAGTTAGTATTAGGCATGTGAGGTGCCGGCATGTGAGGTGCCCGGGTGTGAAGCCCATATTTGTATCTTTTCTATTCTTAAATGATGAATGCAATTTTATCATTTGTATTTTTATTTTATTTCATCCAAATAAGTTCTATCAAGAATCTCCATCTTGTCGTTCCCCATCAATATGCCATCACATACAAGACGCAGGAAATATGCTTGTAACAAGTAAAAGCTCAACAATCACACAACTTTCTGTTACACTGTACTGAATCTCAGTGTTTGACCAAGAAAAACAATATCATGTTTTCTCCAAGAATGAGTTTTCCTAAGATTTAGGGAGTTTCGAGAAAAGACACAAAAGTTGAGGGGGGATTTGTGAAATTTCCCCATGGTAATACAGCAGATATACATACATAAGGCAGAACTGTCCAAAACATGTCACATGCATGTGGTGCATGTGACAACTTAAATTAATTGTCATTGGTCATAGGACTTTACTGAAACAAATTTAGTGAGTTTATGAAGTTTCTAGTTTTTTTTTATAATGTTTTGGGGTGTGGTGTGCATGCAAAACATCCAAAGTTCAGTGGAGTACTATGAAATTTACTAAATTCCAATTACGCTTGAGAAGGTGGTTCAATAAGGACAATAAGATTGCAGGTGCAAAAACAAACAGAGTGGGCTAATAGGAACCATAAACGTAAATAAGCAGGATAAACACCAAAAGAAAATAGAAATAACGGTGTAGTGTTGCTTTAGCAATGAATTGGCTGCAACCCTCCATTTAGAAGTAAAAATTAGTCAGCTGGTCATACATCAGTTTCCACCCATATACAGCCCCATTTCTTCCATTGAGATGATTAATGAATTTCAAGTCAAAAGGAAAACTGCTTACATCACTATACTTGTATCAACTATTAACTGGTTGATATGATTCATGCTCAAAGGCTGAGGGGTGAAGTTTGGAGTAGGCTGACCACGTCCACTTTAAGGAAAAAAAGAAAAAGAAAAAGAAAAAAAGATGCTGCTCAATTAACATTACTAAGAGCAAAGTGCAATATGCTATAGAGTAAAAGAAAGCTAACGACATATCAATCAAAAATCCATAATGCTGGATCAGCTAGCCCTAAATTCCATGTATCTAGTTAGAGTCTATATGTCTAAAAATACTATGCCCTTATAATCCAGGTTCAGAACCATCTGAACAACTGGCAAAATGTGTACTGCTACATGCTCCTAAGTGCTAAAAGTATCAGAAGCATAGGTAATTATACTTCTGTATAACATGATGATCACAAAGATAGCGTGATTCTGCCTGAATATCCTAATTCGCCCTTATGATTTTCTCATAATAAATAAAGATCTCTGATCCTCTGGGACTTGAAGGCAACACTTTTATGTCCCAGACAGAACACATCACCCTAACAAATGAGTAAGGAAGAAAACAAAACAAGGATCACCTCCACGTACTCCAGCAATCATAGTAGAAGTCAAGGAACACGAAACTTACCTGTGAAACAATTTTCCTAATCTGAGGTTCAAATCCCATATCAAGCATTCGATCTGCCTCATCCAAGACAAGATATGTTACCCTCCGCAAGTTAGTATTATGAGACTCTAACATATCAATCAGCCGTCCCGGAGTTGCAATCACAATTTCAACACCTGATTAAGAAAATTTTACAAGGAAAAACGTGTTTCCATTACAGACGTCAAATTCTTTGAAGTAACATAATAAGATTGTATATATACTGGACAGGCTAAGATGACCTAATGGGGTCAGCATTAACTTATTCTTTGCTCCAACCAAAGGCTTCCTTCTCCAATAAAAAAGACCTTCTCGAGTGACTTACCAGAATTCACTGACATTTTCCCTGAGAAGTGCTGCTGTTTTTAACTCTTTTATACAGATTCAATATATCGTTCAGGAGAACTGACGCTTAGTCACACAGGATAACACATCAAATTTTTCTATATCACTTCAGCTAAAAAAAACAGAAAAACAGAAAAACAAAACAAAAAGAGGATTGCTTTTTGCACAAGGAATAAATTTTGAAACTGTCAGCCCTACCTTTCTGAAGATCTCGAACTTGTGGTCCCTTTGGAACCCCACCATAAATACAAGTGTTCTTTATCTTTGATGATGCCCCAAATTTTGTGGCTTCCTGTTGTATCTGGACAGCAAGTTCACGGGTAGGTGCTAAAACTAAAACAATTGGGCCATCCCCAGGTGCTGAAATACAAATTGAATGGATCAGAAATATAAAACAAAAATTAGCATGTTTTGACAATATTCCAAAGAAAGGAAATCAGCATCCTACCTAAGATTGGCTGAGCATTTACATGAACTATTGCAGGTAGCAGATAGGCAAGTGTCTTTCCTGATCCCGTTTCAGCAATACCAACGAGGTCACGACCCTTCAAAGCCATAGGCCATCCTTGTGCTTGAATAGGTGTAGGCTCAACAAATCCAGCTCTGTTAACTTCTTGCATAACATAATCTGGAGATCAACATAAAGTGAAATCTAAGGCTATCTTTTGAAAAGCAAAAGGTATCTGTTTCATCGGCTACTTAACAAAAAAGAGGGTCACACCAATCCAGGAATATTACAAACCTAAAAATAAGAGATATGGAATCATATTTTAATAAGTAATGCTACCCTTCGTCACATATTGACCCCATTAGTCATACACATGATCACACAGACACATGGATGCAAGCATGAGTACAGACACAGGCATGCAACATAGCTATGCTTATAGATATGCTTACGTTCATACACATGCTACATAGAACTGGTAGCTTTTGTTTTTTCATAGTTTCCCTTCAAGTAACCCTCAGTCTAAAATAAACGAAGCTGATATAATAAGACATAAACAGCACTAGCTTTAACTTTTGTTTTCTTCAAGAATTGACTACAAAAGTTATATACAAAGCATGCATGCAAATAAATTAAAGTTATAGTAGATAAAGAAAATTCCAAGGCAGGATAGGCAAGTAGCAAGGACTTTATCATGGTTGGCTACTTCCTTGAAGACCAACTTTGCAAACCTATAGTTTCTCTTTGTTAATTTATCTATGAAGCTCTCAAACATGAGTGCCCTTTCAATTTTTCTATCCCTATTGCTTCCTCATGTATTGTGCCTTCCCCTACCTTTTATTCCGTTAGGACCCTTCTCTAAACTCTTATTGCTGACTTCTATTGTTGTTGCTCCTTTTTCCTGTAATTTTTATGCACTTTATATAGTTATTAATATTCCAAACACAATTGTTTAATGCTTCGTAGCGCCTTGCAACTCTATTCCACTTTCTTCATTTTTAGGTTTTTCCATGATGTACTGACTGAGTACAATACAAGTGCTTGGAATCTAAGCATTTCATTTATGGCCATCAAAGATTTAGAAAGCATTAGGCGCTTCTGGGAGCCAGACCTCTGTGCCTCAGTGCGCGTAAGAGGCTTTTCACAGTTTATTATAAAATCGATGCTAAATATATAGAACTCTTTAAACACTGTAGAAGTTTAGAGAAAAATACAAGAGAGGAAAAGGAGAAAGAGGAAGAAAGTAAGAAGGAAGAAAGAGAAAGAGGAAAAGATTATAAAGATCAATAAGTTTGTCAATAGTATTGTAATTTTGTAAATAAAAGTATGACAAAAAAAATAAATCAAAAACTTTTTAGAAGTCTCGACAACAGTGAGAGGCGGTTCCGGCAATGGTTGTGACTAGAGTGCAGCAGCCCGAGCATAGTTATACAGTGGATAGAGTCGAGATTTGGAGGCAGAGAGAAGAGAAGGTTTTCCAAATGAAAACCCTAACCTCTCTTTTAGCAATTGGATTTAAAATTCAGAATCCAACTGGCTATCTTCACTCATTACTATACTTACATGGGTTGAATAACAGCTTTATGTGCTGTGGTACACTTAATGTTTTACAAGCGAAAGGCAAGGTTAAGGCAATAAGATCTTGTGTTTCCTGAGGCGAGAAGCACCAAAGATTCAATATGCAATTAAAAAAATATCTATAAATCACAACAAGAGAATTTAATCACAACCGAATTTTCAAAGTCACAAATTATGATATCAAACAGGACCAACCATCTAACTGAAATAGTAAATAAGAAAATACTGAATAGTAAGACTGACTAGCAACTAGTAAACA
Organism: Asparagus setaceus; assembly: GCA_012295165.1. NCBI lineage: Eukaryota > Viridiplantae > Streptophyta > Magnoliopsida > Asparagales > Asparagaceae > Asparagus > Asparagus setaceus. The sequence goes on from CM022703.1 coordinate 21,599,100, forward strand.
GATAATTAAGTGACAGATTGTACTTTCAAGGTTCAAATTGTGTTATATCCTCAAAACGATACAGGTAACAAGGTACATTACTATAAAAATAGCAAGAAATCAACCAAGAAAAATAAACAAAAAATCAAATCAATTTTTATTTTATCGGACACCTTCGCGCCAAAAATTCAAAACAAGGGCATAAACCTTTCAAGTAGCACACACCTTAGGTGAGCCGCCTGGGGCACTAAGGCAAGCTCTCAAGGTGCCAAAAGATGCTCAAGTAACCTTTATCGCGTGCCGATATGCAAGGCGCAAAAGTACAAGATCGCCAAGCCTAAGCACCTGAGGCCCTAAGATGCCTCACTTTTAAAGCACTGGATACACTTAATTTGGCATGCACCTGCTTAGGCACCCTAGTGCTGCTCAAGCACCACTTCAAGCTAGATGGACGCCAAAGCGTTTTTAAAACAATGATGGTATTAACTTCACTATTTCATCTTTTAGCAAAGTTTGAGCTACTAATACAAAGTATATCATTGTCTGACAAATCCAAAAAAATATGCCCAAATTTTAATGTGTTTGTGTGGATAGGAACTTGTCATATCAAACGTCATTGCACATGGAAGCAAGTGTCTTTTTAGCACAAAAATAACTTTCCTCTATGCATCTAGTTCCAGATTGTTCTTAAGGCGGTGCCAACTATTAAATTGACTTTCTGCTTGATACCAAATATCCAAGATAGCGTCGAACTTCTTGTCCAAGCACTACCGTGCAAGATGAAAGCATAGATCTAACTCCACATCCCAAGCTATTAAATTTTATTTAACTAATCATGTAATGGAGATGCATGTAGGGATTGCAAAACCATAGCATGTACAACTACTTTATTCAAAAGTGTGTGTATATATATGTGTATTGGGAGAAAACTTGTCCTAACTGTTAGCCTACGAACTTTTCAAGTTCATGGGAAATGTGATGCTTGGTCTTTGGCCTTGAGCTTAAACAGCTGACAAATTAGATCCAAGTCCCTTATCCACAAACGAGGTAATAACATCAGCTTAGTGTACCTTCTTAACAGTTTGCTTCTTTTAAGAACTTGACATCCACAAGAGAATTGATATCAGGTAGATACCTTCATAAATTCTTTTATCAAGATCATCTTTGCTTTAGCTTCATTGTCAATCCCAAAAAAGCTTTGAGTGAAAAGGATGATGAAGATTTTTGCATATATCCATGTAGCAACATATATAATGACTAAGTACAAGAGTCTGCACCTTTCCCATCAAGCATTCGAAGTTCACAGTGCCCCATTCATTGACATGCCAGCAAGTGAGACTGTCATTGCTATCTCACCATAAAGATAGATAACATATAGGAAGTCACAGCAACAAGAGAATGTAGGTGAGGTAGATTATTCTTTTTCTTTTTTTTGTTTTTTGTTTTTTTGTTTTGTGTGCGATGACAAGGACAGAAAACTAGTTGTATTGTGATGTTATAGGATTCCTTCTAGAAAAAAATGGAAGAAAATATTGAAAACAAACTCCATGTTTTCTTCAAGAAAATGTTTGTTCATTAGAGAGGGGTGAAGTAGAATCAGCGCATGGGCTACACCACAAATTTAAAACAAGCACATGCAAACTAATTGACAATGGACAGAGAAATATCATCTAGTTAGAGTCTATATGTCTAAAAATACTATGCCCTTATAATCCAGGTTCAGAACCATCTGAACAACTGGCAAAATGTGTACTGCTACATGCTCCTAAGTGCTAAAAGTATCAGAAGCATAGGTAATTATACTTCTGTATAACATGATGATCACAAAGATAGCGTGATTCTGCCTGAATATCCTAATTACCCTTATGATTTTCTCATAATAAATAAAGATCTCTGATCCTCTGGGACTTGAAGGCAACACTTTTATGTCCCAGACAGAACACATCACCCTAACAAATGAGTAAGGAAGAAAACAAAACAAGGATCACCTCCACGCACTCCAGCAATCATAGTAGAAGTCAAGGAACACTAAACTTACCTGTGAAACAATTTTCCTAATCTGAGGTTCAAATCCCATATCAAGCATTCGATCTGCCTCATCCAAGACAAGATATGTTACCCTCCAAGTTAGTATTATGAGACTCTAACATATCAATCAGCCGTCCCGAGTTGCAATCACAATTTCAACACCTGATTAAGAAAATTTTACAAGGAAAACGTGTTTCCATTACAGACGCCAAATTCTTTGAAGTAACATAATAAGATTGTATATATACTGGACAGGCTAAGATGACCTAATGGGGTCAGCATTAACTTATTCTTTGCTCCAACCAAAGGCTTCCTTCTCCAATAAAAAAGACCTTCTCGAGTGACTTACCAGAATTCACTGACATTTTCCCTGAGAAGTGCTGCTGTTTTTAACTCTTTTATACAGATTCAATATATCGTTCAGGAGAACTGACGCTTAGTCACACAGGATAACACATCAAATTTTTCTATATCACTTCAGCTAAAAAAAACAGAAAAACAGAAAAACAAAACAAAAAGAGGATTGCTTTTTGCACAAGGAATAAATTTTGAAACTGTCAGCCCTACCTTTCTGAAGATCTCGAACTTGTGGTCCCTTTGGAACCCCACCATAAATACAAGTGTTCTTTATCTTTGATGATGCCCCAAATTTTGTGGCTTCCTGTTGTATCTGGACAGCAAGTTCACGGGTAGGTGCTAAAACTAAAACAATTGGGCCATCCCCAGGTGCTGAAATACAAATTGAATGGATCAGAAATATAAAACAAAAATTAGCATGTTTTGACAATATTCCAAAGAAAGGAAATCAGCATCCTACCTAAGATTGGCTGAGCATTTACATGAACTATTGCAGGTAGCAGATAGGCAAGTGTCTTTCCTGATCCCGTTTCAGCAATACCAACGAGGTCACGACCCTTCAAAGCCATAGGCCATCCTTGTGCTTGAATAGGTGTAGGCTCAACAAATCCAGCTCTGTTAACTTCTTGCATAACATAATCTGGAGATCAACATAAAGTGAAATCTAAGGCTATCTTTTGAAAAGCAAAAGGTATCTGTTTCATCGGCTACTTAACAAAAAGAGGGTCACACCAATCCAGGAATATTACAAACCTAAAAATAAGAGATATGGAATCATATTTTAATAAGTAATGCTACCCTTCACATATTGACCCCATTAGTCATACACATGATCACACAGACACATGGATGCAAGCATGAGTACAGACACAGGCATGCAACATAGCTATGCTTATAGATATGCTTACGTTCATACACATGCTACATAGAACTGGTAGCTTTGTTTTTCATAGTTTCCCTTCAAGTAACCCTCAGTCTAAAATAAACGGCTGATATAATAAGACATAAACAGCACTAGCTTTAACTTTTGTTTTCTTCAAGAATTGACTACAAAAGTTATATACAAAGCATGCATGCAAATAAATTAAAGTTATAGTAGATAAAGAAAATTCCAAGGCAGGATAGGCAAGTAGCAAGGACTTTATCATGGTTGGCTACTTCCTTGGAAGACCAACTTTTGCAAACCTATAGTTTCTCTTTGTTAATTTATCTATGAAGCTCTCAAACATGAGTGCCCTTTCAATTTTTCTATCCCTATTGCTTCCTCATGTATTGTGCCTTCCCCTACCTTTTATTCCGTTAGGACCCTTCTCTAAACTCTTATTGCTGACTTCTATTGTTGTTGCTCCTTTTTCCTGTAATTTTTATGCACTTTATATAGTTATTAATATTCCAAACACAATTGTTTAATGCTTCAGAGCCTTTGCAACTCTATTCCACTTTCTTCATTTTAGGTTTTTCCATGATGTACTGACTGAGTACAATACAAGTGCTTGGAATCTAAGCATTTCATTTATGGCCATCAAAGATTTAGAAAGCATTAGGCTTCTGGGAGCCAGACCTCTGTGCCTCAGTGCTGAAGAGGCTTTTCACAGTTTATTATAAAATCGATGCTAAATATATAGAACTCTTTAAACACTGTAGAAGTTTAGAGAAAAATACAAGAGAGGAAAAGGAGAAAGAGGAAGAAAGTAAGAAGGAAGAAAGAGAAAGAGGAAAAGATTATAAAGATCAATAAGTTTGTCAATAGTATTGTAATTTTGTAAATAAAAGTATGACAAAAAAAATAAATCAAAAACTTTTTAGAAGTCTCGACAACAGTGAGAGGCGGTTCCGGCAATGGTTGTGACTAGAGTGCAGCAGCCCGAGCATAGTTATACAGTGGATAGAGTCGAGATTTGGAGGCAGAGAGAAGAGAAGGTTTTCCAAATGAAAACCCTAACCTCTTTTAGCAATTGGATTTAAAATTCAGAATCCAACTGGCTATCTTCACTCATTACTATACTTACATGGGTTGAATAACAGCTTTATGTGCTGTGGTACACTTAATGTTTTACAAGCGAAAGGCAAGGTTAAGGCAATAAGATCTTGTGTTTCCTGAGGCGAGAAGCACCAAAGATTCAATATGCAATTAAAAAAATATCTATAAATCACAACAAGAGAATTTAATCACAACCGAATTTTCAAAGTCACAAATTATGATATCAAACAGGACCAACCATCTAACTGAAATAGTAAATAAGAAAATACTGAATAGTAAGACTGACTAGCAACTAGTAAACAGATAATTAAGTGACAGATTGTACTTTCAAGGTTCAAATTGTGTTATATCCTCAAAACGATACAGGTAACAAGGTACATTACTATAAAAAATAGCAAGAAATCAACCAAGAAAAAATAAACAAAAAAATCAAATCAATTTTTATTTTATCGGACACCTTTCGCGTCGCCAAAAATTCAAAACAAGGGCATAAACCTTTCGCGTGTAGCACACACCTTAGGTGAGCGTCTGGGGGCACTAAGGCAAGCTCTCAAGGTGCCAAAAGATGCTCAAGTAACCTTTATCGCGTGCCGATATGCAAGGCGCAAAAGTACAAGATCGCCAAGCCTAAGCACCTGAGGCCCTAAGATGCCTCACTTTTAAAGCACTGGATACACTTAATTTGGCATGCACCTGCTTAGGCACCCTAGTGCTGCTCAAGCACCACTTCAAGCTAGATGGACGCCAAAGCGTTTTTAAAACAATGATGGTATTAACTTCACTATTTCATCTTTTAGCAAAGTTTGAGCTACTAATACAAAGTATATCATTGTCTGACAAATCCAAAAAAATATGCCCAAATTTTAATGTGTTTGTGTGGATAGGAACTTGTCATATCAAACGCCATTGCACATGGAAGCAAGTGTCTTTTAGCACAAAATAACTTTCCTCTATGCATCTAGTTCCAGATTGTTCTTAAGGCGGTGCCAACTATTAAATTGACTTTCTGCTTGATACCAAATATCCAAGATAGCGCCGAACTTCTTGTCCAAGCACTACCGCAAGATGAAAGCATAGATCTAACTCCACATCCCAAGCTATTAAATTTTATTTAACTAATCATGTAATGGAGATGCATGTAGGGATTGCAAAACCATAGCATGTACAACTACTTTATTCAAAAGTGTGTGTATATATATGTGTATTGGGAGAAAACTTGTCCTAACTGTTAGCCTACTGAACTTTTCAAGTTCATGGGAAATGTGATGCTTGGTCTTTGGCCTTGAGCTTAAACAGCTGACAAATTAGATCCAAGTCCCTTATCCACAAACGAGGTAATAACATCAGCTTAGTGTACCTTCTTAACAGTTTGCTTCTTTTAAGAACTTGACATCCACAAGAGAATTGATATCAGGTAGATACCTTCATAAATTCTTTTATCAAGATCATCTTTGCTTTAGCTTCATTGTCAATCCCAAAAAAGCTTTGAGTGAAAAGGATGATGAAGATTTTTGCATATATCCATGTAGCAACATATATAATGACTAAGTACAAGAGTCTGCACCTTTCCCATCAAGCATTCTGGTTCACAGTGCCCCATTCATTGACATGCCAGCAAGTGAGACTGTCATTGCTATCTCACCATAAAGATAGATAACATATAGGAAGTCACAGCAACAAGAGAATGTAGGTGAGGTAGATTATTCTTTTTCTTTTTTTTGTTTTTTGTTTTTTTGTTTTGTGTGCGATGACAAGGACAGAAAACTAGTTGTATTGTGATGTTATAGGATTCCTTCTAGAAAAAAATGGAAGAAAATATTGAAAACAAACTCCATGTTTTCTTCAAGAAAATGTTTGTTCATTAGAGAGGGGTGAAGTAGAATCAGCGCATGGGCTACACCACAAATTTAAAACAAGCACATGCAAACTAATTGACAATGGACAGAGAAATATCATCTAGTTAGCACAAGGGATATACAAGCCGAAATGTTATAAACTAAATAGTAAATCACAAATGACGAGTAAAAAATGAGAACCAAGTATCAACTACCAATTAATCATCATCTAAACCTTTTGCTGCAAAAAAAGGCTCAGAAGATAAGTAAATCCTAATTAGCTCTGAAAACTGACAAAATCTGTATAACAACTACCAGGCAGATATCAAACCTCTATGAAATGCATCTGATATCTAGCCATGGTTTGTAAACCAAGATGAGAGTATGATGTAAACCTTGAACGTTAATCAGTCATAGTCAAACTACCTTATCCTCCAGAACAGAGAAAAGTCTAAACAAAAGATAGCACAGCATAATTTGCAAGGAATCGCTATATTTCCTATGCTTAATTCAATCCAATAAAATAAGATTCTTATTAACTAATATGCAATTATCAAACAAAATGATAGTAGCTACTAGGTGCAATAGAATGTACATAACAACAAAAACAATGGACAGCATCACTAGGACTTTAATTATATTCTGAACAACAAAAGGGACCCTACAAACCAGATCGAGGTGCTAGTTCCAACATAGCCAAATCGGGCAATGATATGGTGCCGAAGTTATGCAGCAATCTCCTCTGTATATTCAGGGACAAAAGGCACATCCCTTTTGGGGTTTCTTTGCTTCTAATGTTGTAATTTATTTGGGTAGGCAAGAGCTTCTTTTTGTATTGTGTTTTCTCAAGCTTTTTCATTTTATATATGGAAAAATAGGAGTAATATATAGGCAAAATCAACAAAAATGTTGCAGCAAAAAACAGAAAAACAGAAAAACAAAACAAAAAGAGGATTGCTTTTTGCACAAGGAATAAATTTTGAAACTGTCAGCCCTACCTTTCTGAAGATCTCGAACTTGTGGTCCCTTTGGAACCCCACCATAAATACAAGTGTTCTTTATCTTTGATGATGCCCCAAATTTTGTGGCTTCCTGTTGTATCTGGACAGCAAGTTCACGGGTAGGTGCTAAAACTAAAACAATTGGGCCATCCCCAGGTGCTGAAATACAAATTGAATGGATCAGAAATATAAAACAAAAATTAGCATGTTTTGACAATATTCCAAAGAAAGGAAATCAGCATCCTACCTAAGATTGGCTGAGCATTTACATGAACTATTGCAGGTAGCAGATAGGCAAGTGTCTTTCCTGATCCCGTTTCAGCAATACCAACGAGGTCACGACCCTTCAAAGCCATAGGCCATCCTTGTGCTTGAATAGGTGTAGGCTCAACAAATCCAGCTCTGTTAACTTCTTGCATAACATAATCTGGAGATCAACATAAAGTGAAATCTAAGGCTATCTTTTGAAAAGCAAAAGGTATCTGTTTCATCGGCTACTTAACAAAAAAGAGGGTCACACCAATCCAGGAATATTACAAACCTAAAAATAAGAGATATGGAATCATATTTTAATAAGTAATGCTACCCTTCGTCACATATTGACCCCATTAGTCATACACATGATCACACAGACACATGGATGCAAGCATGAGTACAGACACAGGCATGCAACATAGCTATGCTTATAGATATGCTTACGTTCATACACATGCTACATAGAACTGGTAGCTTTTGTTTTTTCATAGTTTCCCTTCAAGTAACCCTCAGTCTAAAATAAACGAAGCTGATATAATAAGACATAAACAGCACTAGCTTTAACTTTTGTTTTCTTCAAGAATTGACTACAAAAGTTATATACAAAGCATGCATGCAAATAAATTAAAGTTATAGTAGATAAAGAAAATTCCAAGGCAGGATAGGCAAGTAGCAAGGACTTTATCATGGTTGGCTACTTCCTTGGAAGACCAACTTTTGCAAACCTATAGTTTCTCTTTGTTAATTTATCTATGAAGCTCTCAAACATGAGTGCCCTTTCAATTTTTCTATCCCTATTGCTTCCTCATGTATTGTGCCTTCCCTACCTTTTATTCGTTAGGACCCTTCTCTAAACTCTTATTGCTGACTTCTATTGTTGTTGCTCCTTTTTCCTGTAATTTTTATGCACTTTATATAGTTATTAATATTCCAAACACAATTGTTTAATGCTTCGTAGCGCCTTGCAACTCTATTCCACTTTCTTCATTTTTAGGTTTTTCCATGATGTACTGACTGAGTACAATACAAGTGCTTGGAATCTAAGCATTTCATTTATGGCCATCAAAGATTTAGAAAGCATTAGGCGCTTCTGGGAGCCAGACCTCTGTGCCTCAGTGCGCGTAAGAGGCTTTTCACAGTTTATTATAAAATCGATGCTAAATATATAGAACTCTTTAAACACTGTAGAAGTTTAGAGAAAAATACAAGAGAGGAAAAGGAGAAAGAGGAAGAAAGTAAGAAGGAAGAAAGAGAAAGAGGAAAAGATTATAAAGATCAATAAGTTTGTCAATAGTATTGTAATTTTGTAAATAAAAGTATGACAAAAAAAATAAATCAAAACCTTTTTAGAAGTCTCGACAACAGTGAGAGGCGGTTCCGCAATGGTTGTGACTAGAGTGCAGCAGCCCGAGCATAGTTATACAGTGGATAGAGTCGAGATTTGGAGGCAGAGAGAAGGTTTTCCAAATGAAAACCCTAACCTCTCTTTAGCAATTGGATTTAAAATTCAGAATCCAACTGGCTATCTTCACTCATTACTATACTTACATGGGTTGAATAACAGCTTTATGTGCTGTGGTACACTTAATGTTTTACAAGTTTAAAGGCAAGGTTAAGGCAATAAGATCTTGTGTTTCCTGAGGCAGAAGCACCAAAGATTCAATATGCAATTAAAAAATATCTATAAATCACAACAAGAGAATTTAATCACAACCGAATTTTCAAAGTCACAAATTATGATATCAAACAGGACCAACCATCTAACTGAAATAGTAAATAAGAAAATACTGAATAGTAAGACTGACTAGCAACTAGTAAACAGATAATTAAGTGACAGATTGTACTTTCAAGGTTCAAATTGTGTTATATCCTCAAAACGATACAGGTAACAAGGTACATTACTATAAAAATAGCAAGAAATCAACCAAGAAAAATAAACAAAAAATCAAATCAATTTTTATTTTATCGGACACCTTCGCCGCCAAAAATTCAAAACAAGGGCATAAACCTTTCAAGGTAGCACACACCTTAGGTGAGCCGCCTGGGGCACTAAGGCAAGCTCTCAAGGTGCCAAAAGATGCTCAAGTAACCTTTATCGCAAGGCCGATATGCAAGGCAAAAGTACAAGATCGCCAAGCCTAAGCACCTGAGGCCCTAAGATGCCTCACTTTTAAAGCACTGGATACACTTAATTTGGCATGCACCTGCTTAGGCACCCTAGTGCTGCTCAAGCACCACTTCAAGCTAGATGGACGCCAAAGCTTTTAAAACAATGATGGTATTAACTTCACTATTTCATCTTTTAGCAAAGTTTGAGCTACTAATACAAAGTATATCATTGTCTGACAAATCCAAAAAATATGCCCAAATTTTAATGTGTTTGTGTGGATAGGAACTTGTCATATCAAACGCCATTGCACATGGAAGCAAGTGTCTTTTAGCACAAAAATAACTTTCCTCTATGCATCTAGTTCCAGATTGTTCTTAGGCGGTGCCAACTATTAAATTGACTTTCTGCTTGATACCAAATATCCAAGATAGCGCCAAACTTGTCCAGCACTACCTGCAAGATGAAAGCATAGATCTAACTCCACATCCCAAGCTATTAAATTTATTTAACTAATCATGTAATGGAGATGCATGTAGGGATTGCAAAACCATAGCATGTACAACTACTTTATTCAAAAGTGTGTGTATATATATGTGTATTGGGAGAAAACTTGTCCTAACTGTTAGCCTACTAACTTTTCAAGTTCATGGGAAATGTGATGCTTGGTCTTTGGCCTTGAGCTTAAACAGCTGACAAATTAGATCCAAGTCCCTTATCCACAAACAGGTAATAACATCAGCTTAGTGTACCTTCTTAACAGTTTGCTTCTTTTTAAGAACTTGAGAATTGATATCAGGTAGATACCTTCATAAATTCTTTTATCAAGATCATCTTTGCTTTAGCTTCATTGTCAATCCCAAAAAGCTTTGAGTGAAAAGGATGATGAAGATTTTGCATATATCCATGTAGCAACATATATAATGACTAAGTACAAGAGTCTGCACCTTTCCCATCAAGCATTCAGTTCACAGTGCCCCATTCATTGACATGCCAGCAAGTGAGACTGCTATCTCACCATAAAGATAGATAACATATAGGAAGTCACAGCAACAAGAGAATGTAGGTGAGGTAGATTATTCTTTTTTTTTTTTGTTTTTGTTTTTGTTTTGGGCGACAAGGACAGAAAACTAGTTGTATTGTGATGTTATAGGATTCCTTCTAGAAAAAAAAGATTGAAAACAAACTCCATGTTTTCTTCAAGAAAATGTTTGTTCATTAGAGAGGGGTGAAGTAGAATCAGCATGGGCTACACCACAAATTTAAAACAAGCACATGCAAACTAATTGACAATGGACAGAGAAATATCATCTAGTTAGCACAAGGGATATACAAGCCTAAATGTTATAAACTAAATAGTAAATCACAAATGACGAGTAAAAATGAGAACCAAGTATCAACTCAATTAATCATCATCTAAACCTTTGCTGCAAGGCTCAGAAGACAGTAAACTAATTAGCTCTGAAAAACTGACAAAATCTGTATAACAACTACCAGGCAGATATCAAACCTCTATGAAATGCATCTGATATCTAGCCATGGTTTGTAAACCAAGATGAGAGTATGATGTAAACCTTGAACGTTAATCAGTCATAGTCAAACTACCTTATCCTCCAGAACAGAGAAAAGTCTAAACAAAAGATAGCACAGCATAATTTGCAAGGAATCGCTATATTTCCTATGCTTAATTCAATCCAATAAAATAAGATTCTTATTAACTAATATGCAATTATCAAACAAAATGATAGTAGCTACTAGGTGCAATAGAATGTACATAACAACAAAAACAATGGACAGCATCACTAGGACTTTAATTATATTCTGAACAACAAAAGGGACCCTACAAACCAGATCGAGGTGCTAGTTCCAACATAGCCAAATCGGGCAAGTAATGATATGGTGCCGAAGTTATGCAGCAATCTCCTCTGTATATTCAGGGACAAAAGGCACATCCCTTTGGGGTTTCTTTGCTTCTAATGTTGTAATTTATTTGGGTAGGAGCTTTTTTGTATTGTGTTTTCTCAAGCTTTTTCATTTTATATATGGAAAAATAGGAGTAATATATAGGCAAAATCAACAAAAATGTTGCAGCAAAAATCTTAAAAAGAGATAATAATGAACAAAACCAATCGAATTACTGCGAAAACCCTAAAACAAATCTAGACAATTCACATACGGGAAACCCAACATCCCGAAACTCTCTAACGGGCTTCGGAACATCGCTACCCTCAACCGTAATCTCCTCTTCTTTCGATACTCCTCGACCTCATCCTCGGTCATGGCGGTCACCGACGGAGACTCAACATAGAAGTTCTTTTCAAAAGGGTCAATCCGTCAAGGTCAGAAGCGGCGAGGGACTCTCTCCTGCCCGAGGGATTGAATCCCTTCCCAATCGCTGAAACAGCGAATTTTAGGTTTAGGGTTTGTGAAAATTTGCGAATTAGGGTTTAGGGTTTTGAGGATTTCTTACCTTTGCGGTCGCGGTAGGACGCGGGGTCGCCGGAGCGGCCGTCGTAACGACTCATGGCGGCTAATTCGAGCTCTGATTTCGAATAATTTCTTGAAAATTTTCACCTTTTTTTTTACGGTTCGTTAGGGTTTATGGTTGATTGTATTTGTGGACGGGATAGAGAGAGAGAGAGAGAGAGAGAGAGAGCCAAAGGGGGGATCGAAATGGACCGCTGCTAGAATGAAGAAGGGGAGCTGGGTGCTTTGATTGAGAAGCAAGGCGTTAATGGGCCACATTAGGATGCCTATGAGGCCGAAAGGGTCTGGAAATGGGCCTGGCCAGCTAGAGCAACATCAACTCTTTTCTAGACTAGCAAAAGAAAAAGAAGCTAAATATCAGAAAACTGCCCTTTACTTTAAATGATTACCAAATAAGCCCCCATGACTTTCAAAACATCAGCAAACCCACCTTAAGTCTAGGGGTTATGAAAAACCCCATTCAACTTCCAACGTTTTTCAGAAACCTCCTAAGCATGATCCTAAGCGTGAACCATAACTTTCACTGGCAAATATATTTCCTTCCGTAATTTTTACCCATCCATGTGAATATTACACTTAATGGTGTTATGGGGTTATATATATATATATATATATATATATATATATATATATATATATATATATATATATATATATATATATATATATATATATATATATAAAGTCTATCTTAAATTGATAAGAGATAGTCACCAACTTTATATCCATTAATGTTGCCTCGATAAAGGAAATCAAGATGCACACAAATCTCAAAGATGTGCTTTATATCTTCACTGATCCCAAGGCAACATCAATGATTTAAAAGTTGGTGACGACTATTCCCTATCAACTTAAATAGAGTCTTATATATATATATATATATATATATATATATATATATATATATATATATATATATATATATATATATATATATATATGGACAAATTTTAAAATGAACCATTTTGAAGAAAAAATGAGCAAAATCGACCTTCTTTCAAGATAATCCATCGCCATCCACGTAAAACGGCCGATTGTCTGAATAAATTTTAATTATACTGACTACTAGTCCCGTGTAATTAGAAACCGCTAATTAAGAGGGTGAATTATACTGACCGCCAGCCCCGTCATTTCCTACACCTAACCCTCGTGGCTCCCTCCTAGCCCTAAAAGACCGTGAACCTCTCCCCTCTTTCCTTGACCTCAAGTCCTCTCCCCTCGCGGACACCACACTCGAGACCCAAAGACCGATTGACGCCACTTGATTCTCCGACCACGCCGCCAGCCTCCACTCCACGAGCCTCCGACCTCCACCACGCCATAATTCCCAGCCTCTCCAACCACGTTCAGACCCTACCACCACGCCATGGGCTCCCAGCCCACTCATCGCTCACTCACTACCAGCCGCCATAATTTAAACCTCCAACTACGCTCTCGACCCCCACCACCATGCTCGACCTCTACTCTCTCCCACCACGCTGAGACCCTAGCCTCCCACCACGCCGAGACCCTAGCCTCCTCCACCACGCCCAAGCGACCAGCCTCCAACCCACCTCCCACCACCACCAAACTCCAATTAAGGTGAAAATTTTCGCTATTTTCTTGTGAATTTGATGAATGATATGGATGGATTAGGGTTAAATTTGTATATGAATGATATGGTTTTGATTTAGGTGATTCGTGCCATTTCCTGGTAATTCTAGCCTAAAACGCATTACGTGATTAAGCACTTTGACTAGTAGTCCTGTAATTAAAAATTACTTCAGTAGAATGCCGCCTAATGCCGGGCGTAAAACGCCGATTTTGCTCATTATTTTGGAGAAGGTCGATTTTGCTTTTTTTTTGCAAAACGGTTCATTTTAAAATTTTGTCCATATATATATATGTGTGTGTGTGTGTGTGTGAAAATGGAAAACTTGGTACCAAGTTTCTGAAAGGATGATGGGACAATTCTAAATTTCACACTTCAGAAGTTTAGAGAAAATACAAGAGAGGAAAAGGAGAAAGAGGAAGAAAGTAAGAAGGAAGAAAGAGAAAGAGGAAAAGATTATAAAGATCAATAAGTTTGTCAATAGTATTGTAATTTTGTAAATAAAAGTATGACAAAAAAATAAATCAAAACTTTTAGAAGTCTCGACAACAGTGAGAGGCGGTTCCGCAATGGTTGTGACTAGAGTGCAGCAGCCCGAGCATAGTTATACAGTGGATAGAGTCGAGATTTGGAGGCAGAGAGAAGGTTTTCCAAATGAAAACCCTAACCTCTCTTTAGCAATTGGATTTAAAATTCAGAATCCAACTGGCTATCTTCACTCATTACTATACTTACATGGGTTGAATAACAGCTTTATGTGCTGTGGTACACTTAATGTTTTACAAGTTTAAAGGCAAGGTTAAGGCAATAAGATCTTGTGTTTCCTGAGGCAGAAGCACCAAAGATTCAATATGCAATTAAAAAATATCTATAAATCACAACAAGAGAATTTAATCACAACCGAATTTTCAAAGTCACAAATTATGATATCAAACAGGACCAACCATCTAACTGAAATAGTAAATAAGAAAATACTGAATAGTAAGACTGACTAGCAACTAGTAAACAGATAATTAAGTGACAGATTGTACTTTCAAGGTTCAAATTGTGTTATATCCTCAAAACGATACAGGTAACAAGGTACATTACTATAAAAATAGCAAGAAATCAACCAAGAAAAATAAACAAAAAATCAAATCAATTTTTATTTTATCGGACACCTTCGCCGCCAAAAATTCAAAACAAGGGCATAAACCTTTCAAGGTAGCACACACCTTAGGTGAGCCGCCTGGGGCACTAAGGCAAGCTCTCAAGGTGCCAAAAGATGCTCAAGTAACCTTTATCGCAAGGCCGATATGCAAGGCAAAAGTACAAGATCGCCAAGCCTAAGCACCTGAGGCCCTAAGATGCCTCACTTTTAAAGCACTGGATACACTTAATTTGGCATGCACCTGCTTAGGCACCCTAGTGCTGCTCAAGCACCACTTCAAGCTAGATGGACGCCAAAGCTTTTAAAACAATGATGGTATTAACTTCACTATTTCATCTTTTAGCAAAGTTTGAGCTACTAATACAAAGTATATCATTGTCTGACAAATCCAAAAAATATGCCCAAATTTTAATGTGTTTGTGTGGATAGGAACTTGTCATATCAAACGCCATTGCACATGGAAGCAAGTGTCTTTTAGCACAAAAATAACTTTCCTCTATGCATCTAGTTCCAGATTGTTCTTAGGCGGTGCCAACTATTAAATTGACTTTCTGCTTGATACCAAATATCCAAGATAGCGCCGAACTTGTCCAAGCACTACCGTGCAAGATGAAAGCATAGATCTAACTCCACATCCCAAGCTATTAAAATTTTATTTAACTAATCATGTAATGGAGATGCATGTAGGGATTGCAAAACCATAGCATGTACAACTACTTTATTCAAAAGTGTGTGTATATATATGTGTATTGGGAGAAAACTTGTCCTAACTGTTAGCCTACTAACTTTTCAAGTTCATGGGAAATGTGATGCTTGGTCTTTGGCCTTGAGCTTAAACAGCTGACAAATTAGATCCAAGTCCCTTATCCACAAACAGGTAATAACATCAGCTTAGTGTACCTTCTTAACAGTTTGCTTCTTTTAAGAACTTGACATCCACAAGAGAATTGATATCAGGTAGATACCTTCATAAATTCTTTTATCAAGATCATCTTTGCTTTAGCTTCATTGTCAATCCCAAAAAGCTTTGAGTGAAAAGGATGATGAAGATTTTGCATATATCCATGTAGCAACATATATAATGACTAAGTACAAGAGTCTGCACCTTTCCCATCAAGCATTCGAGTTCACAGTGCCCCATTCATTGACATGCCAGCAAGTGAGACTGTCATTGCTATCTCACCATAAAGATAGATAACATATAGGAAGTCACAGCAACAAGAGAATGTAGGTGAGGTAGATTATTCTTTTTTTTTTTGTTTTTGTTTTTGTTTTGTGCGATGACAAGGACAGAAAACTAGTTGTATTGTGATGTTATAGGATTCCTTCTAGAAAAAATGGAAGAAAATATTGAAAACAAACTCCATGTTTTCTTCAAGAAAATGTTTGTTCATTAGAGAGGGTGAAGTAGAATCAGCATGGGCTACACCACAAATTTAAAACAAGCACATGCAAACTAATTGACAATGGACAGAGAAATATCATCTAGTTAGCACAAGGGATATACAAGCCGAAATGTTATAAACTAAATAGTAAATCACAAATGACGAGTAAAAATGAGAACCAAGTATCAACTACCAATTAATCATCATCTAAACCTTTGCTGCAAGGCTCAGAAGACAGTAAACTAATTAGCTCTGAAAAACTGACAAAATCTGTATAACAACTACCAGGCAGATATCAAACCTCTATGAAATGCATCTGATATCTAGCCATGGTTTGTAAACCAAGATGAGAGTATGATGTAAACCTTGAACGTTAATCAGTCATAGTCAAACTACCTTATCCTCCAGAACAGAGAAAAGTCTAAACAAAAGATAGCACAGCATAATTTGCAAGGAATCGCTATATTTCCTATGCTTAATTCAATCCAATAAAATAAGATTCTTATTAACTAATATGCAATTATCAAACAAAATGATAGTAGCTACTAGGTGCAATAGAATGTACATAACAACAAAAACAATGGACAGCATCACTAGGACTTTAATTATATTCTGAACAACAAAAGGGACCCTACAAACCAGATCGAGGTGCTAGTTCCAACATAGCCAAATCGGGCAAGTAATGATATGGTGCCGAAGTTATGCAGCAATCTCCTCTGTATATTCAGGGACAAAAGGCACATCCCTTTGGGGTTTCTTTGCTTCTAATGTTGTAATTTATTTGGGTAGGAGCTTTTTTGTATTGTGTTTTCTCAAGCTTTTTCATTTTATATATGGAAAAATAGGAGTAATATATAGGCAAAATCAACAAAAATGTTGCAGCAAAAATCTTAAAAAGAGATAATAATGAACAAAACCAATCGAATTACTGCGAAAACCCTAAAACAAATCTAGACAATTCACATACGGGAAACCCAACATCCCGAAACTCTCTAACGGGCTTCGGAACATCGCTACCCTCAACCGTAATCTCCTCTTCTTTCGATACCTCGACCTCATCCTCGGTCATGGCGGTCACCGACGGAGACTCAACATAGAAGTTCTTTTCAAAGGGGTCAATCCGTCAAGGTCAGAAGCGGCGAGGGACTCTCTCCTGCCCGAGGGATTGAATCCCTTCCCAATCGCTGAAACAGCGAATTTTAGGTTTAGGGTTTGTGAAAATTTGCGAATTAGGGTTTAGGGTTTTGAGGATTTCTTACCTTTGCGGTCGCGGTAGGACGCGGGTCGCCGGAGCGGCCGTCGTAACGACTCATGGCGGCTAATTCGAGCTCTGATTTCGAATAATTTCTTGAAAATTTTCACCTTTTTACGGTTCGTTAGGGTTATGGTTGATTGTATTTGTGGACGGGATAGAGAGAGAGAGAGAGAGAGAGAGAGAGCCAAGGGGGATCGAAATGGACCGCTGCTAGAATGAAGAAGGGGAGCTGGGTGCTTTGATTGAGAAGCAAGGCGTTAATGGGCCACATTAGGATGCCTATGAGGCCGAAAGGGTCTGGAAATGGGCCTGGCCAGCTAGAGCAACATCAACTCTTTTCTAGACTAGCAAAAGAAAAAGAAGCTAAATATCAGAAAACTGCCCTTTACTTTAAATGATTACCAAATAAGCCCCCATGACTTTCAAAACATCAGCAAACCCACCTTAAGTCTAGGGTTATGAAAACCCCATTCAACTTCCAACGTTTTTCAGAAACCTAAGCATGATCCTAAGCGTGAACCATAACTTTCACTGGCAAATATATTTCCTTCCGTAATTTTTACCCATCCATGTGAATATTACACTTAATGGTGTTATGGGGTTATATATATATATATATATATATATATATATATATATATATATATATATATATATATATATATATATATATATATATATATATATATAAAGTCTATCTTAAATTGATAAGAGATAGTCACCAACTTTTATATCCATTAATGTTGCCTCGATAAAGGAAATCAAGATGCACACAAATCAAAGATGCTTTATATCTTCACTGATCCCAAGGCAACATCAATGATTTAAAAGTTGGTGACGACTATTCCCTATCAACTTAAATAGAGTCTTATATATATATATATATATATATATATATATATATATATATATATATATATATATATATATATATATATATATATATGGACAAATTTTAAAATGAACCATTTTGAAGAAAAAATGAGCAAAATCGACCTTCTTTCAAGATAATCCATCGCCATCCACGTAAAACGGCCGATTGTCTGAATAAATTTTAATTATACTGACTACTAGTCCCGTGTAATTAGAAACCGCTAATTAAGAGGGTGAATTATACTGACCGCCAGCCCCGTCATTTCCTACACCTAACCCTCGTGGCTCCCTCCTAGCCCTAAAAGACCGTGAACCTCTCCCCTCTTTCCTTGACCTCAAGTCCTCTCCCCTCGCGGACACCACACTCGAGACCCAAAGACCGATTGACGCCACTTGATTCTCCGACCACGCCGCCAGCCTCCACTCCACGAGCCTCCGACCTCCACCACGCCATAATTCCCAGCCTCTCCAACCACGTTCAGACCCTACCACCACGCCATGGGCTCCCAGCCCACTCATCGCTCACTCACTACCAGCCGCCATAATTTAAACCTCCAACTACGCTCTCGACCCCCACCACCATGCTCGACCTCTACTCTCTCCCACCACGCTGAGACCCTAGCCTCCCACCACGCCGAGACCCTAGCCTCCTCCACCACGCCCAAGCGACCAGCCTCCAACCCACCTCCCACCACCACCAAACTCCAATTAAGGTGAAAATTTTCGCTATTTTCTTGTGAATTTGATGAATGATATGGATGGATTAGGGTTAAATTTGTATATGAATGATATGGTTTTGATTTAGGTGATTCGTGCCATTTCCTGGTAATTCTAGCCTAAAACGCATTACGTGATTAAGCACTTTGACTAGTAGTCCTGTAATTAAAAATTACTTCAGTAGAATGCCGCCTAATGCCGGGCGTAAAACGCCGATTTTGCTCATTATTTTGGAGAAGGTCGATTTTGCTTTTTTTTTGCAAAACGGTTCATTTTAAAATTTTGTCCATATATATATATGTGTGTGTGTGTGTGTGTGAAAATGGAAAACTTGGTACCAAGTTTCTGAAAGGATGATGGGACAATTCTAAATTTCACACTTCAGAACTTTAAAAATAATTCTCTCTCTCTCTCCTCAATGTGAATAAGGCCTAATATCACTCAAAATCTTCGGTTTCATATCCATATATATATATATATATATATATATATATATATATATATATATATATATATATATATATATATATATATATATATATATATATATATATATATATATATATATATATATATTGAAGGGGTTTTCTGACAAATCCAAAAAATATGCCCAAATTTTAATGTGTTTGTGTGGATAGGAACTTGTCATATCAAACGTCATTGCACATGGAAGCAAGTGTCTTTTTAGCACAAAAATAACTTTCCTCTATGCATCTAGTTCCAGATTGTTCTTAAGGCGGTGCCAACTATTAAATTGACTTTCTGCTTGATACCAAATATCCAAGATAGCGTCGAACTTCTTGTCCAAGCACTACCGTGCAAGATGAAAGCATAGATCTAACTCCACATCCCAAGCTATTAAAATTTATTTAACTAATCATGTAATGGAGATGCATGTAGGGATTGCAAAACCATAGCATGTACAACTACTTTATTCAAAAGTGTGTATATATATGTGTATTGGGAGAAAACTTGTCCTAACTGTTAGCCTACTGAACTTTTCAAGTTCATGGGAAATGTGATGCTTGGTCTTTGGCCTTGAGCTTAAACAGCTGACAAATTAGATCCAAGTCCCTTATCCACAAACGAGGTAATAACATCAGCTTAGTGTACCTTCTTAACAGTTTGCTTCTTTTAAGAACTTGACATCCACAAGAGAATTGATATCAGGTAGATACCTTCATAAATTCTTTTATCAAGATCATCTTTGCTTTAGCTTCATTGTCAATCCCAAAAAGCTTTGAGTGAAAAGGATGATGAAGATTTTGCATATATCCATGTAGCAACATATATAATGACTAAGTACAAGAGTCTGCACCTTTCCCATCAAGCATTCGGTTCACAGTGCCCCATTCATTGACATGCCAGCAAGTGAGACTGTCATTGCTATCTCACCATAAAGATAGATAACATATAGGAAGTCACAGCAACAAGAGAATGTAGGTGAGGTAGATTATTCTTTTTCTTTTTTTTGTTTTTTGTTTTTTTGTTTTGTGTGCGATGACAAGGACAGAAAACTAGTTGTATTGTGATGTTATAGGATTCCTTCTAGAAAAAATGGAAGAAAATATTGAAAACAAACTCCATGTTTTCTTCAAGAAAATGTTTGTTCATTAGAGAGGGGTGAAGTAGAATCAGCGCATGGGCTACACCACAAATTTAAAACAAGCACATGCAAACTAATTGACAATGGACAGAGAAATATCATCTAGTTAGCACAAGGGATATACAAGCCGAAATGTTATAAACTAAATAGTAAATCACAAATGACGAGTAAAAAATGAGAACCAAGTATCAACTACCAATTAATCATCATCTAAACCTTTTGCTGCAAAAAAAGGCTCAGAAGACGAAGTAAATCCTAATTAGCTCTGAAAAACTGACAAAATCTGTATAACAACTACCAGGCAGATATCAAACCTCTATGAAATGCATCTGATATCTAGCCATGGTTTGTAAACCAAGATGAGAGTATGATGTAAACCTTGAACGTTAATCAGTCATAGTCAAACTACCTTATCCTCCAGAACAGAGAAAAGTCTAAACAAAAGATAGCACAGCATAATTTGCAAGGAATCGCTATATTTCCTATGCTTAATTCAATCCAATAAAATAAGATTCTTATTAACTAATATGCAATTATCAAACAAAATGATAGTAGCTACTAGGTGCAATAGAATGTACATAACAACAAAAACAATGGACAGCATCACTAGGACTTTAATTATATTCTGAACAACAAAAGGGACCCTACAAACCAGATCGAGGTGCTAGTTCCAACATAGCCAAATCGGGCAAGTACGATATGGTGCCGAAGTTATGCAGCAATCTCCTCTGTATATTCAGGGACAAAAGGCACATCCCTTTTGGGGTTTCTTTGCTTCTAATGTTGTAATTTATTTGGGTAGGCAAGAGCTTTTTGTATTGTGTTTTCTCAAGCTTTTCATTTTATATATGGAAAAATAGGAGTAATATATAGGCAAAATCAACAAAAATGTTGCAGCAAAAATCTTAAAAAGAGATAATAATGAACAAAACCAATCGAATTACTGCGAAAACCCTAAAACAAATCTAGACAATTCACATACCGGGAAACCCAACATCCCGAAACTCTCTAACGGGCTTCGGAACATCGCTACCCTCAACCGTAATCTCCTCTTCTTTCGATACTCCTCGACCTCATCCTCGGTCATGGCGGTCACCGACGGAGACTCAACATAGAAGTTCTTTTCAAAAGGGGTCAATCCGTCAAGGTCAGAAGCGGCGAGGGACAAAGTTTCTCTCCTGCCCGAGGGATTGAATCCCTTCCCGTAATCGCTGAAACAAAAAAAAGGAGCGAATTTTAGGGTTTAGGGTTTGTGAAAATTTGCGAATTAGGGTTTAGGGTTTTGAGGGATTTCTTACCTTTTGCGGTCGCGGTAGGACGCGGGGTCGCCGGAGCGGCCGTCGTAACGACTCATGGCGGCTAATTCGAGCTCTGATTTCGAATAATTTCTTGAAAATTTTCACCTTTTTTTTTACGGTTCGTTAGGGTTTATGGTTGATTGTATTTGTGGACGGGATAGAGAGAGAGAGAGAGAGAGAGAGAGAGCCAAAGGGGGGATCGAAATGGACCGCTGCTAGAATGAAGAAGGGGGAGCTGGGTGCTTTGATTGAGAAGTAAAGTTGGGCGTTAATGGGCCACATTAGGATGCCTATGAGGCCGAAAGGGTCTGGAAATGGGCCTGGCCAGCTAGAGCAACATCAACTCTTTTCTAGACTAGCAAAAGAAGCTATATCAGAAAACTCACCATTTACCAAATTAACCCCCATGACTTTCAAAACATCAGCAAACCTTAACCTAGGGGTTATGAAAACCCCATTCAACTTCCAACGTTTTTCAGAAACCTCCTAAGCATGATCCTAAGCGTGAACCATAACTTTCACTGGCAAATATATTTCCTTAATTTTTTACCCATCCATGTGAATATTACACTTAATGGTTATGGGGTTATATATATATATATATATATATATATATATATATATATATATATATATATATATATATATATATATATATATATATATATATATATATATATATATATATATATATATATATATATATATATATATATATATATATATATATATATATATATATATATATATATATATATATATATATATATATATATATATATATATATATATATATATATATATATATATATATATATATATATATATATATATATATATATATATATATATATATATATATATATATATATATATATATATATATATATATATATATATATATATATATATATATGGACAAATTTTAAAATGAACCATTTTGAAGAAAAAAATGAGCAAAATCGACCTTCTTAAAGAGAGAATCGATCGCTTTCTATCCACGTGACGTAAAACTACGATTTTGCCGAATAAATTTTAATATACGACTACTAGTCCCGTAATTAGAAACCGCTAATTAAGGGGGAATTATACGGGACCGCCAGCCCCGCCTGCTTCCTACACCTAACCCGTGGCCCCTCCCTAGCCCTAAAAGACCCGTGAACCCTCTCCTCTTTCCTTGACCTCCAAGTCCTCCTCGCGGACCCAGCACCACACTTCCGAGACCCAAGACCGATTGACGCCACGACCCCAGCCTCCGACCACGCCACGGGCCCCACCTCCCGACCACGAAGCCCGACCACCACGCCGACCCTGGCCTCTCCAACCACGCTCGAGACCCCAGCCCGACCACGCCATGGCTCTGCCTCCGACCACGAGCCTCCGACTCGACCACGCCACACTTCACCTCCAACTACGCTCGAGACCCCACCTCCCACCATGCTCTCGGACCCCAGCCTCCCACCACGCCGAGACCCTAGCCTCCCCACGCCGAGACCCTAGCCTCACCACGCCCACACCACAAACTGCCCAACCCACCTCCCACGCCCACCAAACTCCAATTAAGGTGAAAATTTTCGCTATTTTCTTGTGAATTTGATGAATGATATGGATGGATTAGGCTAGGGTTAAATTTGTATATGAATGATATGGTTTTGATTTAGGTGATTCGGGCCATTTCTCGGGTAATTCTAGCCTAAAACGTTAATTACGTGATTAGCAGCCTAATTACACGACTAGTAGTCCGTGTAATTAAAAATTCTTTAAGGCAAAATTGTCACTAATGCCAAGTAAAACACGATTTTGCTCATTATTTTGGAGAAGGTCGATTTTCTTTTTTGCAAAACGGTTCATTTTAAAATTTTGTCCATATATATATATGTGTGTGTGTGTGTGTGTGTGTGAAAATGGAAAACTTGGTACCAAGTTTCTCAAAGGAACTCAGAAGTGATGACAATTCTAGCCCACACTTGTAACTTTAAAAATAATTCTCTCTCTCTCCTCCCTTGAATGTGTAGATTGTGCCACATCACTACCAAAAACTTGGCAGTTCTCCATATTCCATATATATATATATATATATATATATATATATATATATATATATATATATATATATATATATATATATATATATATATATATATATATATATATATATATATATATATATATTGAAGGGGTTTTCTGATAACTCCTAACTTAAGGAGGATTTTATGGTATTTAGAAAGTTGTTGGGGTAATCCGATATCATCCTAAGTAATTAGGGGATTTCTGAAATTTAGCGCACGAAAATATCAAATCTTCTGCATTATGTACATATTGCAAATTATTATCGATTAGAAATTTTCATGAATCAAAGGTTGAAAAACACCTGGTTAGACTAAGTCAAGTCAGGCCGCTTCAAAGTTTTGTAGTTTTTCATGAATAATGCTTAATGTTCCACAATACATAAGAACAAGTACAACTGTGAGTTTCCTTAAGCTGCATAAGAGAAGTTAGGAATCTTTTATATCTTGGTCTTTTGTCATACAATAGATAAGAAAAATGACATGGAATTAATTACCATAATTTAATATCATGGTGATATTCGAGACGGTTGATGGAGAGATATAAAGAGAAGATAAATGATCTAGATATGATTTTTATAGATCTAAAAACTTATGATAGAGTGACTAGAGAGATAATGTGGTGAGTTTTAGAAAAGAAACATGTATCTAGCATATATATTGATGTGATTAAAGATATGTAGGATAGACAACTAGAGTGAGAACTAATGAAGAAGAGACTACGTTGCTTTCTATTATCATAGGTTTACACCAAGGTCACCTTAAGTCATTATCTTTTGCATTAATTATTGACCAACTCACTAGGTACATTTAGGATGAAATCCAATGGTGTATGTTATTTCATGATGATATAGTGTTAGTTGGTGAAACTAGAAGATGTATAATTTCTAAAGTAGAAAGATGGAGACGAGCTCTTGAATCTAAAGTTTTAGAATTAGTAGAATAAAAACATAATATATGGAGTGCATTTTTAGTAAAACTAAGAAAAAAAGAGCCTATGGTACATATTGATGGTCAAGAAATATCTAAAGGTAATCATTTTCGCTATTTAGGATCAATCATTCTCGTGATGGTTAGATTGAGGATGATGTTGTCCATCGAATCAAATCGGGATGGTTGAAATTTAGGAGTGCTTCGAGTCTTATGTGATCGTAAAATACCAATGAAACCAAAAATTTATATAGGACGGTTATAAAACCAACAATGCTTTATGGGTCGTGGTATTAGGCAACTAAAAATAACATGTGCAAAAAATAAATGTAGCAAATGAGAATGTTATGATGGTATTGTGGGTATACGCTAAAATATAGGATAAGAAATTAGTGCATCAGTAGTAAATTAGAGGTTGCTCTTATTGAGGATAAAATGAGAGAGAATCGACTAAGATGGTTTGGTTGTGTACAAATGAGACCTCTCAAGGCACGGTTAAGAAAAGTGATAGTATTATAGTTAATGAGGCTAGAGATTTGGAGGTAGACCTAAAAGAACTTTGTTAGAATCAATTAAGTGATTATGATTAATTTAACGGAGGAGATGTCCCATGATAGAATGGAGTAGAAGAATATCATCTAGTTAGCACAAGGGATATACAAGCCGAAATGTTATAAACTAAATAGTAAATCACAAATGACGAGTAAAAATGAGAACCAAGTATCAACTACCAATTAATCATCATCTAAACCTTTTGCTGCAAAAAGGCTCAGAAGACTAAGTAAATCCTAATTAGCTCTGAAAACTGACAAAATCTGTATAACAACTACCAGGCAGATATCAAACCTCTATGAAATGCATCTGATATCTAGCCATGGTTTGTAAACCAAGATGAGAGTATGATGTAAACCTTGAACGTTAATCAGTCATAGTCAAACTACCTTATCCTCCAGAACAGAGAAAAGTCTAAACAAAAGATAGCACAGCATAATTTGCAAGGAATCGCTATATTTCCTATGCTTAATTCAATCCAATAAAATAAGATTCTTATTAACTAATATGCAATTATCAAACAAAATGATAGTAGCTACTAGGTGCAATAGAATGTACATAACAACAAAAACAATGGACAGCATCACTAGGACTTTAATTATATTCTGAACAACAAAAGGGACCCTACAAACCAGATCGAGGTGCTAGTTCCAACATAGCCAAATCGGGCAAGTACGATATGGTGCCGAGTTATGCAGCAATCTCCTCTGTATATTCAGGGACAAAAGGCACATCCCTTTTGGGGTTTCTTTGCTTCTAATGTTGTAATTTATTTGGGTAGGCAAGAGCTTCTTTTTGTATTGTGTTTTCTCAAGCTTTTTCATTTTATATATGGAAAAATAGGAGTAATATATAGGCAAAATCAACAAAAAATGTTGCAGCAAAAATCTTAAAAAAGAGATAATAATGAACAAAACCAATCGAATTACTGCGAAAACCCTAAAAACAAATCTAGACAATTCACATACCGGGAAACCCAACATCCCGAAACTCTCTAACGGGCTTCGGAACATCGCTACCCTCAACCGTAATCTCCCTCTTCTTTCGATACTCCTCGACCTCATCCTCGGTCATGGCGGTCACCGACGGAGACTCAACATAGAAGTTCTTTTCAAAAGGGGTCAATCCGTCAAGGTCAGAAGCGGCGAGGGACAAAGTTTCTCTCCTGCCCGAGGGATTGAATCCCTTCCCGTAATCGCTGAAACAAAAAAAAGGAGCGAATTTTAGGGTTTAGGGTTTGTGAAAATTTGCGAATTAGGGTTTAGGGTTTTGAGGGATTTCTTACCTTTTGCGGTCGCGGTAGGACGCGGGTCGCCGGGCGGCCGTCGTAACGACTCATGGCGGCTAATTCGAGCTCTGATTTCGAATAATTTCTTGAAAATTTTCACCTTTTTTTTTACGGTTCGTTAGGGTTTATGGTTGATTGTATTTGTGGACGGGATAGAGAGAGAGAGAGAGAGAGAGAGCCAAAGGGGATCGAAATGGACCGCTGCTAGAATGAAGAAGGGGGAGCTGGGTGCTTTGATTGAGAAGTAAAGTTGGGCGTTAATGGGCCACATTAGGATGCCTATGAGGCCGAAAGGGTCTGGAAATGGGCCTGGCCAGCTAGAGCAACATCAACTATTTTCTAGACTAGCAAAAGAAAAAGAAGCTAAATATCAGAAAACTGCCCTTTACTTTAAATGATTACCAAATAAGCCCCCATGACTTTCAAAACATCAGCAAACCCACCTTAAGTCTAGGGTTATGAAAACCCCATTCAACTTCCAACGTTTTTCAGAAACCTCCTAAGCATGATCCTAAGCGTGAACCATAACTTTCACTGGCAAATATATTTCCTTCCGTAATTTTTACCCATCCATGTGAATATTACACTTAATGGTGTTATGGGGTTATATATATATATATATATATATATATATATATATATATATATATATATATATATATATATATATATATATATATATATATATATATATATATATATATATAACTCTATAAACTTAAATTGATAAGAGATAGTGTCACCAACTTTTATATCCATTAATGTTGCTTGGGATAGGTGAAATCAAGATGCACACAAATCTCAAAGATGTGCTTTATATCTTTCACGGATCCCAAGGCAACATCAATGATTAGAAAAGTTGGTGGATGACTATTCCCTATCAACTTAAGTTTATAGGAATGCTCTATATATATATATATATATATATATATATATATATATATATATATATATATATATGGACAAATTTTAAAATGAACCATTTTGAAGAAAAAAATGAGCAAAATCGACCTTCTTAAAAAAACAAAAAATTTTTTTCTATCCGTGGAATGACGGATTGATTTCCTAATATTTTAATTATACGGACTACTAGTCCCGTGTAATTAAGCATAATTAAGAGGGTGAATTATACGGGACCAGGCCCGTCCCGCTTTCCACCTAACCCCTGGCCCTCCTAGCCCTAAAGGACAGTGAACCCTCTCCCCTCTTTCCTTGACCTCAAGTCCTCTCTCCCTCGTGACCCACCACCTTTTCGAGACAAAGCCTGATTGGCGCTCCGCGACCCGACCTCCGGCCAGCTTCGCGGCCCGACCTCCCGGCCGAGCCTGGAGCCTCCCAGGCAGCTGCGACCCGACCTCGACCCGTTGAGACCCGACCTCAGGCCGCGCTGCTGGCCCCGACCTCCCGGAGCCACGAGCCTGACCTCAGGCTTGCTTCGCGACCCGGCCTCCACTACGTTGAGACCCGACCTCAGCCATGCCGTGACCCCGGCCCCACCCCGCTCGAGACCCAGCCTCAGGCCACTTCGAGACCACAGCCTCCGGCCCGTCGCGACCCTCCCGACCCACCTAGACCCACCACCAAAACAATTAAGGTGAAAATTTTCGCTATTTTCTTGTGAATTTGATGAATGATATGGATGGATTAGGCTAGGGTTAAATTTGTATATGAATGATATGGTTTTGATTTAGGTGATTCAGGGCCATTTCACGGGTAATTCTAGCCTAAAGCGTTAATTACGTGATTAGCGACCTAATTACGGGACTAGTAGTCCGTGTAATTAAAAATCCACCAACAAAATGGCAGTTTTACGCCGGTAAAAACGGTCATTTTGCTTATTTTGGAGAAGGTCGATTTTGCTCTTTTTGCAAAAGCGGTTCATTTTAAAATTTTGTCCATATATATATATGTGTGTGTGTGTGTGTGTGTGAAAAATGGAAAACTTGGTGCCAAGTTTCTCAAAGGAACTTAGTAGTGATGTGGACAATTCTAGCCACACGAACTTTAAAAATAATTCTCTCTCTCTCCCTCATGATGTGTGAATTGTGTCTCATCATCTCAAAAAACTTGTCAAGTTCCTGTATTCTATATATATATATATATATATATATATATATATATATATATATATATATATATATATATATATATATATATATATATATATATATATATATATATATATATATATATATATATATTGAAGGGGTTTTCTGATAACTCCTAACTTAAGGAGGATTTTATGGTATTTAGAAAGTTGTTGGGGTAATCCGATATCATCCTAAGTAATTAGGGGATTTCTGAAATTTAGCGCACGAAAATATCAAATCTTCTGCATTATGTACATATTGCAAATTATTATCGATTAGAAATTTTCATGAATCAAAGGTTGAAAAAACACCTGGTTAGACTAAGTCAAGTCAGGCCGCTTCAAAGTTTTGTAGTTTTTCATGAATAATGCTTAATGTTCCACAATACATAAGAACAAGTACAACTGTGAGTTTCCTTAAGCTGCATAAGAGAAGTTAGGAATCTTTTATATCTTGGTCTTTTGTCATACAATAGATAAGAAAAATGACATGGAATTAATTACCATAATTTAATATCATGGTGATATTCTGAGACGGTTGATGGAGAGATATAAAGAGAAGATAAATGATCTAGATATGATTTTATAGATCTAAAAAACTTATGATAGAGTGACTAGAGAGATAATGTGGTGAGTTTTAGAAAACATGTATCTAGCATATATATTGATGTGATTAAAGATATGTAGGATAGACAACTAGAGTGAGAACTAATGAAGAAGAGACTACGTTGCTTTCTATTATCATAGGTTTACACCAAGGTCACCTTAAGTCATTATCTTTTGCATTAATTATTGACCAACTCACTAGGTACATTTAGGATGAAATCCAATGGTGTATGTTATGAGATGATATAGTGTTAGTTGGTGAAACTAGAAGATGTATAATTTCTAAAGTAGAAAGATGGAGACGAGCTCTTGAATCTAAAGTTTTAGAATTAGTAGAATAAAAACATAATATATGGAGTGCATTTTAGTAAAACTAAGAAAAAAGAGCCTATGGTACATATTGATGGTCAAGAAATATCTAAAGGTAATCATTTTCGCTATTTAGGATCAATCATTCGGCGTGATGGTTAGATTGAGGATGATGTTGTCCATCGAATCAAATCGGGATGGTTGAAATTTAGGAGTGCTTCGGGAGTCTTATGTGATCGTAAAATACCAATGAAACCAAAAAAAATTTATATAGGACGGTTATAAAACCAACAATGCTTTATGGGTCAGGGTATTAGGCAACTAAAAAATAACATGTGCAAAAAATAAATGTAGCAGAAATGAGAATGTTGCGATGGTATTGTGGGTATACGCTAAAATATAGGATAAGAAATTAGTGCATCTGTAGTAAATTAGAGGTTGCTCTTATTGAGGATAAAATGAGAGAGAATCGACTAAGATGGTTTGGTTGTGTACAACAGAGACCTCTCGAGTAAGGGTTAAGAAAAGTGATAGTATTATAGTTAATGAGGCTAGAGATTTGGAGGTAGACCTAAAAGAACTTTGTTAGAATCAATTAAGTGATTATGATTAATTTAACGGAGGAGATGTCCCATGATAGAATGGAGTAGAAGAATAGGATTTATGTAGCCGACCCCAAACATTTAGGATAAAAGCTTTGATGTTGTTGTAATTGTTGTTGTTGTAATATCG
This sequence comes from Asparagus setaceus, assembly GCA_012295165.1. Classification (NCBI taxonomy): domain Eukaryota; kingdom Viridiplantae; phylum Streptophyta; class Magnoliopsida; order Asparagales; family Asparagaceae; genus Asparagus; species Asparagus setaceus. The sequence continues at coordinate 21,629,577 of CM022703.1, forward strand.
ATATCTCATGAGGTCACTGCTCAGAAGAGCGCTTCAACAATCTTACTCATCATTTTTATTCCAACTAATGCATCAGATCTCCTCAGAACTGCTCCCTTTTCTGAGTTACTAAAAAGACATTCATTATTTGTAAAACAAGTCAGTTAACAAAGGCTCATCTTGTCATAGTGCATTGAAGAAACGTTGAAGTCAATTGAACAAACAACACCACACAACAGAGTAGCATAAAGAGCATATATGCTATTGTATCTTCTTGAATAACATCACACATGTTCTGAAGAACTATGATTCCAGAAAAATACATGTTTTAAAGAACTGTGATGCCTAGAGCTTAACTAGTAGATATTGCTCGAACCTTGATTAACAGTCCTTTCGGAAATTCAACAAGAGGTGTGATTATAGGATGATCAGGCTCTGCTAATTTCCAATCAAATTTTGGTATGAGATGGTGAAGGAATACTGTCATCTCCAACCTTGTAAGATCAGCCCTGGGCATATCCGTAGCCCTTTCCGAATGGCATGAAACTATCCGAAGCCTTCATGCTGGATGATGACTGTAAATTGCAAGAGTTATGATTAAACACCATAATCTTTTTATTTTATTTTGGGCTAAATATCAGAAAACCCTCCTTAAGTTTGGTTGATTATCAGATAACCCTATAACTTTCAAAATATCAGGAAACCCTCTTAAGTTTAGGGTTATGAGAAAACCCCCTTTTAATTTTATTAGAAAACCCCTAAAAGTGTGAACCGCAATTTTCACTAGAAAAATCCCAGCGTAATTTAACCCAACCATGCAAAAAATTGTTGTCAATGCTATTAGGCGGGTTTGTTGACAAAATCTTAAAGTTAAAGGGCTTTTCTGATAACTCCTAAACTTAAGGGGGTTTTCTGATATTTTGAAAGTTATGGAGGGTTATCTGACAATCTTCCAAAGTTAAGGGGGTTTTCTGATATTTAGCCTTTATTATCTATCCTTAAAAGCAAACACCCTCAGCTATAATCATTAGTAAAACTGTTAGTTCTGTATTGGAATCTGGTTCAGAACTCTGGAGTCTGAAAAGACGTCTACACTGTCAAAAATGTTTGCCCAGACTTCTGAAGAATAAAAACTTCAATATAAACTTAAAAGTTTCATAATCTTGAAAAACTTAGTATGGAGAAAGAGTATGATATGGTAATTATCCTTCGTGTTTTTCTTAGTTTCACAAATTTTGGAGCTCACCAGCCATCTCCATGGATTGAAATGCTCGGGGTCCTCATACCGTGAAGGATCCATATGCACTGCACCAAAATGGAGCACGACAGTGCTACCTTTTGGAATTACATGGTCTACATATATAGATTCAAAAATATGAGTTCTTTTTTTAATACTTTTTAAACCCAACATCCCGAAACTCTCTAACGGGCTTCGGAACATCGCTACCCTCAACCGTAATCTCCCTCTTCTTTCGATACTCCTCGACCTCATCCTCGGTCATGGCGGTCACCGACGGAGACTCAACATAGAAGTTCTTTTCAAAAGGGGTCAATCCGTCAAGGTCAGAAGCGGCGAGGGACAAAGTTTCTCTCCTGCCCGAGGGATTGAATCCCTTCCCGTAATCGCTGAAACAAAAAAAAGGAGCGAATTTTAGGGTTTAGGGTTTGTGAAAATTTGCGAATTAGGGTTTAGGGTTTTGAGGGATTTCTTACCTTTGCGGTCGCGGTAGGACGCGGGTCGCCGGGCGGCCGTCGTAACGACTCATGGCGGCTAATTCGAGCTCTGATTTCGAATAATTTCTTGAAAATTTTCACCTTTTTTTTTACGGTTCGTTAGGGTTTATGGTTGATTGTATTTGTGGACGGGATAGAGAGAGAGAGAGAGAGAGAGAGCCAAAGGGGGGATCGAAATGGACCGCTGCTAGAATGAAGAAGGGGGAGCTGGGTGCTTTGATTGAGAAGTAAAGTTGGGCGTTAATGGGCCACATTAGGATGCCTATGAGGCCGAAAGGGTCTGGAAATGGGCCTGGCCAGCTAGAGCAACATCAACTATTTTCTAGACTAGCAAAAGAAAAAGAAGCTAAATATCAGAAAACTGCCCTTTACTTTAAATGATTACCAAATAAGCCCCCATGACTTTCAAAACATCAGCAAACCCACCTTAAGTCTAGGGTTATGAAAACCCCATTCAACTTCCAACGTTTTTCAGAAACCTCCTAAGCATGATCCTAAGCGTGAACCATAACTTTCACTGGCAAATATATTTCCTTCCGTAATTTTTACCCATCCATGTGAATATTACACTTAATGGTGTTATGGGGTTATATATATATATATATATATATATATATATATATATATATATATATATATATATATATATATATATATATATATATATATATAGAAGCTCTATAAACTTAAATTGATAAGAGATAGTGTCACCAACTTTTATATCCATTAATGTTGCTTGGGATAGGTGAAATCAAGATGCACACAAATCTCAAAGATGTGCTTTATATCTTTCACGGATCCCAAGGCAACATCAATGATTAGAAAAGTTGGTGGATGACTATTCCCTATCAACTTAAGTTTATAGGAATGCTCTATATATATATATATATATATATATATATATATATATATATATATATATATATATATATATATATATATATATATATGGACAAATTTTAAAATGAACCATTTTGAAGAAAAAAAATGAGCAAAATCGACCTTCTTCAAAAAAAAAGAGCAAAATCATTTTTCTATCCACGTGACGTAAAACGGTCGATTTTGTGAAATAAATTTTTTAATTATACGGGACTACTAGTCCCGTGTAATTAAACCGCTAATTAAGAGGGTGAATTATACGGGACCAGCAGTCCCGTCTGTTTCCTACACCTAACCCCTGTGGCCCCTCCCTAGCCCTAAAAGACCCGTGAACCCTCTCCCCTCTTTCCTTGACCTCAAGTCCTCTCTCCCTCGTGACCCAGCCACCCTTAGAGACCCGGCAGGTTGGCTCACGACCCCGGCCTCAGGCCACGCTCGCGACCCGGCCTCCGACCACGAGCCTCAGGCCTCAGGCCAGCTCGCGACCCGGCCTCCAACCACGTTGAGACCCGGCCTCCAGGCCAGCTCGCGGCCCGACCTCAGGCCACGAGCCTCGGAGCCTCAGGCCACGCTTCGCGACCCGGCCTCCAACTACGTTGAGACCCGGCCTCAGGCCATGCTCGTGACCCCGACCTCCGACCACGCTCGCGACCCCAGCCTCCCACCACGCTCGAGACCCCAGCCTCCCACCACGCTCGAGACCCCAGCCTCCCACCACGCTCGAGACCCCAGCCTCCGACCACGCCCACCAAACTCCAATTAAGGTGAAAATTTTCGCTATTTTCTTGTGAATTTGATGAATGATATGGATGGATTAGGCTAGGGTTAAATTTGTATATGAATGATATGGTTTTTGATTTAGGTGATTCAGGCCATTTCCTGGGTAATTCTAGCCTAAAAGCGTTAATTACGTGATTAGCGACCTAATTACGGGACTAGTAGTCCGTGTAATTAAAAATCCACCAACAAAATGGCAGTTTTACGCCGGTAAAAACGGTCATTTTGCTTATTTTGGAGAAGGTCGATTTTGCTCTTTTTTTGCAAAACGGTTCATTTTAAAATTTTGTCCATATATATATATGTGTGTGTGTGTGTGTGTGTGAAAAATGGAAAAACTTGGTACCAAGTTTCTCAAAGGAACTTAGTAGTGATGTGGACAATTCTAGCCACACGAACTTTAAAAATAATTCTCTCTCTCTCCCTCATGATGTGTGAATTGTGTCTCATCATCTCAAAAAACTTGTCAAGTTCCTGTATTCTATATATATATATATATATATATATATATATATATATATATATATATATATATATATATATATATATATATATATATATATATATATATATATATATATATATATATATATATATTGAAGGGGTTTTCTGATAACTCCTAACTTAAGGAGGATTTTATGGTATTTAGAAAGTTGTTGGGGTAATCCGATATCATCCTAAGTAATTAGGGGATTTCTGAAATTTAGCGCACGAAAATATCAAATCTTCTGCATTATGTACATATTGCAAATTATTATCGATTAGAAATTTTCATGAATCAAAGGTTGAAAAAACACCTGGTTAGACTAAGTCAAGTCAGGCCGCTTCAAAGTTTTGTAGTTTTTCATGAATAATGCTTAATGTTCCACAATACATAAGAACAAGTACAACTGTGAGTTTCCTTAAGCTGCATAAGAGAAGTTAGGAATCTTTTATATCTTGGTCTTTTGTCATACAATAGATAAGAAAAATGACATGGAATTAATTACCATAATTTAATATCATGGTGATATTCTGAGACGGTTGATGGAGAGATATAAAGAGAAGATAAATGATCTAGATATGATTTTATAGATCTAAAAAACTTATGATAGAGTGACTAGAGAGATAATGTGGTGAGTTTTAGAAAACATGTATCTAGCATATATATTGATGTGATTAAAGATATGTAGGATAGACAACTAGAGTGAGAACTAATGAAGAAGAGACTACGTTGCTTTCTATTATCATAGGTTTACACCAAGGTCACCTAAGTCATTATCTTTTGCATTAATTATTGACCAACTCACTAGGTACATTTAGGATGAAATCCAATGGTGTATGTTATGAGATGATATAGTGTTAGTTGGTGAAACTAGAAGATGTATAATTTCTAAAGTAGAAAGATGGAGACGAGCTCTTGAATCTAAAGTTTTAGAATTAGTAGAATAAAAACATAATATATGGAGTGCATTTTAGTAAAACTAAGAAAAAAGAGCCTATGGTACATATTGATGGTCAAGAAATATCTAAAGGTAATCATTTTCGCTATTTAGGATCAATCATTCGTGATGGTTAGATTGAGGATGATGTTGTCCATCGAATCAAATCGGGATGGTTGAAATTTAGGAGTGCTTCGAGTCTTATGTGATCGTGAAATACCAATGAAACCAAAAATTTATATAGGGCGGTTATAAAACCAACAATGCTTTATGGGTCGAGGTATTAGGCAACTAAAAATAACATGTGCAAAAAATAAATGTAGCAGAAATGAGAATGTTGCGATGGTATTGTGGGTATACGCTAAAATATAGGATAAGAAATTAGTGCATCTGTAGTAAATTAGAGGTTGCTCTTATTGAGGATAAAATGAGAGAGAATCGACTAAGATGGTTTGGTTGTGTACAAAGAGACCTCTCGAGTAAGGGTTAAGAAAAGTGATAGTATTATAGTTAATGAGGCTAGGAGATTTGGAGGTAGACCTAAAAGAACTTTGTTAGAATCAATTAAGTGATTATGATTAATTTAACGGAGGAGATGTCCCATGATAGAATGGAGTAGAAGAATAGGATTTATGTAGCCACCCCAAACATTTAGGATAAAAGCTTTGATGTTGTTGTAATTTTGTTGTTGTAATATCGATATCTCATGAGGTCACTGCTCAGAAGCTTCAACAATCTTACTCATCATTTTTATTCCAACTAATGCATCAGATCTCCTCAGAACTGCTCCCTTTTCTGAGTTACTAAAAGACATTCATTATTTGTAAAACAAGTCAGTTAACAAAGGCTCATCTTGTCATAGTGCATTGAAGAAACGTTGAAGTCAATTGAACAAACAACACCACACAACAGAGTAGCATAAAGAGCATATATGCTATTGTATCTTCTTGAATAACATCACACATGTTCTGAAGAACTATGATTCCAGAAAAATACATGTTTTAAAGAACTGTGATGCCTAGAGCTTAACTAGTAGATATTGCTCGAACCTTGATTAACAGTCCTTTCGAAATTCAACAAGAGGTGTGATTATAGGATGATCAGGCTCTGCTAATTTCCAATCAAATTTTGGTATGAGATGGTGAAGGAATACTGTCATCTCCAACCTTGTAAGATCAGCCCTGGGCATATCCGTAGCCCTTTCCGAATGGCATGAAACTATCCGAAGCCTTCATGCTGGATGATGACTGTAAATTGCAAGAGTTATGATTAAACACCATAATCTTTTTATTTTATTTTGGGCTAAATATCAGAAAACCCTCCTTAAGTTTGGTTGATTATCAGATAACCCTATAACTTTCAAAATATCAGGAAACCCTCTTAAGTTTAGGGTTATGAGAAAACCCCCTTTTAATTTTATTAGAAAACCCCTAAAAGTGTGAACCGCAATTTTCACTAGAAAAATCCCAGCGTAATTTAACCCAACCATGCAAAAAATTGTTGTCAATGCTATTAGGCGGGTTTGTTGACAAAATCTTAAAGTTAAAGGGCTTTTCTGATAACTCCTAAACTTAAGGGGGTTTTCTGATATTTTGAAAGTTATGGAGGGTTATCTGACAATCTTCCAAAGTTAAGGGGGTTTTCTGATATTTAGCCTTTATTATCTATCCTTAAAAGCAAACACCCTCAGCTATAATCATTAGTAAAACTGTTAGTTCTGTATTGGAATCTGGTTCAGAACTCTGGAGTCTGAAAAGACGTCTACACTGTCAAAAATGTTTGCCCAGACTTCTGAAGAATAAAACTTCAATATAAACTTAAAAGTTTCATAATCTTGAAAAACTTAGTATGGAGAAAGAGTATGATATGGTAATTATCCTTCGTGTTTTTCTTAGTTTCACAAATTTTGGAGCTCACCAGCCATCTCCATGGATTGAAATGCTCGGGGTCCTCATACCGTGAAGGATCCATATGCACTGCACCAAAATGGAGCACGACAGTGCTACCTTTTGGAATTACATGGTCTACATATATAGATTCAAAAAATATGAGTTCTTTTTTTTAATACTTTTTAAAAGGTGTTATGAACCATAGTGGCATACTCTTACCTTTGAATTCTGTATCTTTTGTTGCGCACCTCAAAGTAAAGCGAGCAATGTTGCCAAGACGGAGCGTCTCATTGATAACCTTCATAAAATTGAATCAATGTTAATAACAAAAGTAATTGTTATACATGAAGGTAAGTGAGACTTGCACAAAGTTTTCTCTTATGAACTTACACATTTGGTGAACTCCATTTTCTTGTAGTCATCCCATGTGAGTTTACTCTCTCCATTCTGTTTCTTTGATCTAACAATCTGAAGGTGTTCTTCCTGAAAATCATAGTACAATGTTAGCTAATGGATTGGTAAAATTAATCTATCATGCACTTGTTTTATTATATAGAAAACTATTTTGAACTTCGAATTTCTTGTGGACTTTTCTAGCAACATTCATGTTAGTGCTCGATAGTGAAAGAAGTTTATGCTAATCTTCTGCCAGAGTGATGAGAGATCATTGCAGTTTCTATAATTCAGCCTTTCATGAACCAACAAAAAATCAGTAAGAGTTTAACAGAACATGCTCGGGAGTAATTACTTCCAAAGATTCTTGATAAACTTTTAGATGTTAAATGTCTTTTAGTGGTATATGCTTCTGTATAACTTCTTGTTTTAAGTGAGAAAGAGGAAAAAACATTAATATAGCTAAAAGAAAAAGAAAAATGATCCATATAGTAACTTAATGCTTCAATATTGGCATGAAAAAGAAAATCCAACATGAGATTCTTCCTATGGAAATTATGCGAAAACAACAAACAATTCCTCTAATTTTAAAGAAAATTTGTAGTGTAAATACTTCATAGACAATTATATATAAACTTAAATTGATAAGAGATATGTCCACCAACTTTATATCCATTAATGTTGCTTGGGATAAGTGAAATCAAGATGCACACAAATCTCAAAGATGTGCTTTATATCTTCACGGATCCCAAGGCAACATCAATGATTAGAAAAGTTGGTGGATGACTATTCCCTATCAACTTAAGTTTATATATATATATATTATATATATATATATATATATATGGACAAATTTTAAAATGAACCATTTTGAAGAAAAAATGAGCAAAATCGACCTTCTTCAAAGATAAATCGATCGCTTTCTATCCACGGACGAAAACGGTCGATTTTGTCAAATAAATTTTAATTATACGACTACTAGTCCCGTAATTAGAAACCGCTAATTAAGAGGGTGAATTATACGACCAGCAGCCCCGTCTGCTTCCTACACCTAACCCCCGTGGCCCCTCCCTAGCCCTAAAAGACCCGTGAACCCTCTCCCTCTTTCCTTGACCTCAAGTCCTCTCTCCTCGTGACCCGCCCACCACACTCGAGACCCAAGACCGATTGACGCCACGACCTCGGCCTCCGACCACGAGCCTCCGACCACGCTCGCGACCCCAGCCTCCCACCACGCCGAGACCCTAGCCTCCCACCACGCTCGAGACCCCAGCCTCCCACCACGCCGAGACCCTAGCCTCCCACCACGCCGAGACCCTAGCCTCCACCACGCCGAGACCCCAGCCTCCCACCACGCTCGAGACCCCAGCCTCCCACCACGCTCGAGACCCTAGCCTCCCACCACGCTCGAGACCCTAGCCTCCCACCACGCTCGAGACCCTAGCCTCCGACCACGCCCGCGACCACAGCTGCCTCCAACCCACCTCCGACCACAGCCACCAAACTCCAATTAAGGTGAAAATTTTCGCTATTTTCTTGTGAATTTGATGAATGATATGGATGGATTAGGCTAGGGTTAAATTTGTATATGAATGATATGGTTTTTGATTTAGGTGATTCAGGCCATTTCCTGGGTAATTCTAGCCTAAAACGTTAATTACGTGATTAGCAGCCTAATTACACGGGACTAGTAGTCCCGTGTAATTAAACCTAACAAAATCGGCCGTTTTACGCCCGCATTAGGCGTGATTTTGCTCATTATTTTGGAGAAGGTCGATTTTGCTCTTTTTTGCAAAACGGTTCATTTTAAAATTTTGTCCATATATATATATGTGTGTGTGTGTGTGTGTGTGAAAAATGGAAAAATTTGGTACCAAGCTTTCAGAATCCGAAAATGATGCGACAATTCTAAATTTCACACTTCAGAACTTTAAAAATAATTCTCTCTCTCTCTCCTCCCTTGAATGTGTGGGCTAGAATTGTGCCACATCACTACCAAAAACTTGGTACCAAGTTTCTCCATATTCTATATATATATATATATATATATATATATATATATATATATATATATATATATATATATATATATATATATATATATATATATATATATATATATATATATATATATATATATTGAAGGGGTTTTCTGATAACTCCTAACTTAAGGAGGATTTTATGGTATTTAGAAAGTTGTTGGGGTAATCCGATATCATCCTAAGTAATTAGGGGATTTCTGAAATTTAGCGCACGAAAATATCAAATCTTCTGCATTATGTACATATTGCAAATTATTATCGATTAGAAATTTTCATGAATCAAAGGTTGAAAAAACACCTGGTTAGACTAAGTCAAGTCAGGCCGCTTCAAAGTTTTGTAGTTTTTCATGAATAATGCTTAATGTTCCACAATACATAAGAACAAGTACAACTGTGAGTTTCCTTAAGCTGCATAAGAGAAGTTAGGAATCTTTTATATCTTGGTCTTTTGTCATACAATAGATAAGAAAAATGACATGGAATTAATTACCATAATTTAATATCATGGTGATATTCTCGAGACGGTTGATGGAGAGATATAAAGAGAAGATAAATGATCTAGATATGATTTTTATAGATCTAAAAACTTATGATAGAGTGACTAGAGAGATAATGTGGTGAGTTTTAGAAAAGAAACATGTATCTAGCATATATATTGATGTGATTAAAGATATGTAGGATAGACAACTAGAGTGAGAACTAATGAAGAAGAGACTACGTTGCTTTCTATTATCATAGGTTTACACCAAGGTCACCTTAAGTCATTATCTTTTGCATTAATTATTGACCAACTCACTAGGTACATTTAGGATGAAATCCAATGGTGTATGTTATTTACGATGATATAGTGTTAGTTGGTGAAACTAGAAGATGTATAATTTCTAAAGTAGAAAGATGGAGACGAGCTCTTGAATCTAAAGTTTTAGAATTAGTAGAATAAAAACATAATATATGGAGTGCATTTTTAGTAAAACTAAGAAAAAAAGAGCCTATGGTACATATTGATGGTCAAGAAATATCTAAAGGTAATCATTTTCGCTATTTAGGATCAATCATTCGGCGTGATGGTTAGATTGAGGATGATGTTGTCCATCGAATCAAATCGGGATGGTTGAAATTTAGGAGTGCTTCGGGAGTCTTATGTGATCGTAAAATACCAATGAAACCAAAAAAAATTTATATAGGACGGTTATAAAACCAACAATGCTTTATGGGTCAGGGTATTAGGCAACTAAAAAATAACATGTGCAAAAAATAAATGTAGCGAAATGAGAATGTTGCATGGTATTGTGGGTATATGCCTAAAATATAGGATAAGAAATTAGTGCATCAGAGTAAATTAGAGGTTGCTCTTATTGAGGATAAAATGAGAGAGAATCGACTAAGATGGTTTGGTTGTGTACAACGAGACCTCTCAAGCACCGGTTAAGAAAAGTGATAGTATTATAGTTAATGAGGCTAGGAGATTTGGAGGTAGACCTAAAAGAACTTTGTTAGAATCAATTAAGTGATTATGATTAATTTAACGGAGGAGATGTCCCATGATAGAATGGAGTAGAAGAATAGGATTATGTAGCCACCCCAAACATTTAGGATAAAAGCTTTGATGTTGTTGTAATTGTTGTTGTTGTAATATCGATATCTCATGAGGTCACTGCTCAGAAGAGCTTCAACAATCTTACTCATCATTTTTATTCCAACTAATGCATCAGATCTCCTCAGAACTGCTCCCTTTTCTGAGTTACTAAAAAGACATTCATTATTTGTAAAACAAGTCAGTTAACAAAGGCTCATCTTGTCATAGTGCATTGAAGAAACGTTGAAGTCAATTGAACAAACAACACCACACAACAGAGTAGCATAAAGAGCATATATGCTATTGTATCTTCTTGAATAACATCACACATGTTCTGAAGAACTATGATTCCAGAAAAATACATGTTTTAAAGAACTGTGATGCCTAGAGCTTAACTAGTAGATATTGCTCGAACCTTGATTAACAGTCCTTTTCGAAATTCAACAAGAGGTGTGATTATAGGATGATCAGGCTCTGCTAATTTCCAATCAAATTCGGTATGAGATGGTGAAGGAATACTGTCATCTCCAACCTTGTAAGATCAGCCCCTGGGCATATCCGTAGCCCTTTTCCGAATGGCATGAAACTATCCGAAGCCTTCATGCCGGATGATGACTGTAAATTGCAAGAGTTATGATTAAACACCATAATCTTTTTATTTTATTTTGGGCTAAATATCAGAAAACCCTCCTTGTTTGTTGATTATCAGATAACGCTCTATAACTTTCAAAATATCAGGAAACCCTCTTAAGTTTAGGTTATGAGAAAACCCTTCACTTTAAGCCTTTATTAGAAAACCCCTAAAAGTGTGAACCGCATTTTCACTAGAAAAATCCCAGCTAATTTAACCAACCCATGAAAAAATTGTTGTCAATGCTATTAGGCGGTTTGTTGACAAAATCTTAAAGTTAAAGGGTTTTCTGATAACTCCTAACTTAAGGGGTTTTCTGGTATTTTGAAAGTTATGGAGGGTTATCTGACAATCTTCCAAAGTTAAGGGGGTTTTCTGATATTTAGCCTTTATTCTGTATCTATCCTTAAAAGCAAACACCCTCAGCTATAATCATTAGTAAAACTGTTAGTTCTGTATTGGAATCTGGTTCAGAACTCTGGAGTCTGAAAAGACGTCTACACTGTCAAAAATGTTTGCCCAGACTTCTGAAGAATAAAACTTCAATATAAACTTAAAAGTTTCATAATCTTGAAAAACTTAGTATAGAGAAAGAGTATGATATGGTAATTTATCCTTCGTGTTTTTCTTAGTTTCACAAATTTTGGAGCTCACCAGCCATCTCCATGGATTGAAATGCTCGGGGTCCTCATACCGTGAAGGATCCATATGCACTGCACCAAAATGGAGCACGACAGTGCTACCTTTTGGAATTACATGGTCTACATATATAGATTCAAAAAATATGAGTTCTTTTCTTTAATACTTTTTAAAAGGTGTTATGAACCATAGTGTCATACTCTTACCTTTGAATTCTGTATCTTTTGTTGCCCACCTCAAAGTAAAGCGAGCAATGTTGCCAAGACGGAGCGTCTCATTGATAACCTTCATAAAATTGAATCAATGTTAATAACAAAAGTAATTGTTATACATGAAGGTAAGTGAGACTTGCACAAAGTTTTCTCTTATGAACTTACACATTTGGTGAACTCCATTTTCTTGTAGTCATCCCATGTGAGTTTACTCTCTCCATTCTGTTTCTTTGATCTAACAATCTGAAGGTGTTCTTCCTGAAAAATCATAGTACAATGTTAGCTAATGGATTGGTAAAATTAATCTATCATGCACTTGTTTTATTATATAGAAAACTATTTTGAACTTCTCGAATTTCTTGTGGACTTTTCTAGCAACATTCATGTTAGTGCTCGATAGTGAAAGAAGTTTATGCTAATCTTCTGCCAGAGTGATGAGAGATCATTGCAGTTTCTATAATTCAGCCTTTCATGAACCAACAAAAAATCAGTAAGAGTTTAACAGAACATGCTCGGGAGTAATTACTTCCAAAGATTCTTGATAAACTTTTAGATGTTAAATGTCTTTTAGTGGTATATGCTTCTGTATAACTTCTTGTTTTAAGTGAGAAAGAGGAAAAAACATTAATATAGCTAAAAGAAAAAGAAAAATGATCCATATAGTAACTTAATGCTTCAATATTGGCATGAAAAAGAAAATCCAACATGAGATTCTTCCTATGGAAATTATCGAAAAACAACAAACAATTCCTCTAATTTTAAAGAAAATTTGTAGTGTAAATACTTCATAGACAATTATATTTAAAGTTTCATTATGGATTAGACAAGAGCGAAAGAATTTAGTTTTACCCGAATTGCTCGACTGCTGTGGGACAACTTTCAAGAAAATAGATCAATAACGATATAGCTCGTGAAGTTGTATCATGTCCTGCAAAAGCACGCCTAGCAACAAATCAAAAATCTTCTCTTGTGGATAATCTGTATTCTTCATAAGCCATCCAAGAAAATCATCTTCATTCTCTCCTTCATTTCTACAACCCTTTGCTTCTGTCCTAGCTTCCATCTCTTTCTTGAACATATCAATTATATACTTCCGTGACTTCATAGAATAAACAAGGATAATTAGAATGATTAATATACTAAAAATAATGACAATCAGAATAATTATCTCAGAAACTGTCAGTAATGGCAAACCTGTATAGCCTTCCAATATTTTGTGCCAGGGATATACAGAGGAAAGCAGACAAATGCTTTGATAAATGAATCATATTCTCTGGGTAGCTTCTCAATGTGAGGATTATCAATGCTCATGCTCATTATCTTCTTCACCATAATATAGAGTGAAAACTGCAGTACATATTAAATTTCGTTAAAGTGATTAATTGGTTCTTTCGTGCATCTAACACAATAAATTGTCCAAGAAATGGTTAGAAAAGATGAGTTTGTCAATGCCTCACTTTGGAATTTTGTCTTTCAAGTTTTTTAAGTTTAGTCCCACGTCAGATCGGAGAGAAGTTGTTTTGTGATATAAGTAGGGTTAATTACAGATAGACCCCTCAGTAGTCTATTGTTGCAGATAGAACCCTGTACTATCACTCACCATGGGTAGACCAGCCTAGGTGAAACTTTGGCTCTGTTACCCTCGGGAGGTTTATTTCTATATATATATATATATATATATATATATATATATATATATATATATTGAAGGGGTTTTCTGATAACTCCTAACTTAAGGAGGATTTTATGGTATTTAGAAAGTTGTTGGGGTAATCCGATATCATCCTAAGTAATTAGGGGATTTCTGAAATTTAGCGCACGAAAATATCAAATCTTCTGCATTATGTACATATTGCAAATTATTATCGATTAGAAATTTTCATGAATCAAAGGTTGAAAAAACACCTGGTTAGACTAAGTCAAGTCAGGCCGCTTCAAAGTTTTGTAGTTTTTCATGAATAATGCTTAATGTTCCACAATACATAAGAACAAGTACAACTGTGAGTTTCCTTAAGCTGCATAAGAGAAGTTAGGAATCTTTTATATCTTGGTCTTTTGTCATACAATAGATAAGAAAAATGACATGGAATTAATTACCATAATTTAATATCATGGTGATATTCTCGAGACGGTTGATGGAGAGATATAAAGAGAAGATAAATGATCTAGATATGATTTTTATAGATCTAAAAACTTATGATAGAGTGACTAGAGAGATAATGTGGTGAGTTTTAGAAAAGAAACATGTATCTAGCATATATATTGATGTGATTAAAGATATGTAGGATAGACAACTAGAGTGAGAACTAATGAAGAAGAGACTACGTTGCTTTCTATTATCATAGGTTTACACCAAGGTCACCTTAAGTCATTATCTTTTGCATTAATTATTGACCAACTCACTAGGTACATTTAGGATGAAATCCAATGGTGTATGTTATTTACGATGATATAGTGTTAGTTGGTGAAACTAGAAGATGTATAATTTCTAAAGTAGAAAGATGGAGACGAGCTCTTGAATCTAAAGTTTTAGAATTAGTAGAATAAAAACATAATATATGGAGTGCATTTTAGTAAAACTAAGAAAAAAGAGCCTATGGTACATATTGATGGTCAAGAAATATCTAAAGGTAATCATTTTCGCTATTTAGGATCAATCATTCGGCGTGATGGTTAGATTGAGGATGATGTTGTCCATCGAATCAAATCGGGATGGTTGAAATTTAGGAGTGCTTCGAGTCTTATGTGATCGTAAAATACCAATGAAACCAAAAAAAATTTATATAGGACGGTTATAAAACCAACAATGCTTTATGGGTCAGGGTATTAGGCAACTAAAAATAACATGTGCAAAAAATAAATGTAGCGAAATGAGAATGTTGCATGGTATTGTGGGTATATGCTAAAATAT
Organism: Asparagus setaceus; assembly: GCA_012295165.1. Lineage (NCBI taxonomy): Eukaryota > Viridiplantae > Streptophyta > Magnoliopsida > Asparagales > Asparagaceae > Asparagus > Asparagus setaceus. The sequence continues at coordinate 21,644,660 of CM022703.1, forward strand.
AGGATAAGAAATTAGTGCATCTGTAGTAAATTAGAGGTTGCTCTTATTGAGGATAAAATGAGAGAGAATCGACTAAGATGGTTTGGTTGTGTACAACAGAGACCTCTCAGTGCACCGGTTAAGAAAAGTGATAGTATTATAGTTAATGAGGCTAGGAGATTTGGAGGTAGACCTAAAAGAACTTTGTTAGAATCAATTAAGTGATTATGATTAATTTAACGGAGGAGATGTCCCATGATAGAATGGAGTAGAAGAATAGGATTCATGTAGCCGACCCCAAACATTTAGGATAAAAGCTTTGATGTTGTTGTAATTGTTGTTGTTGTAATATCGATATCTCATGAGGTCACTGCTCAGAAGAGCGCTTCAACAATCTTACTCATCATTTTTATTCCAACTAATGCATCAGATCTCCTCAGAACTGCTCCCTTTTCTGAGTTACTAAAAAGACATTCATTATTTGTAAAACAAGTCAGTTAACAAAGGCTCATCTTGTCATAGTGCATTGAAGAAACGTTGAAGTCAATTGAACAAACAACACCACACAACAGAGTAGCATAAAGAGCATATATGCTATTGTATCTTCTTGAATAACATCACACATGTTCTGAAGAACTATGATTCCAGAAAAATACATGTTTTAAAGAACTGTGATGCCTAGAGCTTAACTAGTAGATATTGCTCGAACCTTGATTAACAGTCCTTTCGGAAATTCAACAAGAGGTGTGATTATAGGATGATCAGGCTCTGCTAATTTCCAATCAAATTTCGGTATGAGATGGTGAAGGAATACTGTCATCTCCAACCTTGTAAGATCAGCCCCTGGGCATATCCGTAGCCCTTTTCCGAATGGCATGAAACTATCCGAAGCCTTCATGCCGGATGATGACTGTAAATTGCAAGAGTTATGATTAAACACCATAATCTTTTTATTTTATTTTGGGCTAAATATCAGAAAACCCTCCTTGTTTGTTGATTATCAGATAACGCTCTATAACTTTCAAAATATCAGGAAACCCTCTTAAGTTTAGGTTATGAGAAAACCCTTCACTTTAAGCCTTTATTAGAAAACCCCTAAAAGTGTGAACCGCATTTTCACTAGAAAAATCCCAGCTAATTTAACCAACCCATGAAAAAATTGTTGTCAATGCTATTAGGCGGTTTGTTGACAAAATCTTAAAGTTAAAGGGTTTTCTGATAACTCCTAACTTAAGGGGTTTTCTGGTATTTTGAAAGTTATGGAGGGTTATCTGACAATCTTCCAAAGTTAAGGGGGTTTTCTGATATTTAGCCTTTATTCTGTATCTATCCTTAAAAGCAAACACCCTCAGCTATAATCATTAGTAAAACTGTTAGTTCTGTATTGGAATCTGGTTCAGAACTCTGGAGTCTGAAAAGACGTCTACACTGTCAAAAATGTTTGCCCAGACTTCTGAAGAATAAAACTTCAATATAAACTTAAAAGTTTCATAATCTTGAAAAACTTAGTATGGAGAAAGAGTATGATATGGTAATTATCCTTCGTGTTTTTCTTAGTTTCACAAATTTTGAGCTCACCAGCCATCTCCATGGATTGAAATGCTCGGGGTCCTCATACCGTGAAGGATCCATATGCACTGCACCAAAATGGAGCACGACAGTGCTACCTTTTGGAATTACATGGTCTACATATATAGATTCAAAAATATGAGTTCTTTTTTTAATACTTTTAAAAGGTGTTATGAACCATAGTGGCATACTCTTACCTTTGAATTCTGTATCTTTTGTTGCGCACCTCAAAGTAAAGCGAGCAATGTTGCCAAGACGGAGCGTCTCATTGATAACCTTCATAAAATTGAATCAATGTTAATAACAAAAGTAATTGTTATACATGAAGGTAAGTGAGACTTGCACAAAGTTTTCTCTTATGAACTTACACATTTGGTGAACTCCATTTTCTTGTAGTCATCCCATGTGAGTTTACTCTCTCCATTCTGTTTCTTTGATCTAACAATCTGAAGGTGTTCTTCCTGAAAATCATAGTACAATGTTAGCTAATGGATTGGTAAAATTAATCTATCATGCACTTGTTTTATTATATAGAAAACTATTTTGAACTTCTCGAATTTCTTGTGGACTTTTCTAGCAACATTCATGTTAGTGCTCGATAGTGAAAGAAGTTTATGCTAATCTTCTGCCAGAGTGATGAGAGATCATTGCAGTTTCTATAATTCAGCCTTTCATGAACCAACAAAAATCAGTAAGAGTTTAACAGAACATGCTCCGGAGTAATTACTTCCAAAGATTCTTGATAAACTTTTAGATGTTAAATGTCTTTTAGTGGTATATGCTTCTGTATAACTTCTTGTTTTAAGTGAGAAAGAGGAAAAAACATTAATATAGCTAAAAGAAAAAGAAAAATGATCCATATAGTAACTTAATGCTTCAATATTGGCATGAAAAAGAAAATCCAACATGAGATTCTTCCTATGGAAATTATGCGAAAAACAACAAACAATTCCTCTAATTTTAAAGAAAATTTGTAGTGTAAATACTTCATAGACAATTATATTTAAAGTTTCATTATGGATTAGACAAGAGCGAAAGAATTTAGTTTTTACCCGCAATTGCTCGACTGCTGTGGGACAACTTTCAAGAAAATAGATCAATAACGATATAGCTCGTGAAGTTGTATCATGTCCTGCAAAAAGCACGCCTAGCAACAAATCAAAAATCTTCTCTTGTGGATAATCTGTATTCTTCATAAGCCATCCAAGAAAATCATCTTCATTCTCTCCTTCATTTCTACAACCCTTTGCTTCTGTCCTAGCTTCCATCTCTTTCTTGAACATATCAATTATATACTTCCGTGACTTCATAGAATAAACAAGGATAATTAGAATGATTAATATACTAAAAATAATGACAATCAGAATAATTATCTCAGAAACTGTCAGTAATGGCAAACCTGTATAGCCTTCCAATATTTTGTGCCAGGGATATACAGAGGAAAGCAGACAAATGCTTTGATAAATGAATCATATTCTCTGGGTAGCTTCTCAATGTGAGGATTATCAATGCTCATGCTCATTATCTTCTTCACCATAATATAGAGTGAAAACTGCAGTACATATTAAATTTCGTTAAAGTGATTAATTGGTTCTTTCGTGCATCTAACACAATAAATTGTCCAAGAAATGGTTAGAAAAGATGAGTTTGTCAATGCCTCACTTTGGAATTTTGTCTTTCAAGTTTTTTAAGTTTAGTCCCACGTCAGATCGGAGAGAAGTTGTTTTGTGATATAAGTAGGGTTAATTACAGATAGACCCCTCAGTAGTCTATTGTTGCAGATAGAACCCTGTACTATCACTCACCATGGGTAGACCAGCCTAGGTGAAACTTTGGCTCTGTTACCCTCGGGAGGTTTATTTGTATATAAAAAACAACTTTCTCATAATCTGAGAGTAAAAAATTTGAACCAGGGGTCTATTTGCAACAATAGAACTACAAGGGTCTATCCACAATAGGGTGATAGTTCATGGGTCTATTCACAATTAACCCTATAATAGTATTATCACACTTTGAATCACGGACAGTGTATTTTCACAACTACCTCCTCACAGACTAGCAAAGTCTAAACTTTTTCTCTACTTATTCATCTATCGTATGCCTTAGGATTTTATTTAATCAAAACAATTTCTAGCAAATAAGCATACAGCTATTAATGGTGCAAGAGCACCTTACCTTAGTTGCTTCATCTTTAGCAGAGATCACACTACCATCCTTCCATGAACTCATAATTTAGCAGCAACATGATCAGCATCTTGTAAAACACTGCACGTAGCCTCGATACTCAAGAAACCCAACACAGTTGATCTCAGGTGCTTATGTACATCTCCAGAAGCCAAAGACATGGAATATTTACCAACAACTTTCTTGAAAGCAAATGACAAATCATTTCAAAAGTTTTCCCTCGTTCTTTAGTACGAACCAAATTAGTTCAGGATCTGTTGAGACTATGCTCAGGTTTCCGAACAAATGGGAGGAGAAGATTTTCCCAAACCTGTCCAAATTTATCATTTAAAGAGACTGTGAGTCTGATCTGGTTAGAATTTTTTAGATATTGGTCCTTGAAATCTTTCATATTTATAAATTTGTCCGCTAGAGCTTTGAAATTGCTATTAAATCCTCCAGATCTTATAAGTTACTCCAAATTAGTTCCCACGATAAACAACCATTTGGATGGTATGAGATGTATTATCAAACTGAACTTTTTAATATGATGTTCCAGTTACACCCTTCATCGAGTTAAATATTCAAATCCATACCTGAGTCCAAAAATTCAAAACCAAATCCAAAATTTAAATCTTTCAATCATCTTCATGAGGTAATGTTCTATGTCAGGCTAATATGGAGGAACTAACGGAATGACTAATTTGGAGTAACTTATAAGATTTGAGGGACAATATTTCAAAATTTTGAAGGACTAACAAAAATGTGAAAGATTTAAAGGGCTAGTATATAAAAACACCCTAGATTTTTAGATGGAGACACACCTGGAAATGTGATGCTCCATGAACTCTCCTATGGTAGTAGCTGAGTAAGGCTTCAGAAAAGAGAGAGTCTCTCCAATTAATGGCAAACCCAAGTTTCCAGGTGGGAGCTTCTTCAGACTTCTTAGCTTTCTCACTCTCGTAAAATTGAGGAATGCAACGAGTAAGAGAATGATCATAAGCAAAAGTGCTGCAGGCTCCATCTCTGTTTTCTCTACACTAAGGCTGATAAATCTGCAGATACTTATAGAATGTTTCTTTCCTTTGACTTTGAGAGGGTGCTTGTAGTATATTTCAAACAGAAACAGATGAGGACAGGTTTTATTCTTGGCTAATTAGCATTTAAATGCCTTACGGTTTTATCCTACTTTGTGCTTATATACCCTCACTTGACAGCACTTGTATAACCTGAAGTTTTAAAATGGACACATTCGTATCTTTCTATTATGCAATTGTGAGAATATTCCTCCGAGTATTCTTATGTGATACTCATGTGCTAATATTAGAATTTTGTACCTTTAATGTTTGTTCAATATGTCAAATGTATCAAAACTGCACTTTAAAATATAATTGGGATAGTTTAACAACAATTGAACAAACAATAAGGGTTAGAAAGTTTTAGAATAAAATACTCAAGAGAATACTTCACGCTGGCATAACAGAAAGTATCGGTGCCAATGCTAAAAACATCGGCATATGTTAAATGTTGACAAGAAACAAGTGAAGGTACACCAAAGTGATAATTAGCATTTTACTTTTGTATTAGGCCGGCTTAATATGGGGAGAACATACATAGAGAAACTTACAAGCGGGCTAAGATGCATGTTTGTCTTTATTGATAAGAAGAAACTATGGAATGGGAGCAACTATAAAAATGTTAAAGAGACATGAATATTTCATTTTTGTTTTATTGCTCATCTTGGTATTTTATTGCGCTGGTTTCTTAGTAAGCATCACTTTGTTTGCCTATGACGGAGCTCAAAGTCACATCAGCCTCTAACGTTCACCTCACATTTCTAAGAACCCTCAATCTAATGTTTTACCATTAAACAATTGTAGTTATTATTCCCGGTCTATTGAGTCCTCATGCTGGTTCTCTGTCCTAAGCATGGCCAAACGCACTATTCTTTTAGGGTAAAGTGAAAATATTTCTGGCAGAAAACTACCGTCGGGACTCAATAGACTTGAAATAATAACTATAAGATCTTAACATACTAAAAGATTAGGTTAAGTGCTTCTTGAATAACATCACACATGTTCTGAAGAACTATGATTCCAGAAAAATACATGTTTTAAAGAACTGTGATGCCTAGAGCTTAACAAGTAGATATTGCTCGAACCTTGATTAACAGTCCTTTCGGAAATTCAACAAGAGGTGTGATTATAGGATGATCAGGCTCTGCTAATTTCCAATCAAATTTCGGTATGAGATGGTGAAGGAATACTGTCATCTCCAACCTTGTAAGATCAGCCCCTGGGCATATCCGTAGCCCTTTTCCGAATGGCATGAAACTATCCGAAGCCTTCATGCTGGATGATGACTGTAAATTGCAAGAGTTATGATTAAACACCATAATCTTTTTATTTTATTTTGGGCTAAATATCAGAAAACCCTCCTTAAGTTTGGTTGATTATCAGATAACGCCCTATAACTTTCAAAATATCAGGAAACCCCTCTTAAGTTTAGGGTTATGAGAAAACCCCCTTTCACTTTAAGCCTTTATTAGAAAACCCCCTAAAAGTGTGAACCGCAATTTTCACTAGAAAAAATCCCAGCGTAATTTAACCCACCCATGCGAAAAAATTGTTGTCAATGCTATTAGGCGGGTTTGTTGACAAAATCTTAAAGTTAAAGGGGCTTTTCTGATAACTCCTAAACTTAAGGGGGTTTTCTGATATTTTTGAAAGTTATGGAGGGTTATCTGACAATCTTCCAAAGTTAAGGGGGGGTTTTCTGATATTTAGCCTTTATTTTGTATCTATCCTTAAAAGCAAACACCCTCAGCTATAATCATTAGTAAAACTGTTAGTTCTGTATTGGAATCTGGTTCAGAACTCTGGAGTCTGAAAAGACGTCTACACTGTCAAAAATGTTTGCCCAGACTTCTGAAGAATAAAACTTCAATATAAACTTAAAAGTTTCATAATCTTGAAAAACTTAGTATGGAGAAAGAGTATGATATGGTAATTATCCTTCGTGTTTTTCTTAGTTTCACAAATTTTGGAGCTCACCAGCCATCTCCATGGATTGAAATGCTCGGGGTCCTCATACCGTGAAGGATCCATATGCACTGCACCAAAATGGAGCACGACAGTGCTACCTTTGGAATTACATGGTCTACATATATAGATTCAAAAATATGAGTTCTTTTTTTAATACTTTTAAAGGTGTTATGAACCATAGTGTCATACTCTTACCTTTGAATTCTGTATCTTTTGTTGCGCACCTCAAAGTAAAGCGAGCAATGTTGCCAAGACGGGCGTCTCATTGATAACCTTCATAAAATTGAATCAATGTTAATAACAAAAGTAATTGTTATACATGAAGGTAAGTGAGACTTGCACAAAGTTTTCTCTTATGAACTTACACATTTGGTGAACTCCATTTTCTTGTAGTCATCCCATGTGAGTTTACTCTCTCCATTCTGTTTCTTTGATCTAACAATCTGAAGGTGTTCTTCCTGAAAATCATAGTACAATGTTAGCTAATGGATTGGTAAAATTAATCTATCATGCACTTGTTTTATTATATAGAAAACTATTTTGAACTTCGAATTTCTTGTGGACTTTTCTAGCAACATTCATGTTAGTGCTCGATAGTGAAAGAAGTTTATGCTAATCTTCTGCCAGAGTGATGAGAGATCATTGCAGTTTCTATAATTCAGCCTTTCATGAACCAACAAAAATCAGTAAGAGTTTAACAGAACATGCTCGGGAGTAATTACTTCCAAAGATTCTTGATAAACTTTTAGATGTTAAATGTCTTTTAGTGGTATATGCTTCTGTATAACTTCTTGTTTTAAGTGAGAAAGAAAAAACATTAATATAGCTAAAAGAAAAGAAAAATGATCCATATAGTAACTTAATGCTTCAATATTGGCATGAAAAAGAAAATCCAACATGAGATTCTTCCTATGGAAATTATGAAAAACAACAAACAATTCCTCTAATTTTAAAGAAAATTTGTAGTGTAAATACTTCATAGACAATTATATTTAAAGTTTCATTATGGATTAGACAAGAGCGAAAGAATTTAGTTTTTACCATAATTGCTCGACTGCTGTGGGACAACTTTCAAGAAAATAGATCAATAACGATATAGCTCGTGAAGTTGTATCATGTCCTGCAAAAGCACGCCTAGCAACAAATCAAAAATCTTCTCTTGTGGATAATCTGTATTCTTCATAAGCCATCCAAGAAAATCATCTTCATTCTCTCCTTCATTTCTACAACCCTTTGCTTCTGTCCTAGCTTCCATCTCTTTCTTGAACATATCAATTATATACTTCCGTGACTTCATAGAATAAACAAGGATAATTAGAATGATTAATATACTAAAAATAATGACAATCAGAATAATTATCTCAGAAACTGTCAGTAATGGCAAACCTGTATAGCCTTCCAATATTTTGTGCCAGGGATATACAGAGGAAAGCAGACAAATGCTTTGATAAATGAATCATATTCTCTGGGTAGCTTCTCAATGTGAGGATTATCAATGCTCATGCTCATTATCTTCTTCACCATAATATAGAGTGAAAACTGCAGTACATATTAAATTTCGTTAAAGTGATTAATTGGTTCTTTAAATGCATCTAACACAATAAATTGTCCAAGAAATGGTTAGAAAAGATGAGTTTGTCAATGCCTCACTTTGGAATTTTGTCTTTCAAGTTTTTTAAGTTTAGTCCCACGTCAGATCGGAGAGAAGTTGTTTTGTGATATAAGTAGGGTTAATTACAGATAGACCCTCAGTAGTCTATTGTTGCAGATAGAACCCTGTACTATCACTCAATTGGGTAGACCAGCCTAGGTGAAACTTTGGCTCTGTTACCCTCGGGAGGTTTATTTGTATATAAAAAACAACTTTCTCATAATCTGAGAGTAAAAAATTTGAACCAGGGGTCTATTTGCAACAATAGAACTACAGGGGTCTATCCACAATAGGGTGATAGTTCATGGGTCTATTCACAATTAACCCTATAATAGTATTATCACACTTTGAATCACGGACAGTGTATTTTCACAACTACCTCCTCACAGACTAGCAAAGTCTAAACTTTTTCTCTACTTATTCATCTATCGTATGCCTTAGGATTTTATTTAATCAAAACAATTTCTAGCAAATAAGCATACAGCTATTAATGGTGCAAGAGCACCTTACCTTAGTTGCTTCATCTTTAGCAGAGATCACACTACCATCCTTCCATGAACTCATAATTTGCAAGCATAACATGATCAGCATCTTGTAAAACACTGTGCGGCCTCTCGACTACTCAAGAAACCCAACACAGTTGATCTCAGGTGCTTATGTACATCTCCAGAAGCCAAAGACATGGAATATTTACCAACAACTTTCTTGAAAGCAAATGACAAATCATTTCAAAAAGTTTTCCCTCGTTCTTTAGTACGAACCAAATTAGTTCAGGATCTGTTGAGACTATGCTCAGGTTTCGAACAAATGGGAGGAGAAGATTTTCCCAAACCTGTCCAAATTTATCATTTAAAGAGACTGTGAGTCTGATCTGGTTAGAATTTTTAGATATTGGTCCTTGAAATCTTTCATATTTATAAATTTGTCCGCTAGAGCTTTGAAATTGCTATTAAATCCTCCAGATCTTATAAGTTACTCCAAATTAGTTCCCACGATAAACAACCATTTGGATGGTATGAGATGTATTATCAAACTGAACTTTTTAATATGATGTTCCAGTTACACCCTTCATCGAGTTAAATATTCAAATCCATACCTGAGTCCAAAAATTCAAAACCAAATCCAAAATTTAAATCTTTCAATCATCTTCATGAGGTAATGTTCTATGTCAGGCTAATATGGAGGAACTAACGGAATGACTAATTTGGAGTAACTTATAAGATTTGAGGGACAATATTTCAAAATTTTGAAGGACTAACAAAAAATGTGAAAGATTTAAAGGGCTAGTATATAAAAACACCCTAGATTTTTAGATGGAGACACACCTGGAAATGTGATGCTCCATGAACTCTCCTATGGTAGTAGCTGAGTAAGGCTTCAGAAAAGAGAGAGTCTCTCCATTAATGGCAAACCCAAGTTTCCAGGTGGGAGCTTCTTCAGACTTCTTAGCTTTCTCACTCTCGTAAAATTGAGGAATGCAACGAGTAAGAGAATGATCATAAGCAAAAGTGCTGCAGGCTCCATCTCTGTTTTCTCTACACTAAGGCTGATAAATCTGCAGATACTTATAGAATGTTTCTTTCCTTTGACTTTGAGAGGGTGCTTGTAGTATATTTCAAACAGAAACAGATGAGGACAGGTTTTATTCTTGGCTAATTAGCATTTAAATGCCTTACGGTTTTATCCTACTTTGTGCTTATATACCCTCACTTGACAGCACTTGTATAACCTGAAGTTTTAAAATGGACACATTCGTATCTTTCTATTATGCAATTGTGAGAATATTCCTCCGAGTATTCTTATGTGATACTCATGTGCTAATATTAGAATTTTGTACCTTTAATGTTTGTTCAATATGTCAAATGTATCAAAACTGCACTTTAAAATATAATTGGGATAGTTTAACAACAATTGAACAAACAATAAGGGTTAGAAAGTTTTAGAATAAAATACTCAAGAGAATACTTCACGCTGGCATAACAGAAAGTATCAGTGCCAATGCTAAAAACATCGGCATATGTTAAATGTTGACAAGAAACAAGTGAAGGTACACCAAAGTGATAATTAGCATTTTACTTTTGTATTAGGCCGGCTTAATATGGGGAGAACATACATAGAGAAACTTACAAGCGGGCTAAGATGCATGTTTGTCTTTATTGATAAGAAGAAACTATGGAATGGGAGCAACTATAAAAATGTTAAAGAGACATGAATATTTCATTTTTGTTTTTATTGCTCATCTTGGTATTTTATTGCGCTGGTTTCTTAGTAAGCATCACTTTGTTTGCCTATGACGGAGCTCAAAGTCACATCAGCCTCTAACGTTCACCTCACATTTCTAAGAACCCCTCAATCTAATGTTTTACCATTAAACAATTGTAGTTATTATTCCCGGTCTATTGAGTCCTCATGCTGGTTCTCTGTCCTAAGCATGGCCAAACGCACTATTCTTTTTAGGGTAAAGTGAAAATATTTCTGGCAGAAAACTACCGTCGGGACTCAATAGACTTGAAATAATAACTATAAGATCTTAACATACTAAAAGATTAGGTTAAGTGCTTCTTAAAAATGTAATATAAACGTTAAAGATAGATCTGACTTTGAGTTCCCTGTGACATGTAAAATGTTAATTTTTCAAACGGTCCTTCACCTGTCCCAACTCATTAAAATTGATTAAAGGAGACTACCTACATGAGATTTGGATACTCCCCAATTCAGCTAAGCAGCGAGAGTCGACCTTTTCTACCATAGCTAACCATAAGAGGCAAAAGTCTCATGTTAGATGGAGCATGAGCTCGGCCCCTCATCAGCTTTATCATAACTCCTTTTGCCTCTTGGAGCAATTTATCCTTGAAAGCTCTCACTGGCTGCTGGCTAGTAATTTGCCTGTTGTCGTCCACTTTATTACACTCAGCTACTAGCCTACAGAAGGGCACATATGACTTATGTTATAGCTTCGATGTGCATTGTTACTCTACAATGCGACAGGTTAAAACTTAAGGTTAAAATAATTCTTCGCATTGTGTCACATAACCAGGTTTTAAGAAGCACCGAAGTTCTCTGCTAGTTCACATAATTGTCCGTGTGGGCAGCTGACTTGTGAGTGATCCCTATTAAGAACATGTTTGGCAAGTGGTCAAAGTTACTTATAAACCACTTTGACATTTTGACAAATGACTTATTTTGGCTTATAAACCACCAAAAAAATAAGCTAGGGCACCCTTAGCTTATTTTTTGGTAGCTCATAAGCCACAAAGTTTGACCGAGTAAATGACCAATATATCCCAAATCATTTCAAAAAGTTTCAAGCCCAATTTATCTCTCTCCAATCCCACTAAATGTTTTTCTGGTCATTTTGACAATAATGATGACTTATAAGGCACCCATTTGCCAAACACTATACTATTATAAATGGATTATAATCCACTAAATTTATCAAACACTAACTTATAATCCACTTTGCTTATAATCTAGTTGTGGGTTATAAGTCAAGTAGACTATAATCCAAAGTTGCCAAAACATGCCCTGAGCAACAAATCCAACAATTTCTCAGCTCAAAGGATTCTCAATGGGAAATGCCAATACACGATTTAATAATTCATAACTCAGAGAATAACATATGGACAAAACACTTCGAATTTCTTGTGGACTTTTCTAGCAACATTCATGTTAGTGCTCGATAGTGAAAGAAGTTTATGCTAATCTTCTGCCAGAGTGATGAGAGATCATTGCAGTTTCTATAATTCAGCCTTTCATGAACCAACAAAAATCAGTAAGAGTTTAACAGAACATGCTCGGAGTAATTACTTCCAAAGATTCTTGATAAACTTTTAGATGTTAAATGTCTTTTAGTGGTATATGCTTCTGTATAACTTCTTGTTTTAAGTGAGAAAGAAAAAACATTAATATAGCTAAAAGAAAAGAAAAATGATCCATATAGTAACTTAATGCTTCAATATTGGCATGAAAAAGAAAATCCAACATGAGATTCTTCCTATGGAAATTATGAAAAACAACAAACAATTCCTCTAATTTTAAAGAAAATTTGTAGTGTAAATACTTCATAGACAATTATATTTAAAGTTTCATTATGGATTAGACAAGAGCGAAAGAATTTAGTTTTTACCATAATTGCTCGACTGCTGTGGGACAACTTTCAAGAAAATAGATCAATAACGATATAGCTCGTGAAGTTGTATCATGTCCTGCAAAAAGCACGCCTAGCAACAAATCAAAAATCTTCTCTTGTGGATAATCTGTATTCTTCATAAGCCATCCAAGAAAATCATCTTCATTCTCTCCTTCATTTCTACAACCCTTTGCTTCTGTCCTAGCTTCCATCTCTTTCTTGAACATATCAATTATATACTTCCGTGACTTCATAGAATAAACAAGGATAATTAGAATGATTAATATACTAAAAAATAATGACAATCAGAATAATTATCTCAGAAACTGTCAGTAATGGCAAACCTGTATAGCCTTCCAATATTTTGTGCCAGGGATATACAGAGGAAAGCAGACAAATGCTTTGATAAATGAATCATATTCTCTGGGTAGCTTCTCAATGTGAGGATTATCAATGCTCATGCTCATTATCTTCTTCACCATAATATAGAGTGAAAACTGCAGTACATATTAAATTTCGTTAAAGTGATTAATTGGTTCTTTAAATGCATCTAACACAATAAATTGTCCAAGAAATGGTTAGAAAAAGATGAGTTTGTCAATGCCTCACTTTGGAATTTTGTCTTTCAAGTTTTTTTAAGTTTAGTCCCACGTCAGATCGGAGAGAAGTTGTTTTGTGATATAAGTAGGGTTAATTACAGATAGACCCCTCGTAGTCTATTGTTGCAGATAGAACCCCTGTACTATCACTCAATTGCGGGTAGACCAGCCTAGGTGAAACTTTGGCTCTGTTACCCTCGGGAGGTTTATTTGTATATAAAAAAAAACAACTTTCTCATAATCTGAGAGTAAAAAAATTTGAACCAGGGGGTCTATTTGCAACAATAGAACTACAAGGGGTCTATCCACAATAGGGTGATAGTTCATGGGTCTATTCACAATTAACCCTATAATAGTATTATCACACTTTGAATCACGGACAGTGTATTTTCACAACTACCTCCTCACAGACTAGCAAAGTCTAAACTTTTTTCTCTACTTATTCATCTATCGTATGCCTTAGGATTTTATTTAATCAAAACAATTTCTAGCAAATAAGCATACAGCTATTAATGGTGCAAGAGCACCTTACCTTAGTTGCTTCATCTTTAGCAGAGATCACACTACCATCCTTCCATGAACTCATAATTTGCGCAGCAACATGATCAGCATCTTGTAAAACACTGTAACGTAGCCTCTCGATACTCAAGAAACCCAACACAGTTGATCTCAGGTGCTTATGTACATCTCCAGAAGCCAAAGACATGGAATATTTACCAACAACTTTCTTGAAAGCAAATGACAAATCATTTCGAAAAAGTTTTCCCTCGTTCTTTAGTACGAACCAAATTAGTTCAGGATCTGTTGAGACTATGCTCAGGTTTCGAACAAATGGGAGGAGAAGATTTTCCCAAACCTGTCCAAATTTATCATTTAAAGAGACTGTGAGTCTGATCTGGTTAGAATTTTTAGATATTGGTCCTTGAAATCTTTCATATTTATAAATTTGTCCGCTAGAGCTTTGAAATTGCTATTAAATCCTCCAGATCTTATAAGTTACTCCAAATTAGTTCCCACGATAAACAACCATTTGGATGGTATGAGATGTATTATCAAACTGAACTTTTTAATATGATGTTCCAGTTACACCCTTCATCGAGTTAAATATTCAAATCCATACCTGAGTCCAAAATTCAAAACCAAATCCAAAATTTAAATCTTTCAATCATCTTCATGAGGTAATGTTCTATGTCAGGCTAATATGGAGGAACTAACGGAATGACTAATTTGGAGTAACTTATAAGATTTGAGGGACAATATTTCAAAATTTTGAAGGACTAACAAAAATGTGAAAGATTTAAAGGGCTAGTATATAAAAACACCCTAGATTTTTAGATGGAGACACACCTGGAAATGTGATGCTCCATGAACTCTCCTATGGTAGTAGCTGAGTAAGGCTTCAGAAAAGAGAGTCTCTCAATTAATGGCAAACCCAAGTTTCCAGGTGGGAGCTTCTTCAGACTTCTTAGCTTTCTCACTCTCGTAAAATTGAGGAATGCAGAGTAAGAGAATGATCATAAGCAAAAGTGCTGCAGGCTCCATCTCTGTTTTCTCTACACTAAGGCTGATAAATCTGCAGATACTTATAGAATGTTTCTTTCCTTTGACTTTGAGAGGGTGCTTGTAGTATATTTCAAACAGAAACAGATGAGGACAGGTTTTATTCTTGGCTAATTAGCATTTAAATGCCTTACGGTTTTATCCTACTTTGTGCTTATATACCCTCACTTGACAGCACTTGTATAACCTGAAGTTTTAAAATGGACACATTCGTATCTTTCTATTATGCAATTGTGAGAATATTCCTCCGAGTATTCTTATGTGATACTCATGTGCTAATATTAGAATTTTGTACCTTTAATGTTTGTTCAATATGTCAAATGTATCAAAGCACTTTAAAATATAATTGGGATAGTTTAACAACAATTGAACAAACAATAAGGGTTAGAAAGTTTTAGAATAAAATACTCAAGAGAATACTTCACTGGCATAACAGAAAGTATCGAAGTGCCAATGCTAAAAAAACATCGGCATATGTTAAATGTTGACAAGAAACAAGTGAAGGTACACCAAAGTGATAATTAGCATTTTACTTTTTGTATTAGGCCGGCTTAATATGGGGAGAACATACATAGAGAAACTTACAAGCGGGCTAAGATGCATGTTTGTCTTTATTGATAAGAAGAAACTATGGAATGGGAGCAACTATAAAAATGTTAAAGAGACATGAATATTTCATTTTTGTTTTTATTGCTCATCTTGGTATTTTATTGCGCTGGTTTCTTAGTAAGCATCACTTTGTTTGCCTATGACGGAGCTCAAAGTCACATCAGCCTCTAACGTTCACCTCACATTTCTAAGAACCCCTCAATCTAATGTTTTACCATTAAACAATTGTAGTTATTATTCCCGGTCTATTGAGTCCTCATGCTGGTTCTCTGTCCTAAGCATGGCCAAACGCACTATTCTTTTTAGGGTAAAGTGAAAATATTTCTGGCAGAAAACTACCGTCGGGACTCAATAGACTTGAAATAATAACTATAAGATCTTAACATATTAAAATAATTAGGTTAAGTGCTTCTTAAAAATGTAATATAAACGTAAAAGATAGAACTGACTTTGAGTTCCCTGTGACTAGTAAAATGTTAATTTTTCAAACGGTCCTTCACCTGTCCCAACTCATTGAAGTTGATTACAGGAGACTACCTACATGAGATTTGGATACTCCCTAATTCAGCTAAGCAGCGAGAGTCGACCTTTTCTACCTTAGCTAACCATAAGAGGCAAAAGTCTCATGTTAGATGGAGCATGAGCTCGGCCCCTCATCAGCTTTATCATAACTCCTTTTGCCTCTTGGAGCAATTTATCCTTGAAAGCTCTCACTGGCTGCTGGCTAGTAATTTGCCTGTTGTCGTCCACTTTATTACACTCAGCTACTAGCCTACAAAAGGGCTGATATCCATATGACATGTTATAGCTTCGATGTGCATTGTTACTCTACAATGCGACGGGTTAAACTTAAGGTTAAAATAATTCTTCGCATTGTGTCACATAACCAGGTTTTAAGAAGCACCGAAGTTCTCTGCTAATTCACATAATTGTCCGTGTCGGCAGCTGACTTGTGAGTGATTCCTATTAAGAACATGTTTAACAAGTGGTCAAAGTGACTTATAAACCACTTTGACATTTTGACAAATGACTTATTTTGGCTTATAAACCACCAAAAAAATAAGCTAGGGCACCCTTAGCTTATTTTTTGGTAGCTCATAAGCCACAAAGTTTGACCGAGTAAATGACCAATATATCCCAAATCATTTCAAAAAGTTTCAAGCCCAATTTATCTCTCTCCAATCCCACTAAATGTTTTTCTGATCATTTTGACAATAATGATGACTTATAAGGCACCCATTTGCCAAACACTATACTATTATAAATGGATTATAATCCACCAAATTTATCAAGCACTAACTTATAATCCACTTTGCTTATAATCTAGTTGTGGGTTATAAGTCAAGTAGACTATAATCCAAAGTTGCCAAAGCATACCCTAAGCAACAAATCCAACAATTTTTTCTCAGCTTAAATGATTCTCAATGGGAAATGCCAATACACGATTTAATAATTCATAACTCAGAGAATAACATATGGACAAAACACTCCAAATCCCCCTGCATATTCCTTCTCGCACGTAATCAGTGAAACTGAAGAAAATGACAAGGCTGCAACACCAGAGCTCAAGCCAAAAAAATCACTGAATTTCGACATCTCAAACAACAATAGAGAGAAGGAATTACATGCGAAGAAACTTCAGATTAAAAGACACTTTACAGCATTTTTGAGCAAATTGTAAAAGCTCAGTTCAAAAAAGGTTACATGTGAAAAGAATGAAACCTATGACCCTCACCAAACTGATAGTAAACCATAATCAATGATTTCATTGCATCTTTGTGGATCATCATACTAAATTGGTCTTGTTGCCAAAGGATATCCCAATAATTGCGCAACAAAACTTATCTTTATCATCCAAAATATACCTTTATCAGTTAGAATTCAATTGATGATATCTCCTCTCCCAGATTGATGAGCCAAAAGATAATTGCCATCAACTACCCTGTGATAATAACAGTTGTGTATTATCAATCACAACCATATAACAAATCAAAGGAACTTACTACAATAAAATGTCAGTTTGGTAAAAGTAATGTGCAAAATGGCATGCATAATCATCCTTCTCTAGAGAAACCTAATTACTGGTACTGATGTTTACCTGTAAAGCGAGTACATCGTGTAATATACAGCTTATAACAACAATCAAAAGTCATACTTTGTCCTTCCACTCTTTAGTATAAGGCACAGCATATCTGGTAGTTTGGATGTTGAATTGAAAAGTTCCAAGATTCCAACATTAGGCGTTTTCGACCCCTTGAAATGAACAACCTAAATAAGATTGCAACGCGTTATGAAGATTTACAAAACCATGCCCAAAGAGACTGAAAAAGACATAGTTGATTCATAACATTCTGACTCAATTAATCCTTAAAAAGGCATTAGTAAAATACATATCAGACCGGAAAAAAAGAGCTCCTTTTTTTTTTAAAACATAAACCATAGAACTTTTAGAACGTGGGACCTTCCATAAGCCAATTTCATTAGCCAAGCCTCATTGCCAAATGTTTATTTAATCAGTACCTCAAATCATATATTATACTTTGAAAAGAGCCTCAAATATATGTTTGGCGATTAAATCCTTCAAAATATTCTTTCAAATAAGTCCCTTGAATTAGCAGGTGCTCTTTAAATATGAACCATTCCTAAAATTTATAGAGCTTGACTTTCTTCCCATTTTAACCCTTTGCTTCTGTCCTAGCTTCCATCTCTTTCTTGAACATATCAATTATATACTTCCGTGACTTCATAGAATAAACAAGGATAATTAGAATGATTAATATACTAAAAAATAATGACAATCAGAATAATTATCTCAGAAACTGTCAGTAATGGCAAACCTGTATAGCCTTCCAATATTTTGTGCCAGGGATATACAGAGGAAAGCAGACAAATGCTTTGATAAATGAATCATATTCTCTGGGTAGCTTCTCAATGTGAGGATTATCAATGCTCATGCTCATTATCTTCTTCACCATAATATAGAGTGAAAACTGCAGTACATATTAAATTTCGTTAAAGTGATTAATTGGTTCTTTCGTCGCATCTAACACAATAAATTGTCCAAGAAATGGTTAGAAAAAGATGAGTTTGTCAATGCCTCACTTTGGAATTTTGTCTTTCAAGTTTTTTTAAGTTTAGTCCCACGTCAGATCGGAGAGAAGTTGTTTTGTGATATAAGTAGGGTTAATTACAGATAGACCCCTCGTAGTCTATTGTTGCAGATAGAACCCCTGTACTATCACTCAATTGCGGGTAGACCAGCCTAGGTGAAACTTTGGCTCTGTTACCCTCGGGAGGTTTATTTGTATATAAAAAAAAACAACTTTCTCATAATCTGAGAGTAAAAAAATTTGAACCAGGGGGTCTATTTGCAACAATAGAACTACAAGGGGTCTATCCACAATAGGGTGATAGTTCATGGGTCTATTCACAATTAACCCTATAATAGTATTATCACACTTTGAATCACGGACAGTGTATTTTCACAACTACCTCCTCACAGACTAGCAAAGTCTAAACTTTTTTCTCTACTTATTCATCTATCGTATGCCTTAGGATTTTATTTAATCAAAACAATTTCTAGCAAATAAGCATACAGCTATTAATGGTGCAAGAGCACCTTACCTTAGTTGCTTCATCTTTAGCAGAGATCACACTACCATCCTTCCATGAACTCATAATTTGCGCAGCAACATGATCAGCATCTTGTAAAAACACTGTACGTAGCCTCTCGATACTCAAGAAACCCAACACAGTTGATCTCAGGTGCTTATGTACATCTCCAGAAGCCAAAGACATGGAATATTTACCAACAACTTTCTTGAAAGCAAATGACAAATCATTTCGAAAAAGTTTTCCCTCGTTCTTTAGTACGAACCAAATTAGTTCAGGATCTGTTGAGACTATGCTCAGGTTTCCGAACAAATGGGAGGAGAAGATTTTCCCAAACCTGTCCAAATTTATCATTTAAAGAGACTGTGAGTCTGATCTGGTTAGAATTTTTTAGATATTGGTCCTTGAAATCTTTCATATTTATAAATTTGTCCGCTAGAGCTTTGAAATTGCTATTAAATCCTCCAGATCTTATAAGTTACTCCAAATTAGTTCCCACGATAAACAACCATTTGGATGGTATGAGATGTATTATCAAACTGAACTTTTAATATGATGTTCCAGTTACACCCTTCATCGAGTTAAATATTCAAATCCATACCTGAGTCCAAAAATTCAAAACCAAATCCAAAATTTAAATCTTTCAATCATCTTCATGAGGTAATGTTCTATGTCAGGCTAATATGGAGGAACTAACGGAATGACTAATTTGGAGTAACTTATAAGATTTGAGGGACAATATTTCAAAATTTTGAAGGACTAACAAAAATGTGAAAGATTTAAAGGGCTAGTATATAAAAACACCCTAGATTTTTAGATGGAGACACACCTGGAAATGTGATGCTCCATGAACTCTCCTATGGTAGTAGCTGAGTAAGGCTTCAGAAAAGAGAGAGTCTCTCCAATTAATGGCAAACCCAAGTTTCCAGGTGGGAGCTTCTTCAGACTTCTTAGCTTTCTCACTCTCGTAAAATTGAGGAATGCAACGAGTAAGAGAATGATCATAAGCAAAAGTGCTGCAGGCTCCATCTCTGTTTTCTACACTAAGGCTGATAAATCTGCAGATACTTATAGAATGTTTCTTTCCTTTGACTTTGAGAGGGTGCTTGTAGTATATTTCAAACAGAAACAGATGAGGACAGGTTTTATTCTTGGCTAATTAGCATTTAAATGCCTTACGGTTTTATCCTACTTTGTGCTTATATACCCTCACTTGACAGCACTTGTATAACCTGAAGTTTTTAAAATGGACACATTCGTATCTTTCTATTATGCAATTGTGAGAATATTCCTCCGAGTATTCTTATGTGATACTCATGTGCTAATATTAGAATTTTGTACCTTTAATGTTTGTTCAATATGTCAAATGTATCAAAACTGCACTTTAAAATATAATTGGGATAGTTTAACAACAATTGAACAAACAATAAGGGTTAGAAAGTTTTAGAATAAAATACTCAAGAGAATACTTCACGCTGGCATAACAGAAAGTATCGAAGTGCCAATGCTAAAAAAACATCGGCATATGTTAAATGTTGACAAGAAACAAGTGAAGGTACACCAAAGTGATAATTAGCATTTTACTTTTTGTATTAGGCCGGCTTAATATGGGGAGAACATACATAGAGAAACTTACAAGCGGGCTAAGATGCATGTTTGTCTTTATTGATACGAAGAAACTATGGAACGGGAGCAACTATAAAAATGTTAAGAGACATGAATATCTCATTTTTGTTTTTATTGCTCATCTTGGTATTTTATTACGCTGATTTCTTAGTAAGCATCACTTTGTTTGCTTATGACGGAGCTCAAAGTCACATCAGCCTCTAACGTTCACCTCACATTTCTAAGAACCACTTAATCTGATGTTTTACCATTATTATTCCCGGTCTATTGAGTCCTCATGCTGGTTCTCTGTCCTAAGCATGGCCAAACGCACTATTCTTTTAGGGTAAAGCGAAAATATTTCTGGCAGAAAACTACCGTCGGGACTCAATAGACTTCAAAGAAAACAAAGTAGGTACATAAAATCACCAAAGTTGAGATCACTATAAGCTAGAATAACACTGATATGAAATAAAAGAAGATTGGTCCGAGAAGACATCAATTACTTTTTATAAAAGGCAGAATCAAAAGCAACTACAGTAATCTTAATACTATAATCTCTCATATTCAATTTTTTCACCAAATAAATTAGAAATAGGTGGAAATCCAAAGCCCAAACAAAGCATTTAATAGTAAGCAATCACTTCAAGTTATGAAATAAGTGGGACAATTTGAATTTCAAAATTCAAAAACCCAAAGCCCAAACATTAGATCCACTTTGCAACCCAAAGCCCAATACCCCCTCTCCTCCTCCTCAGACGAATCCCACATTTTCACTCTTCACCGTACTCTCTCTCTCTCTCCCTCTTTCCTCAATAAACCACAAACCTTCCATTTTCTCCTACAAATCTTCGTTCTCTTCACTCGGCGCTCTCTCAGAAGTCAAAGCCCTTCTCAAACTCCTCAAACTGCTAACAAAGTCAGCTCTCTCTCAGACTTCACCATTACAAATCGGGGATCCATTGCCTTTTATGCTAACAAGGTTGACCATTTTGTAAAACTAGGTAAATTTCTCAAATATTCTTACATTTTGGATGTTTATTGTTCCATGTAAAATATTCCTAGGGTTTAGTTAATTGATCTTTCGATCCTATGCAATTAGGCAAAAGCGGAGAAATTTTACGGTATTTACGAAAGGGTAACCTTTTTGCTCATTTGTTTCAGATTTTAAACAAAATGCCTAACAAGGGTGAAAAGTTGGGTTCTATTTAATCCTTATTTTCTTACGATCTATATGATTAATGTGATTTACTATGGTAGCGTGATTTTCGTCATTCCTCCACTATTCTCTACTATATCATGTGATTTTTGCGAATTTTAAATTGAAAGTAGAAATTCATGCTTGAACCTATTTAAATTTGAAATAGAATTAAAACTTGATTTGAAGTGTTGTTATGGTAAAATTAATCAATTCCGAAGTTATTTATAGAGTTTGTATTCTATTTTTCCTTCGACGTCTTGTTGGTTTATTTTGTTATTGCGGAGTTATGGAAGCTAGAACGACACTTTCAACGGCTCCAATATCTTTTACGCTTGTTAATTATGTTTCAAGATCTTGCATTTTCATGCAAGTCGGCCTAATTTTGCTTCGATCACGAGAATTCAATCTCTCCAATGGATTTCTAAAGTTATATTAAATCTCTTGGAAGGTTGGTCGGAATATCATTTGCTTTGATCGTTGGAAATTATGGAGGATGGATGTGATTTTGATTTTTCTTTTTTATTTTATACAAATAAAAATGAAACATAATCCTAAACTTGAAACCTCAAACTAGAGGTAGCAATAGTTTGAGAAATTAAATAGAATTTGGAAACTTAATCTCTAAAATTCTTCCCGCTTAATGAGAAATCATCTTAATTTGGTGTGAATACATTATAGTCAAAATCATTTCGATGATGCTAATAGTTGAGAACTTGAGATAAGCAAGAGGATTACAGGAGATTCGAGGAGTCATCGAGGGATCTAATAGGGAGAGCCAACGATTTCTCCATGTTTTCAGCAAGGTTCAAGGATCCACAGTGGAATCAAGGATTGGTCTGCTTACTATTTCAATGAAAGTCTCAATCCCAACTCAAGCAGCTCTTCAAATTTGAGGTTTAATTCTTACTCTCCTTTTGATTTTACTTATCCAGCCATTATCTTGCTTTCTGCAAAGCTTTTTCATCATTAAATATGATTTTCAATTCTTCTACCACATATTAATGGAGATAAAAGTGCAGTTTAAGTCTATTAATAAGGTGGTGGATGTTTTGGTGGAGAGCTCAATGGACGCCCTAACTCAAGCATCTCTTGGAACCTGAGAAGCAATTCTTACTCTCTTTTTGATTTATTTTTTGTAAAATTCATAGCTTACTTTAGTTGGAGTAATGTAGTTGGAGTAATTTTGTTATCGCCATTTTGTTTAATATTGCATTTGTTAGAGATGGCTTTTGGGGTTTACTGACACATTTTCATAGGAAATGGGAATTAGTGAAGGATTTTGTCTTTCACGCTCTTTTCACTCCATCATGACCATATCTCTAAACAACTAAAATAGCATTCATTACTGTATCATGTGACAAATTAACTTTGTCCTCTATTATTATAGAAATATAATTTTGCAAGTTTGATTAATATTTTACATGAACAGAATAATAGTAGATGAATATTGCAAATACTACCTTAATTGTATTTCCCAAATTTGAAATAAGTGGAGCCGGTTAGAAGTGGTGATGCCTCTGCCATTAGGTATTTTGAGCTCGGTGCTGTCATGCTAAGGAGAAAATTCTACCATGCAGTGATGGTTTGGACTTGCCTCAGGTGATATCATCTCTAATTTTGATGTAGTTTATATAAAGTTTTTGTTTCTAATATCATCTCTGCTTCCTCAATATCAAATCATGCCTTTTGTCTTCCCTAAAATCCCCAAATTAGCTCATGAACTCAGGGTAGACAAATCAAGTTGTAATTTCTCATCGTCCAATCCTAATGACATCGTCCACTAACTTTTGGTTCAGAATTAAAAGATCGAACTCGATTGTAATGTACAAAACTCATGGTGTGTTTGGTGCTCTATATTTGGAGGTGCAATGCATTTCTAAGTATATACAACTCCTTTAAGACCGGTTGTTAGCTTGTATTTCAATATGGTAAAACTACAAGAAATGTTTAATAAATTCTTATAAATGGTTAATAAAATTTTAATATTATTTTGAGAGAACTTCTATATTACTGTTTGGGAAAAAGCAGAAATAGGGCATCATCTTTTTTCTTTTTCTTTTGTGTTAGCCAAGAGTGTACCTATCCCTTATTAGTAAGCAATATGAACATGTCTTATTTGTTTGCCTTAAGTTTTGTTGCTTTTATTCTATTTTTTCTTTTTGGTGAATAAGTAAAAGTGTCCCTAGCAAACAATTTGAATCTCTCTTAAGAATATATGCCTTTATCAGTTAGAATTCAATTGATAATCTCCTCTCAGATTGATGAGCCAAAAGATAATTGCCATCAACTACCCTGTGATAATAACAGTTGTATATTATCAATCGCAACCATATAACAAATCAAAGGAACTTACCATAATAAAATGTAGGTTTGGTAAAAGGAAAGTGCAAAATGGCATGCATAATCATCCTTCTCTAGAGAAAACTAATTACTGGTACTGATGTTTACCTGTAAAGCGAGTAAACCGTGCAATATACAGCTTATAACAAGAATCAAAAGTCATACTTTGTCCTTCCACTCTTTAGTATAAGACACAGCATATCTGGTAGTTTGGATGTTGAATTGAAAAAGTTCCAAGATTCCAACATTAGTCGTTTTCTCGACCCCTTGAAATGAACAACCTAAATAAGATTGCAACGCGTTATGAAGATTTACAAAACCATGCCGAAAGAGACTAAAAAGACATAGTTGATTCATAACATTCTGACTCAATTAATCCTTAAAAGGTATTAGTAAAATACATATCAGAACCAAAAAAATAAGGTCCCTTTTTTTTTAAACATAAAACATAGAACTTTTAGAACGTGGGACCTTCCATAAGCCAATTCCATTAGCCAAGCCTCAATGCCAAATTTTTATGTAATCAGTACCTCAAATCATATATTATACTTTGAAAAGACCCTCAAATATATGATTGGCGATTAAATCCTTCAAAATATTCTTTCAAATAAGTCCCTTGAATTAGCATGTGCTCTTTAAATATGAACCATTCCTAAAATTTATAGAGCTTGACTTTCTTCCCATTTTAACACTATCCTTCCTGTTGTCTCCATGTTCTAAATTTCTTTTCTTTTTATTTTTCCCCATGGCGGGTGCCCTGGACGGTTGGCATGTTCCAATATGGCTTCCACGGTCCTGGGTGATTCAGGGCTGGTTTATCAAAAAAAAAATCTTTTTTCAATAGTCATGCTTAAATCAAATAGTTGGGATTTCATTTTATTGATTAAACACAAAAGGCATAAGAGAAAGGAGATATGAATAGGTGGATATATGAGAAACGGTGGAAAAGAGGGTGTTTCTTTTTCTTTTCTTTTTCCTTTTTCTTTTTTTTTTTTTTTTTTTTGGAGAGGAAAGCGGGTGCTGAAATAAAAGAAACAAAGGAAAATTATATTCTCATTGATTATGAAGAAGAGGCAAAGCCCCATACTTACACAATTTGTGGAATATTTATAAAAGTAAACTCTAATAAGAAAAGTAAACATATACTAAAGGAAAGTCCTAATATAGAGGTACTATATTTAACTAATACATTGAATCTAGACATCTTTATTAAAGCCAACAAATAATATGAGATCTTTCCATAAAAGCAATGAATCTTCTGAATCTTCCAATACTCTCCCTAAAGCTGAAGCGTAGTGACTAACGAAACAAATATTGTACCAAAAAGAGTTGAATAACTTTTCCATCATAGTATCTTTGTCAGATCAATAATTGATGATAGCTTGTCCAAACAAAAAGACTTGAACAATATGCCCCTCATGGTATCTCGGTCATATCAGCATAAAAGTGATCGAAGTGAACGCGATCATATCAACAATCGATTAAAGACAAAAACAATGCCAAGAGAAATAAAGGCTTTGCAAGTGACGATAATAAAAGATTCTCGAGCCATAAAAGTTAAAAGATGCTTCGCGAGCAACATCAATAAAAAGAATCTTGCAAGCGAGATAAAAGACCGTGCCATACACGGTACAAAAATCCGATGTTGGTTGAAGACTATGCCAAGATTCAAAGAAAACAAAGTAGGTACATAAAATCACCAAAGATGAGATCACTATAAGCGCTAGAATAACACTGATATGAAATAAAACAAGATTGGTCCGAGAAGACATTAGTTATGTGAACGAGACAAGCAAGCCGGAGATAATGGCTTAAGAAAAAGTTGATTTGATTGAGCGAAATTGTAGAAGGTTGCAAAGAGAGTGATTTTGGTTGGTATACTTGCTTGGTTGGGCGTGAGTGCAAATTTTAAATACAATCTCAAGCTGTCAACAAGCCGATCGATTGCGAGGACGACAATAATTTGTTGCAAATAAATCACCAAATAGAAAACCAAGCACTAATAGAAAACCAAGCACTAATAGAAAACCAAGCACTAATAGAAAACCAAGCACTAATAGAAAACCAAGCACTAATAGAAAACCAAGCACTAATAGAAAACCAAGTGCCAAAAATCCTATCAAACTATCCAAGCCCCAAGCATGCAAACCACCAGAACAAAATACACCAATGTTGATGGCAACGATCCCTTAGGCAGGTGCAGGGGTAATTGATTTCGTAAACAACAACCAACGAAGAGGATGATGATGATTGAATCGAAATTTATCGAAGAGATTCAGCGAGGTTGAAACCAGAAAATCTAAAATAGATGAAAAGAAATTATCGATGTGTCGAAGCCACAACTAAGGTCAATGCCGCCGAGGGGAAGCACATAGCCGATGCTTGCGGCAAAACCCCTCGGCAGCCCTGAGATCTAGAATAAGAAGAGAGCTCTATAAGATTGATAACTTCACTCTGATACCATGTTGAAATAAAACAAAGAGACGAAAATTATCATTGATTATGAAGAAGAGGCAAAGTGCATACTTATACAATTTGTGGAATATCTATAAAAGTAAACTCTAATAAGAAAAGTAAACATATACTAAAGGAAAGTCCTAATATAGAGGTACTATATTTAACTAATACATTGAATCTAGACATCTTTATTAAAGCAAACAAATAATATGAGATGCAATGAATCTTCGAATCTTCCAATACTCTCCTAAAGCTGAAGCGTAGTGACTAACGAAACAAATATTGTACCAAAAAGAGTTGAATAACTTTTCCATCATAGTATCTTTGTCGATCAATAATTGATGATAGCTTGTCCAAACAAAAGACTTGAACAATATGCCCCTCATGGTATCTCGGTCATATCAAGATAAAAGTGATCGAAGTGAACGCGATCATATCAACAATCGATTAAAGACAAAACAATGCCAAGAGAAATAAAGGCTTTGCAAGTGACGATAATAAAAGATTCTCGAGCCATAAAGTTAAAAGATGCTTCATGAAAGCAACATCAATAAAAAGAATCTTGCAAGCGAGATAAAAGACCGTGCCATACACGGTACAAAAATCCGATGTTGGTTGAAGACTATGCCAAGATTCAAAGAAAACAAAGTAGGTACATAAAATCACCAAAGATGAGATCACTATAAGCGCTAGAATAACACTGATATGAAATAAAACAAGATTGGTCCGAGAAGACATTAGTTATGTGAACGAGACAAGCAAGCCGGAGATAATGGCTTAAGAAAAAGTTGATTTGATTGAGCGCAAATTGTAGAAGGTTGCAAAAGAGAGTGATTTTGGTTGGTATACTTGCTTGGTTGGGCGTGAGTGCAAATTTTAAATACAATCTCAAGCTGTCAACAAGCCGATCGATTGCGAGGACGACAATAATTTGTTGCAAATAAATCACCAAATAGAAAACCAAGCACTAATAGAAAACCAAGCACTAATAGAAAACCAAGCACTAATAGAAAACCAAGCACTAATAGAAAACCAAGTGCCAAAAATCCTATCAAACTATCCAAGCCCCAAGCATGCAAACCACCAGAACAAAATACACCAATGTTGATGGCAACGATCCCTTAGGCAGGTGCAGGGGTAATTGATTTCGTAAACAACAACCAACGAAGAGGATGATGATGATTGAATCGAAATTTATCGAAGAGATTCAAATGAGGTTGAAACCGTAAAATCTAAAATAGATGAAAAGAAATTATCGATGTGTCGGCCACAACTAAGGTCAATGCCGCCGAGGGGAAGCACATAGCCGATGCTTGCAAAAACCCCACTCGAGATCTAGAATAAGAAGAGAGCTCTATAAGATTGATAACTTCACTCGATACCATGTTGAAATAAAACAAAGAGACTAAAATTATCATTGATTATGAAGAAGAGGCAAAGCCCCATACTTACACAATTTGTGGAATATCTATAAAAGTAAACTCTAATAAGAAAAGTAAACATATACTAAAGGAAAGTCCTAATATAGAGGTACTATATTTAACTAATACATTGAATCTAGACATCTTTATTAAAGCCAACAAATAATATGAGATCTTTCCATAAAAGCAATGAATCTTCGAATCTTCCAATACTCTCCCTAAAGCTGAAGCGTATTTACCAACAACTTTCTTGAAAGCAAATGACAAATCATTTCAAAAATTTCAAGCCCAATTTATCTCTCTCCAATCCCACTAAATGTTTTTCTGATCATTTTGACAATAATGATGACTTATAAGGCACCCATTTGCCAAACACTATACTATTATAAATGGATTATAATCCACCAAATTTATCAAGCACTAACTTATAATCCACTTTGCTTATAATCTAGTTGTGGGTTATAAGTCAAGTAGACTATAATCCAAAGTTGCCAAAACATGCCCTGAGCAACAAATCCAACAATTTCTCAGCTCAAAGGATTCTCAATGGGAAATGCCAATACACGATTTAATAATTCATAACTCAGAGAATAACATATGGACAAAACACTCCAAATCCCCTGCATATTCCTCGCACGTAATCAGTGAAACTGAAGAAAATGACAAGGCTGCAACACCAGAGCTCAAGCCAAAAAATCACTGAATTTCAACATCTCAAACAACAATAGAGAGAAGGAATTACATGCGAAGAAACTTCAGATTAAAAGACACTTTACAGCATTTTTGAGCAAATTGTAAAAGCTCAGTTCAAAAAAGGTTACATGTGAAAAGAATGAAACCTATGACACTCACCAAACTGATAGTAAACCATAATCAATGATTTCATTGCATCTTTGTGGATCATCAAACTAAATTGGTCTTGTTGCCAAATGATATCCCAATAATTGCGCAACAAAACTTATCTTTATCATCCAAAATATACCTTTATCAGTTAGAATTCAATTGATGATATCTCCTCTCCCAGATTGATGAGCCAAAAGATAATTGCCATCAACTACCCTGTGATAATAACAGTTGTGTATTATCAATCACAACCATATAACAAATCAAAGGAACTTACTACAATAAAATGTCAGTTTGGTAAAAGTAATGTGCAAAATGGCATGCATAATCATCCTTCTCTAGAGAAACCTAATTACTGGTACTGATGTTTACCTGTAAAGCGAGTACATCGTGTAATATACAGCTTATAACAACAATCAAAAGTCATACTTTGTCCTTCCACTCTTTAGTATAAGGCACAGCATATCTGGTAGTTTGGATGTTGAATTGAAAAGTTCCAAGATTCCAACATTAGCGCGACCCCTTGAAATGAACAACCTAAATAAGATTGCAACGCTATGAAGATTTACAAAACCATGCCCAAAGAGACTGAAAAAGACATAGTTGATTCATAACATTCTGACTCAATTAATCCTTAAAAGGCATTAGTAAAATACATATCAGACCGGAAAAAAGAGCTCCTTTTTTTTAAAACATAAACCATAGAACTTTTAGAACGTGGGACCTTCCATAAGCCAATTTCATTAGCCAAGCCTCATTGCCAAATGTTTATTTAATCAGTACCTCAAATCATATATTATACTTTGAAAAGAGCCTCAAATATATGTTTGGCGATTAAATCCTTCAAAATATTCTTTCAAATAAGTCCCTTGAATTAGCAGGTGCTCTTTAAATATGAACCATTCCTAAAATTTATAGAGCTTGACTTTCTTCCCATTTTAACCATATCCTTCCAGTTGTCTCCATGTTCTAAATTTCTTTTCTTTCTGTTTTTCCCCATGGCGG
The DNA here is from genome assembly GCA_012295165.1 of Asparagus setaceus. Lineage (NCBI taxonomy): Eukaryota > Viridiplantae > Streptophyta > Magnoliopsida > Asparagales > Asparagaceae > Asparagus > Asparagus setaceus. The sequence goes on from CM022703.1 coordinate 21,674,447, forward strand.
GTGACCTGGACGGGTGGCAGGTTCCAATATAGCTTCCACGGTCCTAGGTTCGATTCAGGGCTGGGTTATCAAAAAAAAAAAAACCTTTTTTCAATAGTCATGCTTAAATCAAATAGTTGGGATTTCATTTTATTGATTAAACACAAAGGCATAAGAGAAAGGAGATATGAATAGGTGGATATATGAGAAACGATGGAAAAGAGGGTGTTTCTTTTTCTTTTCCCTTTTTTTTTTTTGAGAGGAAAGCGGGTGCTGAAATAAAAGAAACAGAGGAAAATTATATTCTCATTGATTATGAAGAAGAGGCAAAGCCTCATACTTACACAATTTGTGGAATATCTATAAAAGTAAACTCTAATAAGAAAAGTAAACGATACTAAAGGAAAGTCCTAATAGAGAGGTACTATATTTAACTTATACAATGAATCTAGACATCTTTATTAAAGCAAACAAATAATATGAGATGCAATGAATCTTCTCAATCTTCCAATACTCTCCATAAAGCTGAAGCGTAGTGATTAACGAAACAAATATTGTACCAAAAAGAGTTGAATAACTTTTCCATCATAGTATCTTCGTCAGATCAATAATTGATGATAGCTTGTCCAAACAAAAAGAACTTGAACAATATGCCCCTCATGGTATCCGGTCATATCAACATAAAAGTGATCGTAGTGAACGTGATCATATCAACAATCGATTAAAGACAAAAACAACGCCAAGAGAAATAAAGGCTTTGCAAGTGACGACAAAAAAAGATTCGCGAGCAATAAGATGCTTCACGAGCAACATCAATAAAAAGAATATTGCAAGCGAGATAAAAGACCATGCCATACACGGTACAAAAATCTGATGCTGGTTGAAGACTATGCCAAGATTCAAAGAAAACAAAGTAGGTACATAAAATCACCAAAGTTGAGATCACTATAAGCGCTAGAATAACACTGATATGAAATAAAAGAAGATTGGTCCGAGAAGACATCAATTACTTTTATAAAAGGCGTAATCAAAAGCAACTACAGTAATCTTAATACTATAATCTCTCATATTCAATTTTTCACCAAATAAATTAGAAATAGGTGGAAATCCAAAGCCCAAACAAAGCATTTAATAGTAAGCAATCACTTCAAGTTATGAAATAAGGGACAATTTGAATTTCAAAATTCAAAACCCAAAGCCCAAACATTAGATCCACTTTGCAACCCAAAGCCCAATACCCTCTCCTCCTCCTCCTCGACGAATCCCACATTTTCACTCTTCATCAGATTCTCTCTCTCTTTCCTCAATAAACCACAAACCTTCCATTTTCTCCTACAAATCTTTCGCTCTTCACTCTCGGAAGTCAAAGCCCTTCTCAAACTCCTCAAACCGCTAACAAAGTCACTCTCTCTCGACTTCACCATTACAAATCGGGGATCCATTGCCTTTTATGCTAACAAGGTTGACCATTTTTGTAAAACTAGGTAAATTTCTCAAATATTCTTACATTTTGGATGTTTATTGTTCCATGTAAAATATTCCTAGGGTTTAGTTAATTGATCTTTCAGATCACTGCGAATTAGGCAAAACGGAGAAATTTTCTCGAGTATTTACCTAAAAGGGTAACCTTTTTGCTCATTTGTTTTCAGATTTTAAACAAAATGCCTAACAAGGGTGAAAAGTTGGGTTCTATTTAATCCTTATTTTCACGATCTATATGATTAATGTGATTTACTATGGTAACCGTGGATTTTCGCCATTCCTCCACTATTCTCTACTATATCATGTGATTTTTGCGTAATTTTAAATTGAAAGTAGAAATTCATGCTTGAACCTATTTAAATTTGAAATAGAATTAAAACTTGATTTGAAGTGTTGTTATGGTAAAATTAATCAATTCTGAGTTATTTATAGAGTTTGTATTCTATTTTTCCTTTCGACGTACTGTTGGTTTATTTTGTTATTGCAGTTATGGAAGCTAGAACGACACTTTCAACGGCTCCAATATCTTTTACGTTTGTTAATTATGTTTCAAGATCTTGCATTTTCGCCAGCGCATCGGCCTAATTTTGCTTCTGATGCAGAATTCAATCTCTCCAATGGATTTCTAAAGTTATATTAAATCTCTTGGAAGGTTGAGCTGGAATATCATTTGCTTTGATCGTTGGAAATTATGGAGGATGGATGTGATTTTGATTTTTCTTTTTTTATTTTATACAAATAAAAATCGAAACATAATCCTAAACTTGAAACCTCAAACTAGAGGTAGCAATAGTTTGAGAAATTAAATAGAATTTGGAAACTTAATCTCTAAAATTCTTCCCGCTTAATGAGAAATCATCTTAATTTGGTGTGAATACATTATAGTCAAAATCATTTCGATGATGCTAATAGTTGAGAACTTGAGATAAGCAAGAGGATTACAGAGATTCGAGGAGTCATCGAGGGATCTAATAGGAGAGCCAACGATTTCTCCATGTTTTCAAAGAAGGTTCAAGGATCCACAATGGAATCAAGGATTGGTCTGCTTACTATTTCAATGAAAGTCTCAATCCCAACTCAAGCAGCTCTTCAAATTTGAGGTTTAATTCTTACTCTCCTTTTGATTTTACTTATCCAGCCATTATCTTGCTTTCTGCAAAGCTTTTTCATCATTAAATATGATTTTCAATTCTTCTACCACATATTAATGGAGATAAAAGTGCAGTTTAAGTCTATTAATAAGGTGGTGGATGTTTTGGTGGAGAGCTCAATGGACGCCCTAACTCAAGCATCTCTTGGAACCTGAGAAGCAATTCTTACTCTCTTTTTGATTTATTTTTTTGTAAAATTCATAGCTTACTTTAGTTGGAGTAATGTAGTTGGAGTAATTTTGTTACTGCCATTTTGTTTAATATTGCATTTGTTAGAGATGGCTTTTGGGGTTTACTTCGACACATTTTCATAGGAAATGGGAATTAGTGAAGGATTTTGTCTTTCTACGCTTTTCACTCCATCATGACCATATCTCTAAACAACTAAAATAGCATTCATTATCAGATCATGTGACAAATTAACTTTGTCCTCTATTATTATAGAAATATAATTTTGCAAGTTTGATTAATATTTTACATGAACGTAATAATAGTAGATGAATATTGCAAATACTACCTTAATTGTATTTCCCAAATTTGAAATAAGTGGAGCCTAAGTAGAAGTGGTGATGCCTCCGCCATTAGGTATTTTGAGCTCATGTTGCCATGCTAAGGAGAAAATTCTACCATGCGTTGATGGTTTGGACTTGCCTCAGTGATATCATCTCTAATTTTGATGTAGTTTATATAAAGTTTTTGTTTCTAATATCATCTCTGCTTCCTCAATATCAAATCATGCCTTTTGTCTTCCTAAAATCCCCAAATTAGCTCATGAACTCGTGGTAGACAAATCAAGTTGTAATTTCTCATCGTCCAATCCTAATGACATCGCCCACTAACTTTTGGTTCTAATTAAAAGATCGAACTCGATTGTAATGTACAAAACTCATGGTGTGTTTGGTGCTCTATATTTGAGGTGCAATGCATTTCTAAGTATATACAACTCCTTTAAGACCGGTTGTTAGCTTGTATTTCAATATGGTAAAACTACAAGAAAATGTTTAATAAATTCTTATAAATGGTTAATAAAATTTTAATATTATTTTGAGAGAACTTCTATATTACTGCTTTGGGAAAAGCAAATGGGCATCATCTTTTTCTTTTCTTTTGTGTTAGCCAAGAGTGTACCTATCCCTTATTAGTAAGCAATATGAACATGTCTTATTTGTTTGCCTTAAGTTTTTGTTGCTTTTATTCTATTTTTTCTTTTTGGTGAATAAGTAAAAGTGTCCCTAGCAAACAATTTGAATCTCTCTTAAGAATTTAAGCATGCAAAGGTATCTTAGTGTAATTTTTGTGAATATTTTAGATGTCATGTATTATATATTTCAAGTGTGTGGATTTTAAGTGTATGGATTAGACCATATGAACGATTCTCGTTTTGGTTTAATTGTATGGATTAGTTCATAGCAATTTCTATATATTAAACATGTTGTGAGGGCCATTTCGTTTGAAGGTATGAAAATAAACTAGGATGAACAAAATTACTTCTCTAAATTTGTTCTTATCAAACTATATCCTAAACTTATTATAGATAAATCCCATAAATGATATGCAACTATATTTTAATAAAAGTTGATGTACTTGAATGTGTTACTTATAATTCTTAAGAGTAAAAGAAATAGTTTGACTAACCTCCTTATTGTATTTACGGATGTTGAAGCCTTGAATGCTCTAATTTTTCATGTTGATTTACTTGAATGCGTTAGTTGTAATTCTCAGAAGAGTAAAAAGAAATAGTTTGACTAACCTCCTTATTGTATTTACAGATGTTGAAGCCTTGAATGCTCTAATTTTTCATGTAAATGGTGATGTTATGGAAGTTGTGCCGTATTTTTTGTGAGCTTGCAGGAACATGAGGCAGCTGTTTATTTAAGATGTGGTGGTTGATATAGTTCTTACCTTGGTTGTTTGTAAGATACAATAAGCAACATGTGGGTCTTTGGTCTCTATGTAATTATGAGTCTTTAAAGGCTATGATAGATTTACCATTATGTATATAAATATAATTGAATTCTATGGTGTTAGAAGATTATTATGTATGTTCATAGATTTTCAAAACTTAGTTGCAAGTCTCTTTTGAATGAGTTGTAGGAACACATTTGTCACTGGGGCTTTTCATTTTTCTTTTAAATTTAAGGTGTTTTGAATATCTTCATCAAAAGAAAATGCTAGCCCATGTTTGACAAGACCAAAATACTAAGATAACAGAATCTACAATGATGTGGTTGTATGTATTTATGATTTTATCACCGAAAGTAAAAGAAAGAAACATGTCGTCTGTGAGAATCGAGATAGGAGACATATATTCTTTGCAAATTATCGAGGATGAGGTTAATGAGATAAAAATGGATGCATCTAAAGGATACGTGCCTTTTAACTTTTGTGTTGTTTTAATCAATTATTTAAATTATCTATTACATGTCAGCCGAATTTTCAAGAAGTTTAAGGTTCTTTTCATAACTAGATTTCTTTTTAACTAATACATCAATATGAAAAAACCATAAAGCTTTAGAGCCGAGAGACAAAAGGCACTGGAGGATGAAAAGCATTAGAAAATAGAACATGTCAAAGCGCTCTCTTTTATTAAAGATTCATCATCAAGATACTTTGATAAAACTGATACAATAAACTTACATTGCTATGCACACTCGAGTGGGGTTAGGTGGGGACGATAACGAAAGATGAAAATAAATAGAACACCAAATTAAGGCTAGCCCGTGCTTGGCACGGGCCATAATACTAGTTAGTTCTGTGAATGAGACAAGCACGCCGCAGATAATGGCGTAAGAAAAAGTTGATTTGATTGAGCGCAAATTGCAAAAGGTTGCAAAAGACAGTGATTTTGTTTGGTATACTTGCTTGGTTGGGCAGGAGTGCAAATTTTAAATACAATCTCAAGCTGTCAACAAGCCAATCGATTGTGAGGACGACAATAATTTGTTGCAAATAAATCACCAAATAGAAAACCAAGCACTAATAGAAAATCAAGTGTCAAAACTTCTATCAAACTATCCAAGCCCCAAGCATGCAAACCACCAGAACAAAATACACCAATGTTGAAGGCAACGATCCCTTAGGCGGGTGCGGGGGTAATTGATTTTGTAAACAACAACCAACGGAGAGGATGATGATGATTGAATCGAACTTTATCGAAGAGATTCAGCGAGTTGAAACCAGAAAATATAAACCAGATGAAAAGAAATTATAGATGTGTCGAAGCCACAACTAAGGTCGATGCCGCCGAGGGGAAGCACATAGCCGATGTTTGCGGCAAAACCCCTTGGCAGCCCTGAGATCTAGAATAAGAAGAGAGCTCTATTGGATTGATAACTTCGCTCTGATACCATGTTGAAATACAACAAAGAGAGGAAAATTATATTCTCATTGATTATGAAGAAGAGGCAAAGCCCATACTTATACACTTTGTGGAATATCAATAAAAGAAAACTCTAACAAGAAAAGTAAACATATACTAAAGCAAAGTCCTAAATAAAGAGGTACTATAATTAACTAATACACTGAATCTAGACATCTTTATTAAAGACAACAAATAATATGAGATCTTTCCATAAAAGCAATGAATCTTCTGAATCTTCCAATAGAGGGAAAATGTATCTCTAACAAGTGTAATGGAATATCTCCAATTAAAGAGGACATGTTAAGCAGGAGTAACATGAAGAAACTCATTAGAATTGGGGACTAAATAACAGTTACATGATTTGGAGGTTTTAAAATTGTGTGACCTGGGAAGATTTTATTTTATTTTTAGTTGGCAAGATAAGAACCAGGACCAACCCACAAAAGTGTGTTGGATACGACAAAAAGCGCCTCCATAATTTCTTAGCACAAACTTGTGGTGCACACAATACATACCCATCAGCTACTATACTTTCTTTCTAGGCATGTGAACTAGTAACCAGTTCCGATGCCATCCAGAAAACCCAGGTTAAAACCACCAACTGCTTTACTCCTAGGCAACGCGAAAGAAAAGAGCAATACCAGAGAAAAGTTCTAAAAGCAGTGATCTCAGTCAGATAATTCAAAGTCATACATATTTTGATTATGAGAGACTAGGAATTTGGATGGTACATCAAGTTATGACATCATTGCTAATCATCATTCTATTGCAACATTGGTAATTCTATATAAAAGATGTCAAATGAAGATCCTATCAAGTAAAGGTCTAGTATGGAACGCTTATTAACGCCTTGTTTGGTACACGAGAATTGAGTGAAGTGAGAATGGAAGGAAGCAAGGAATGGAATACTCATTTTCATTCTCACGTTTGGATGCAATTTAGAGAATGAAGTGGGAATGGACATATTTGGAAGTTATGTACTTTTTATTTCCACTTAAGTGGGAAGGCTCATTCCCTATCATCTCATTAGGACTGCTCATTCTCACATAAAGTAGGAATGAAGGGAAAGTGAGAAGGAGCATTCTAACTTCCAAAAGAGGTTATGTTGGGTACAAAGGAATGAGAAATGGGTATTGTCATTCCATTCCCACTCATTCTCGTATACCAAACGAGGCCTAAGTGTATCATTCATTACACGGACATACTATATATCAGCTGAGAAATCTGCAAAAGCTATAGATGCAATTTAGTGCTGGATAATTCTGGACCACATCCATACACTCCATAACCATTTTGTATATACGAACAATGGTAGTGGTGAGGGACAGCACTAGCAAAAAGGAGAGAATGTGTCAGATGTATTGAGTAGTTTACTTAAAACAAGGATTTTGATTTGGAATTCATATTCTAGAATGTTCTTTCTATGCAACGTGCTTAATCAGTTGGTCTTGTACTGTAGAATAAGGTCACTTATCAATCTAGATACCTATCTCCAACATAAACTTATGAACATGTCCAAATCCCTTTTCCAATTTACTTTGGAAAATATATAAAATAAAAAATTATAGCTTATGATAAAATTGTGAGACCCATTTGCCCTTCATGTAAATTACTTCTGTTTTATTTCATAGAGAGGCCATTGCAACCGAATTTGGAATGAAGATGACAATTTTACTCTTCTTAAGGGGCACTTTAGCACCCACTTGTGAAGTTCACCAATATGAACCGCTATGTTGAGAAAAATAGATGTATAAGTCAACAATATGAATTGCTATGTTGAGAAAAATATAAATTGTACTATAACTTCACAGAATTCCCTTCATGCACAAGTTTAGACATGGAAAACGATTGATCAAGAAATTCGCATACCATCAACTATTGAAATGTAAGGAATATCCAGCTTCGGAAAGTGCTTGTGAAACCAATAAAGCTACCTTCTATCATGAGTATGCATATGAAATCAAAGAGTAAATCATTAAGATGCATTTTTAGGACCTGGATAACACTTACCTGTACATCCAATGGCATGCCATGAAATTGCCCAGCACCCTCAGGTGGAGTCCAATTATAAACAGCACATGGCAGAAAAAGTACAGACACACCATTGACTTCACTTGAAAAGGCTTCAGGCTTGCCAAATTTCTTTGCAGCAAATGGTAAATGAGCCTTTACAACTGATGCAAGGGCTAACTGATCTCCAAGCATGCGGGAAGCCTTCATATATTTTGAGACATACACATCAAGGACTTCTTGTAGAAAGATCTTTGCCCTGGAACCAAAAGCGATGAGTTATATTTTAATCCCCCCAAAACATAAAAAACACATAATTGAAAGAAGCATGGTGAACTAACTTAAGAATTCCATCTGGAGTGCCCCTCACTGCAATAAAACCTGAATTCAGAGGCTGCTCTTTATTGTTTCTGAAAGTGAGAGCCAAGTGGAATTGCGGATATTTTTGGAATATATGCCCAAGATCATCTACTACTGCAACGTCAGAATCAGTGAAAACATAATGACTAACTGACTTCGCCTTCTGAAGCTGCTCAAGCCTACTATGCAAAAACACCTGCAAGACATTAGCAGGTGAATAAAAATATCATCACAAAAGTGGCATCAGAATTAAACTTGGGTAAGTTGTACATAATATTAGTACAGGTATGAAACAGACAAATGTTCATTCATGATGTTAAGAATGAGAAATCTAATTCTAGACATTTAGAGGGAACATATATAACATGTGAATATACATACTAAGTCAGCACAGAACACTTAACATCTTCACAACTTCCTAAGTCAGCACAGAACACTTAACATCTTCACAACTTCCTAAATCTTGCAAATCAAAGAAAAAGAACATGAGCTGAAAGAAATTAGCAGATGATGAATATAGTTTATTTAAAGCCAAACTATCCAGATTGCAGGAGTACATGTACATGGCAAGCATTAGAAAAAAAAACAAAACCCAGTTCAGATCCATTGTTCACAGCACCAGTTTAAAATGATAAATTTCTTTAAGATGATAAAGATGATGAGGACATGATGCACATTTCTATGGACTATAAAGATGATTTGCAAGGCAGGATATGGAAACAAGTTAAAGATTGTCAGAAACAAAAACGGCAAACCAAGTCTCATCCAATAGCTCAAGAGCTTTATATTTCTTTTCTTTCTTCTCCATTTTTTTTCCTTTTCGGAGATATAGGTGATATTAGTCATCTGATGGTTTTACTGTCATGTATTCAACTACTGGGAAGTCCAATGGAATCCAATCGAAAGGGAGATTGGAAAATTCACAAGGTTGTGGAAAATCATGAACTAAAACTGTTGACAAACAAACGATTGCTGGATATGGCCAAGCAATCTGAAGTTTTGGTTTGAGCAAACTGGTGAAATGCATTTTGATTCAAGTTGTACAATTTTTAACATGACGTTGGAAAATGTAGCTTACTGAGCTTGCTTGATGAAAGATTGGCTAAATTTGGTTAACTGAACATAGGAAAAACCAGAGGCGCATTGTGGATAAAGAATACTAAAATGATTTTTTTCTTCTAATTAATAGGCCATGTTCTTCAGAGATTTTGGAAGAGTGAACACTCTGGTCATGGAAGAAAATCAGAAAGATGTTCATTATCGATAAGCAATGGTTTTAACCAATGGGAGAGAGTTCCTCTCCAAGGATGGGTTTTAATCAAATGTAAGAGTCTTCTCAGCTTAACACCTCATATGAGATGGGGAACATGACTTAGAAGAATTTCAGGATTCAAAGAGATGGCATGTGCTCTTATCCATGGCCATAGTGAACATCTCGGGCATGGATATCCCATGGATGTAGGCCCATCAAGACCAAATGATGCGTGTTTCTTCCTCAGGAATTGAATCCTCAAAATCTTAGTTCCCTGAATCCACTTCACCAATATCTTGTAAAAATAAGTACTTTGGGAGTTCTACTAGTTAAAAACTATAAATTGGAGATGATAAGATCATTGCTGAAAGATGAGAACTAAGGTAAATAAATATTTTGGCTGACCTGCAAGAATAATTGTAATGCTACTGTTAGTGTTACAAAAAGAAAATATGTAGGACAAAATAATAATCTACAGCAACATCTATTACTATATTTAAGAAAAGCCTGGCTTTTGGTCCATTCTTTGGTCCATGACTCACAACTCTTCCTTCCCATTAACTCACATTCTTTTTTTAATTGTGAAAAGGGCAGAATTGGAAAATAAAACTAAAATGAGGAAACCGCTTCAAATGAAAACCACTCCGTTGACACAGCAGTTACCGTCATATTTTGGAGGCAAGTGAATAAACAGCCCTATCCATGTTTTAAGCAAAATTAATTTGAAGAACCAATCAATTAGACAACAAAGAATGTCATGGTCTCCGACTCTGCCAAGAAAGCAGTGCTTACATCAGAGCCTTGGCCATGGCTAGCATTGACAAGGTAGTCTAGATGTTTATCTACTTTATTTAATATACATGGTAGTATAGATGAATTATTTTCGTACAGTTTACTCATTCCATCTACTCATGTGTGAAGGAAATAACATAGAAAGCAGTTAAATCTTTTTTAAATTTGTTCACAAGCAACACGATTCGATTTACAACTGGATCCTGAAAGAATGCTACCCGGAGCCTCGAGAGGTAAGCACGATATAATTAAGTCCTGTACTAACTACTAAATCAAAAGAGGCTGTTTTTTAACTCTTGCCTCTTTTGAGAATAAACTAAAGTAAAATAATTTTTTGTTAATTATTTTACAAAAGATATTTAGATAATGTAATAAGAAATAAATAAATTTGACAAAGAGAATAATCCTGAGACTTATATCAGTCTTCGTAAAAATGTTTTTATATACATATTTATATTAGCAAAGGTATTAATAGAATTTATTTTATTTTTTGGTTTGACGAAGGAAACTCCTCACAATCATTCGGACCATGGGTAAACCCCCGGCGTGGCTAAGGGACACCCTCCAACGCACGGCCTCGGGTATTCCAACTCATATGCAGCTCCCCAAGAGAGTCGAACCTAGGACCTCATAGGCAGCTTACCAACTCGGGACCTCATAGGCAGCTTACCAACTCAGCTGGACCCTCTTGGGCATAGAATTTATTTAATTTAACATAAATATGTACCGTCAAACACTCATTTTGTGCAGAGTACTAGTAATTGAATAAATTAAAGTTTAGATCAACCAGTAATACATCATAAAAATTGGGGTAAAAAATAAATGACATGTATAAATTTATTTGAAAAGAACAAAATGGAAGAATGTTTGGGTGAAAATGGAAATTCAGTGAGGAGAATAGGTGAGATAAAAGTATCCTCTAAAAGAAACTGCATGAAATACAGAAATCAACACTACTGTTTGGCATACTGTCAAACAAATGATGAGGAATAACAATCATAGGCCGTGAAAGGAAACCTTGAATTGGCAATAAAAGATATCTCTTGTAAAAAGGACAATGTCAGTTTACATTTTGGACCTCTAAGAATCATAGAAAAATAGATGGCCTTTAAATAGAAGTGCAAGAGTTGCAGCAACAACATACTATTAGTCCATACTGCTCATCTAGGACATCATGCAGAACAGAAAATACACTAACAAGAATACCATTCATATTTATGTCAATGTGATCTTACAATGTAAGATTTGATCCTCTGAAGCATCAGCTGTCCCCGAGAATAGTCTCCTTCTATAGGTAACAATGATGCACTATTTCTCTTCACTGAAAAGTGGGAAGCAGGATCAGTCAATATGATCACACTGCTTCTTGGCATTGACACCTGCAGAATTCTACATATAAGAAAATGAAGTTAAACAAGCAGAAAAGAAAAACATGTCATTATTTCAGTGTTAAAATGTCCTTCAGATGGTACCCATATGAACACTTCAATGTCTAAAATAAGTAGATGAAAGAATGCTAAGACACGTTCAATATGTGATTCAATAAAACAAACACTCCTCAAATGTGTCCTTAAATAAAAAGATTTAGTTCAGGAGTCTAGACATATATCATATAATTTTGAACACATGCTTTAAACTTCAGATGCACTTTTTTGTTCACATAAAATGTTTGGATTTTTAACTCATCAAACTATTGATTTGTTTAAAATTATAATATTAGGTTTATACATGTTGTAATACAAGATATGGACTACACTAGCTACTCTACAGAAAATTGAAGAGCCGACTTTTATGTAGTCATAAATCTCTACGAAAGTTACCATTTTAGCAAATATGTATCCGTTACATGTCCTACATAATTAGGAATATGAGTATATACTTTTGGTGTTTTCAAAGACGTATACCATCAAGGCCACATGCTCTACTATGCGGGGTGGCGAAGAGCCACGATCCGATGCAAAGAAGGTTTTTGCGCTTCACAAGCATTCTAACTTTGCGTAGGGTGCACGTAGTACATAGCCTTGTATATTTTTGTTCGTTAACATTTCAATCGAGTATTTATACTCACAACCCATATCACAAAAAGCAAAATATATCCATTAGGCCTTTTTAGTAGCCTTCAATAAAGGACCCTAACTAATCCTTTGTTGGATAGTAGCCTTGATTTGACATTTGATTTGAAAAATTATGGACTTTGCTACTATGTTAGATGTGTTAGCATTAGGTTAGGACCTTGTATTATGATTTGGTAGTAAGATATTATTTATCCTGACATATTTTTATGTGAATTCCTAAACATGTTCTTTCATGCTTGATTATCTATCTTGAAAAATAATGTGTCCAGTATGCGACTCGCATCACTCGGGCACGCGCATCACGTTGCGCCTTGCGCATGTGCGCGTAAAGATACTTTGCGCCTCACATTGTGCCTCGCGGATTGACAACACTATGTATACTGGAGCAAAATGGGGGTGGTTCTGATGAGGTAAATAAGATAGAATAGAGCAACTAGAGGACCTGATCCATTAATAGAACAGACCTGACACATTAACTTGTGAGATAATGAGAGAAATTTCACATAATATACCTACAGAAAGTAATTTAAAGTTTTGAAGAACTTTTATTTGAAGTATATGAAAACCCTAGATGACTTGGTTCCTTGAGAAAAGGTAGAATCTATAATTCGTTGGTACTTCTATCATGAAGATGAACCCATTCATTTCTTATCGTACAGGGCACCAACACTTTTTGGACAATCCTTGAATATACACAATAACACAAATATTTATTAAGACATGTACTCAATTTTACAATTCATTTTTTAATTTAAACCACTAGTTATACACTTCTTGGACATATATCCCATATTTCACATCGACCTCCTGAAACCCGTCGGACATGGATGGGTTTTTTTCTTATTCAATACCGGGTCCGAAATTAAATTTAAAGGATTGTTTATGTATCTACCTCAAAAAGAACGGCTTTTCAATTTATAATCTACATAATAACAAAAGAAACATAAACCTTGATCTACTTGTAAGTTACATCCTAGTACAGTCTAGGATCCAAATCGGTTAACCACTTGCAACTGCAGGTTACTAGCTCAACCATCATAAAGTAATCTCACAGTTCACAAGAACACACTGCAAAAACCAATTCAAGTACCTGTATGAAGTCCACAAAAGTATGAAGTATCGCCAAAGATCTCTCTTCTTTGCTATACGAAACATTCCCAACCGTCACCAAACTACTCGATTCCGATCTCACACTGCTATTATAGACAGTAAAAACAGTAACAAAGGAAACAGTATCGCTTTCACTAGTCTTTCCTCGCGATCTCGAAGCATCATCCATATTCACAGCTTTAAGCCCTGAAATAAACAGCATCGCGCTTTTAAAACACAAAACCCTAGATCTATCACCATTACTGAAACTTTATCGATTCAATTACCTTTGCATTGGAGGCGATTGGGCAAGCCCTGCCCTGCGGCGGGGCCGAGGATGAGGTGATCCGATTTCTTTGAGATCTTTCGTTCCGGATCGTCGGAGATTCGATCGCGATGGAGGTCGAGTACTGAGAGGAGGAAAGGGATGATGAGGATGAGAGAGGCGTAGAAGAGATAGCGAGTTCGCCATGATTTAGAGAGCGCCATGGCGAAGCGAGAGATTGCTATGTTTGGGAGTTTACTAACTTCGGCTTGTTTGGATTTGAAGGTGGTGAAGGGAAGGTGGTAAACTAGCCAAGATAATTGACGGGAAGGGAAGGGAATAGAAGGGAAGCGCCCTTGGGGTGTAACAAATTTAGCATTAGTTGAGAGTGAATCAAGGGGGGAATGAAAGGTGAACAACTTCATTTTCAAAGTATTTCTAAACAAGGTTAATTGTTTTCTTAACTTTCTTTCACCTTCATTCACCTCAATCTAAACAAGAGTAATAGAACGGAAAGTTAAGTAATAGAAAGAAAAGATAGTAGGGAACGGAAGGAAAAAGGTAAAATGATGTTTGGGAGTTTAGTAAAGAAAACGGAAATAAATTTGTTTTATCTTGTTTGGGAGTTCTAAAAGTAACGGAAGTAAAAAGATAAAATTACGTAAACACCCTTACATATTGGATGGAAGTATTTCTTAGCCATTAATTTTAATATCATAATGGTATAATTATCTTATCACATTATAAAATTTTACACTCATTTCCATTACATCCTCTACCGCCCAAATCGGAGGGGAGGAAAATGGGTGCAAATTTAACCTTCCCTTCCATTCTCTAACTCCCTAAAAAAACTCCCAAACGAAGTTAAATTTTTTTCCCCATTCCATTCCATCCATTAACGTCCATCCAAACATAGTGGTACACAGTTGAAGCGGAGTGACAAAATAACGAAGACCCGTTGCCGATTAGAAACCGACCCGCGCCCGCAACGTACCCATTTATGAATGGAATTTAGGGGTGTTATCTGGTCCGGATATATCCGAACCGATCTGAACCCTATCCGAAACAAACCCGGATATGGTAGTGGAAAATTGAAACTGGCCGGATACGGATACGGTTTTGGATCTGGTTCTGAAAAATTATCCGGATGCGGTTTGGATCCGGATATCGGATTCGGAATACAGTTCGGATATCCGAATCTTTTATAATATGTAAATTGGTTTTGGTTGCTTATCTAAGGGGGTGTTTGTTTTTATGTAAGTAAGAGATGAAAGTGAGAAAGTGACTTGCTTTCAACATTTTAGGTGTTTGTTTACATGTAAGTTGTTACGAAAGTGAAATACAAGAATGTTGTCACGTAAGGATTTAATACAATTTTGACTTTCCCTAATAAAGTGGTGAAGTCACATGAAAATGACAAAAATGGTAACTAATTTTTATTAACTGATTTTAACTACACTTACTATTTAATTCTATTTTGCCACATCATTTTCACATTGCACTTTCAACAATGAATTCATTTTTCAAACAAACATTGTATTTCACTTGTATGCTGACATGGATGTGAAAGTCATTTGCAATAAAAAGTAACTTACACATTTTCATTTCACTTTCGAATTGCCAAACACCCCCTAAGTCCAGAGAGCCGATTTCATATCTTGTTCTCAAACTTTTCCTCCGCTCCTCCGCTCGCCTCTCTCTCGTCACTAGTTTGCTCGCGCTCCGCCGCAGACCGTTCCTCCTCTCGCCTCTCCTCCAAGCACCTCTCCTCGATTGTCTCTCCACCACTCGACGCTTGCCAATCCTCATCTCGCTTTCCCCCAAATCACAGTTGTCGAGCCCTCCTCCACCACTCGGTTGTCTTTCCACCACTCGACGCTCGCCAACAATCTCTGGCGCTCCTCCTCCTAAGCCATCATCAATCAACAGAGGGAACTTGAAACCTTAATTTGATTGGTAAAAAAACCCTAACTCACTAACCCTAAATTCTTTCAATTCTTATCTTTTTTGTTTTGTGCTTAGGGTTAGGATATTTTTTTTGATTAAGCTTTTTAATTTCATTCATAGATATCAGAAATCATGTCTGACTCCTTAGTTCAAGCTTCTAATGATGAACCCACAGTTGAACCCGCCATTGAACCCGCCACTGAACCCACTGTAGAACAATCTTCAAATAAAACTAATGAAAAGCCTGAGAAGAAAAAAAAAGTTAGCTTCTGCTGTAAGGTTAGATTTTGACAAATTTGATAAAATTGAAAAGAAAATTGTTGATGGAAAAGAGATTGAAACAAAAGTCACAAGAGCAAAATGTAAACATTGCCCATTTGAAAATGATGGAAGTAATTTTAGGGGTACTACACACCTTAAAAATCACATTGCAAGATGCTCTAAAAAGAAGAGATCCGATATTCGTCAACAATAGGTCCAAGCTACTATGAAAAATGAAGATGTGACTAGCACATTGTGTAATTATCATTTTGACAATGAGAAGATCAAATGTTGCCTGCATAAGCCATAATTGTTCATGAGTATCCATTTAACTTGGTCACACATGAGTTCTTTTTACAATATGTGAACTCTCTTCGTCCAAACCACAAGGTTCCGAAACGTAAACAAATCACAAAGTTGTGCATGAAAGTTTATGATGATTATAAACAATCTTTGTTTGATTTATTTGCAACGTCTTCCATAAGATTGAGCTTAACAATAAATAAATGGACATCATCTTTACAAAATTTAGCATATTTGTGCATTACCGCTCACTTTGTTGATGAATCTTGGAAACTTTAAAAACGTATAATTGGTTTTGTTAAAGTCCATGGCTCTACCGGGAAGGAGATATGTAATGTGTTAATCACTCGTTTACTTGATTGAAAATTTGATAATAAAGTTTTGTCAATTACGATGGATAATGATAAGGCTAATGATGTTGCCGTTAAATTTGGGAAAGAACATCTTAAGAAATATCTACCTTGTGGCGGAGTCTTTTTTCATGTTAGATGTGGAGCACATATTATAAATCTCATTGTTCAAGATGAACTAAAAGTTATCGCTAAAGCTATTGAAAAAGTAAAGCTTAGTGTTAAATATGTGGCACGTTCACCAAAAATGGAAGAGAATTTTTATCATGATGCAAAGCAAGTAAATGTGCAAAAGGAAAAATGCTTAGCCCTTGATTGTTGTACAAGGTGGAATTCTACTTATTTAATGTTGATGAATGCTTTAAAGTATAAAGTTGCTTTTAATAGATTTAAGCTTAGTGATGACAAATACATTCACTGTCCATCGAAGGAGGAATGGAACTATATTGAAACATTGAGTAAATGTTTGAAACCCTTTTATGATGCAACAAAACTCCTCTCCGACACTATGCATCCTACTTGCAATCTTTTATTTGAAGAATTTTATGAAATTCAATTATTTTTTATGGAATGGTTAAAAAGTAATGATGATACTATTGTGACTATGGCTTTGGCAATGAAGAGAAAGTTTGACAAATATTGGAGCATGTGCAACAAAATTTTTGCGGTGGCTATTTTTCTTGATCCTAGATATAAAATAATTGCCATCAAATATTACTTTAATGAGATTTATGGCGTGAATGGTGATAAATCCACACATGATATTTTAGATGTCATTAAAAAGATACATGGCGAATATGCATCTAGTGAAAAAGTACAATCCAAAAATGATGAAAATGCTTCAATCTCTCAAATAGAAGAAGTGGAAAGAGTTTTTTTTGGTGACTGGAAAACCTTGGTCAGCAAGAGCTGCAGCTGGGTAATTGCCCCGAGTTCGAACCACCACTCCTCTGAGTATTAAGGCCATGTGGGCCCGTTCCTTCAGTGGCGGAGTACCCACTCATAGACCGTCCCGCCAGCAAGGACCTCCAGCTGACCAAGTAAAACTCGGTCTCCACTAACCACTATGCTCACTAATAGGGGACAGTTGAGTGCGTGAATAGGGCTTCGAACTCGGGGTAGTAAGCAGGGAATTCCCTGCCTTTCCACCTGAGCACCCCACAACAGGGAATTCCCTACCTTTCCACCCAAGCACCTCTAGCTGACCAAGTGGAAAGAGTTGGTGACAAAAGAAAATCGAGATTTGCACAATTTGTTGAAACTATTGAGAATGAGCCTACAAAGACCGATTTGGATTTGTATATGGAAGAGAGTATTGTTAGATGTAAAGAGGACACAATGGTGAAATTTGATATATTGGCTTGGTGGAAAGGAAAACTTAGAAAGTATCCTATACTTGCAAAATTTGCAAGAGATTTTTTTGGTATACCGGCATCAACCGTGGCATCCGAATTGGCTTTTAGCACCGGGGGCGTGTAATTCATTGTTATAGAAGCTGAATGACAATGGATACGGTGGAGGCGTTCGTATGTGCACAAGATTGGATTAAAGCGGAGAAAGGAGGTAAATATATAAATTTTATATAGATTTTCTTTGTTTAATTGTACATCAATTGATTTTATGTTTTATCTCTAATAATTTTTTGTAGTTACACAAGGGCAACTATTAAAGATGATGTTCTTGATGTGGTTAAGATTTCGGATGACGATGACTTGGAGATTGCTGAGACTTTTGTAAAAGCAAGCATGGGTATGTTATTCAACTTCATAAGCATATGATTTATAATTTTTTTTTCTCACACAATTAATATGACCATTGCTCTTTTCATTTTTTTAAGGTGACATTGTGGAGGTGTTCGACTCAGATGATGAGATATGATATTTCTCTGGCAATTAGTCTCATCTTTTTTTGGTGTATGGTGTTTGGGTCGAAAGTTGATTCCATTTGTAAAACTAGAGAAAATTACACTTTTGGTTCTCAGTTACAATGAAAATTAAATAACTCTCTCACAAACTCAACAAGAGACGCTACAAGTGTAAATCTCTTATTTTTTGTGGGACTTAATGCAGGGAGCGTAATCCGTGGACCACCAGCGGCGATCGTCGAATCGACGGTTTAGTTAGTGCTTCGCGAAAGGAAACAAGAACTTCAAAGAAATATCTTAGCAAGGTAAGATATCTACTCTTTCAAGAATAAGTCAAGGCTTAAACTCGAGGAATCTCCGCGGATCGTGTTCTTGAACTCCTAAGCTTGATTTGATTTTTCCTTTTCGAGTCCTCACGCCCAATGGGCGTGGGAGGTATTTATAGTCTTTGGAAACGTGCCCACAAGTGTCATAAGTCTTTGGAGATTTTGTAGTTAATGGCGGTTCAAGGCGCCAATGCGCCTAGCGAAGAATGTCCATGGCAGCATTATGGGGTACCTGGCCTGCGGCGATCTTGATCCTTCATTTCTTGTAACGGTTTTCGCTTTTAAAACGATTAAACCCTAGAATTACGCCTAGTGGTATCTTATTGCAACTTATTAGCGTATACGAGCGTCTCTGCATTGATAAAGTCAAGTGGGCCCCATCGCATTGATTTAGACCCTTCAAGAGCTCGTTCCAAGTATTACGGGTGTCTCGCCGGTTAGCGAGACACAAGTAAATGCCTATAGCGAGACACATCAAGGTGTCTCGTGCGAGGCACACACAAGTGTTCGCTAATAGCGACACATCAAGGTGTCTCGCCTCATTAGGCACACACAAGTGTTCGCTAATAGCGACACATCAAGGTGTCTCGTGCGAGGCACACACAAGTGTCTCGCGATCAGAAGCGAGACACAATCTCCCATGTGTTGACTTCTTGAGATTTTGACGACGTTGTTCTTCGATCTTCTCATGATTTAGTCATATTTGAGGTTCTTCAGCAATTTTTGATGCCTACATATGGTTCATATTTAGATCCTGTATTGGTGCCATGGCCTTTTGTTGAGATCGTGATTGGATGGTCCCTCTACTATTTGCTTATGTTAGAATCTGTTCGAATTGTAATGACTTGCAAATTATGTATATTATTAACTGTAGCCACTAGGCAGTCCTTTGAGTCCAAGGCAAGAAGATACATGTTCTTAAATATTGCTTTTAAATATGTTTTGAACAACTATATGAATGTCACTTTGCTGAAACTTTTAAATTTGCTTAAACAATTGTAGAATATCAGTTTATTATGTATGTATATATATGCTCAGAGAGAAGGAAACATGTTGATTGCAGGTTTGAAAATGATCCTTATATAGTGTATATTGTAAATCTGGGTTTGTTCGTAATTTTGATGCATATTGTAAATATCCGATTGATATCCGTGATTGTATCCGTGATTCGATTTATAATATCCAACCGTATTCATTTTCGCTAGTGCGATATGGTCATGACTTTTTCTTATCGATGAATATCCGTGATCCGTATCTATCTTGAAAAATAATGTGTCCAAGATGCACTCGCATCACTGGCACGCAAGATCACGCTATGCCTTGCATGTAATGCCAGAAGATACTTTATGCCTCACATTGTGCCTCATGGATTGACAACACTATGTATACTGGAGCAAAATGGCGATGGTTCTGATGAGGTAAATAAGATAGAATAGAGCAACTAGAGGACCTGATCCATTAATAGAACAGACCTGACACATTAACTTGTGAGATAATGAGAGAGATTTCACATAATATACCTACAGAAAGTAATTTAGAGTTTTGAAGAACTTTTATTTGAAGTATATGAAAACCCTAGATGACTTGGTTCCTTGAGAAAAGGTAGCATCTATAATTCGTGGGTACTTCTATCATGAAGACGAACCCATTCATTTCTTATCGTACAGGGCACCAACACTTTTTGGACAATCCTTGAATATACACAATAACACAAATATTTATTAAGACATGTACTCAATTTTACAATTCATTTTTTAATTTAAACCACCAGTTATACACTTATTGGACATATATCCCATATTTCACATCGACTTCCTGAAACCCGTCGGACATGGATGGGTTTTTTTCTTATTCAATACCGGGTCCGAAATTAAATTTAAAGGGTTGTTTAGGTATCTACTTCAAAAAGAATGGCTTTTCAATTTAATATCTACATAATAACAAAAGAAACATAAACCTTGATCTACTTGTAAGTTACATCCTAGTACAGTCTAGGATCCAAATCGGTTAACCACTTGCAACTGCAAGTTACTAGCTCAACTATCATAAAGTAATCTCACAGTTCACAAGAACACACTGCAAAAACCAATTCAAGTACCTGTATGAAGTCCACAAAAGTATGAAGTATCGCCAAAGATCTCTCTTCTTTGCTATACGAAACATTCCCAACCGTCACCAAACTACTCGATTCCGATCTCACACTGCTATTATAGACAGTAAAAACAGTAACAAAGGAAACGGTATCGCTTCCACTAATCTTTCCTCGCGATCTCGAAGCATCATCCATATTCACAGCTTTAAGCCCTGAAATAAACAGCATCGCGCTTTTAAAACACAAAACCCTAGATCTATCACCATTACTGAAACTTTATCGATTCAATTACCTTTGCATTGGAGGCGATTGGGCAAGCCCTGCCCTGCGGCGGGGCCGAGGATGAGGTGATCCGATTTCTTTGAGATCTTTCGTTCCGGATCGTCGGAGATTCGATCGCGATGGAGGTCGAGTACTGAGAGGAGGAAAGGAATGATGAGGATGAGAGAGGCGTAGAAGAGATAGCGAGTTCGCCATGATTTAGAGAGCGCCATGGCGAAGCGAGAGATTGCTATGTTTGGGAGTTTACTAACTTCGGCTTGTTTGGATTTGAAGGTGGTGAAGGGAAGGTGGTAAACTAGCCAAGATAATTGACGGGAAGGGGAGGGAATAGAAGGGAAGCGCCCTTGGGGTGTAACAAATTTAGCATTAGTTGAGAGTGAATCAAGGGGGGAATGAAAGGTGAACAACTTCATTTTCAAAGTATTCCCAAACAAGGTTAATTGTTTTCTTAACTTTCTTTCACCTTCATTCACCTCAATCTAAACAAGAGTAATGGAACGAAAAGTTAAGTAATAGAAAGAAAAGATAGTAGTGAATGGAAGGAAAAAGGTAAAATGCTGTTTGGGAGTTTAGTAAAGAAAACGGAAATAAATTTGTTTTATCTTGTTTGGGAGTTCTAAAAGAATCTAAGTAAAAGATAAAATTACGTAAACACCCTTACATATTGGATGGAAGTATTTCTTAGCCATTAATTTTAATATCATAATGGTATAATTGTCTTATCACATTATAAAATTTTACACTCATTTCCATTACATCCTCTACCAAATCGGAGGGGAGGAAAATGGGTGCAAATTTAACCTTCCCTTCCATTCTCTAACTCCCTAAAAACTCCCAAACGGTTAAATTTTTTCCCATTCCATTCCATCCATTAACGCCCATCCAAACATAGTGGTACACGCTGAAGCGAGTGACAAAATAACGAAGACCCGTTGTCATTAAACCACTTCGCCCAAGAACGTACTCCATTTATGAATGGAATTTAGGGGTGTTATCTGGTCCGGATATATCCGAACCGATCTGAACCCTATCCGAAACAAACCCGGATATGGTAGTGGAAAATTGAAACTGGCCGGATACGGATACGGTTTTGATCCGTTCAAAAATTATCCTGATGCGGCTCAATCCCGATATCTGATTCTAATACCGGATATCCGAATCTTTATAATATGTAAATTGGTTTTGGTTGCTTATCTAAGGGGTGTTTGTTTTATGTAAGTAAGAGATGAAAGTGAGAAAGTGACTTGCTTTCAACATTTTAGGTGTTTGTTTACATGTAAGTTGTTACGAAAGTGAAATACAAGAATGTTGCCACGTAAGGATTTAATACAATTTTGACTTTCCCTAAAAAGTGGTGAAGTCACATGAAAATGACAAAATGGTAACTAATTTTATTAACCGATTTTAACTACACTTACTATTTAATTCTATTTTGCCACATCATTTTCACATTGCACTTTCAACAATGAATTCATTTTTCAAACATACATTGTATTTCACTTGTATGTCGACATGGATGTGAAAGTCATTTGCAATAAAAGTAACTTACACATTTTCATTTCACTTTCGAATTGCCAAACACCCCTAAGTCCAGAGCCAATTTCATATCTTGTTCTCAAACTTTTCTCCGCTCCTCCGCCGCTTCTCTTCATTCACTTGTTTGCTCGCTCATGCAGACCGTTCCTCCTCGCTTCTCCTCCAGCACCTCTCCTCGATTGTCTCTCCACCACTGACGCTTGCCAATCCTCATCTCGCTTTCCCCAAATCACGCTTGTCGAGCCCTCCTCCACCACTCGGTTGTCTTTCCACCACTGACGCCGCCAACAATCTCGGCGCTCCTCCTAAGCCATCATCAATCAACAGAGGGAACTTGAAACCTTAATTTGATTGGTAAAAACCCTAACCCACTAACCCTAAATTCTTTCAATTCTTATCTTTTTGTTTTGTGCTTAGGTTAGGATATTTTTTGATTAAGCTTTTAATTTCATTCATAGATATCGAAATCATGTCGACTCTTAGTTCAAGCTTCTAATGATGAACCCACAGTTGAACCCGCCATTGAACCCGCCATCGAACCCATCAGAGAACAATCTTCAAATAAAACTAATGAAAAGCCCGAGAAGAAAAAAAAGTTAGCTTCACTGTAAGGTTAGATTTTGACAAATTTGATAAAATTGAAAAGAAAATTGTTGATGGAAAAGAGATTGAAACAAAAGTCACAAGAGCAAAATGTAAACATTGCCCATTTGAAAATGATGGAAGTAATTTTAGGGGTACTACACACCTTAAAAATCACATTGCAAGATGCTCTAAAAAGAAGAGACCCGATATTCGTCAACAATAGGTCCAAGCTACTATGAAAAATGAAGATGTGACTAGCATAATTATCATTTTGACAATGAGAAGATCAAATGTTGCCTGCATAAGCCATAATTGTTCATGAGTATCCATTTAACTTGGTCACACATGAGTTCTTTTTACAATATGTGAACTCTCTTCGTCCAAACCACAAGGTTCCGAAACGTAATCAAATCACAAAGTTGTGCATGAAAGTTTATGATGATTATAAACAATCTTTGTTTGATTTATTTGCAACGTCTTCCATAAGATTGAGCTTAACAATAAATAAATGGACATCATCTTTACAAAATTTAGCATATTTGTGCATTACCGCCACTTTGTTGATGAATCTTGGAAACTTTAAAACGATAATTGGTTTTGTTAAAGTCCATGGCTCTACCGGAAGGAGATATGTAATGTGTTAATCACTCGTTTACTTGATTGAAAATTTGATAATAAAGTTTTGTCAATTACGATGGATAATGATAAGGCTAATGATGTTGCCGTTAAATTTGGGAAAGAACATCTTAAGAAATATCTACCTTGTATGAGTCTTTTTTCATGTTAGATGTGGAGCACATATTATAAATCTCATTGTTCAAGATGAACTAAAAATTATCGCTAAAGCTATTGAAAAAGTAAAGCTTAGTGTTAAATATGTGGCACGTTCACCAAAAATGGAAGAGAATTTTTATCATGATGCAAAGCAAGTAAATGTGCAAAAGGAAAAATGCTTAGCCCTTGATTGTTGTACAAGGTGGAATTCTACTTATTTAATGTTGATGAATGCTTTAAAGTATAAAGTTGCTTTTAATAGATTTAAGCTTAGTGATGACAAATACATTCACCGTCCATCGAAGGAGGAATGGAACTATATTGAAACATTGAGTAAATGTTTGAAACCCTTTATGATGCAACAAAACTCCTCTCCGACACTATGCATCCTACTTGCAATCTTTTATTTGAAGAATTTTATGAAATTCAATTATTTTTTATGGAATGGTTAAAAAGTAATGATGATACTATTGTGACTATGGCTTTGGCAATGAAGAGAAAGTTTGACAAATATTGGAGCATGTGCAACAAAATTTTTGCGGTGGCTATTTTTCTTGATCCTAGATATAAAATAATTGCCATCAAATATTACTTTAATGAGATTTATGGCGTGAATGATGATAAATCCACACATGATATTTTAGATGTCATTAAAAAGATACATGGCGAATATGCATCTAGTGAAAAAGTACAATCCAAAAATGATGAAAATGCTTCAATCTCTCAAATAGAAGAAGTGGAAAGAGTTTTTTTTGGTGACTGGAAAACCTTGGTCAGCAAGAGCTGCAGCTGGGTAATTGCCCCGAGTTCGAACCACCACTCCTCTGAGTATTAAGGCCATGTGGGCCCGTTCCTTCAGTGGCGGAGTACCCACTCATAGACCGTCCCGCCAGCAAGGACCTCCAGCTGACCAAGTAAAACTCCGGTCCCCACTAACCACTATGCTCACTAATAGGGGACAGTTGAGTGCGTGAATAGGGCTTCGAACTCGGGGTAGTAAGCAGGGAATTCCCCGCCTTTCCACCGAAAGCACCCCACAACAGGAATTCCCTACCTTTCCACCCAAGCACCTCTAGTGACCAAGTGGAAAGAGTTGGTGACAAAAGAAAATCGAGATTTGCACAATTTGTTGAAACTATTGAGAATGAGCCTACAAAGACCGATTTGGATTTGTATATGGAAGAGAGTATTGTTAGATGTAAAGAGGACACAATGGTGAAATTTGATATATTGGCTTGGTGGAAAGGAAAACTTAGAAAGTATCCTATACTTGCAAAATTTGCAAGAGATTTTTTGGTATACCTAAGATCAACCGTGGCATCCGAATTGGCTTTTAGCACCGGGCGGTAATTCATTGTTATAGAAGCTGAATGACAATGGATACGGTGGAGGCGTTCGTATGTGCACAAGATTGGATTAAAGCGGAGAAAGGAGGTAAATATATAAATTTTATATAGATTTTCTTTGTTTAATTGTACATCAATTGATTTTATGTTTTATCTCTAATAATTTTTTGTAGTTACACAAGGGCAACTATTAAAGATGATGTTCTTGATGTGGTTAAGATTTCGGATGACGATGACTTGGAGATTGCTGAGACTTTTGTAAAAGCAAGCATGGGTATGTTATTCAACTTCATAAGCATATGATTTATATTTTTTTTTTCTCACACAATTAATATGACCATTGCTCTTTTCATTTTTTTAAGGTGACATTGTGGAGGTGTTCGACTCAGATGATGAGATATGATATTTCTCTGGCAATTAGTCTCATCTTTTTTTGGTGTATGGTTCATATTTAGATCCTGTATTGGTGCCATGGCCTTTTGTTGAGATCGTGATTGGATGGTCCCTCTACTATTTGCTTATGTTAGAATCGTCAATTGTAATGACTTGCAAATTATGTATATTATTAATCAGAGCCACTAGGCAGTCCTTTGAGTCCAAGGCAAGAAGATACATGTTCTTAAATATTGCTTTTAAATATGTTTTGAACAACTATATGAATGTCACTTTGCTGAAACTTTTAAATTTGCTTAAACAATTGTAGAATATCAGTTTATTATGTATGTATATATATGCTCAGAGAGAAGGAAACATGTTGATTGCAGGTTTGAAAATGATCCTTATATAGTGTATATTGTAAATCTGGGTTTGTTCGTAATTTTGATGCATATTGTAAATATCCGATTGATATCCGTGATTGTATCCGTATTCGATTTATAATATCCGAACCGTATCCATTTTCGTTTAGTGCGGATATGGTCATGACTTTTTCTTATCGATGAATATCCGTATCCGTATCTATTTTTAGAAAGCGGATATGGATATGATATGTGTCATATCCGAACCGTGTCCGAACCGAATGCACCCCTAGCGCCAAGTCATACTTAGGGTGTGTTTCGTAAATATCTAAAACTGGGCCAGGTCGACTGGACAGGACTGGACCTGGCCTAGTTTTTGGTACTTTTTCATTTGGCAAAAAATGGCCCAAAGTGGGCCCAGGTTTTATAATTTTTGTAGGCCAAAAATATCCACTAAACTGGTTTTAGTTTGGACCACCTCTCATGGTCCAAAATAAAATCAATTTAAAATAAAACTAGGCCAGGATTGATCCTGTGTTTGGCAATCTATCAAAAATTGGGTCAGCTTTATCTTAAACTGGTTTTAGTTTGGACCATGCGAGGGGTGGTCCAAACTAAAACCAGTACGTACTGTATGCACCTGACATCCGGCGAAGTCTTGTTTCAGTTCTAGTCCTTCTAGGTTTAGGTTTTAAATGTGTGTTTGAAAATGGTTGTGTTACGTTGTATTTGGGAACTACTTATTATGGTTGTGAATATTTGTCAGATAGTTTTATGATGTTGGACACTATTTCTATTTGTAATAATATCAGTTGTTATTTTTCTTTTATTGCCCCTTCTAGCAATAATGTCTGTGATGATTTAAAATAGCATGATGATTAGGACATATTGGGCAAGAGAGAATGAAACGGTTAGCTCGAGAGGGTTTTCTTGGGCCACTCGCTAAAGTTGACTTGCCTACTTGCGAGCATTGTTGGTCCAAACTAAAACCAGTTTAATGGGCATTTTTGGCTTACAAAAACTATAAAAACTGGGCCTGGGTCAGTTTTTTGCCAAACAAAAAAGTACCTAAAACTGGGTCAGGTCCAGTCCTTGTCCAGTTTTAAAATTTTGCCAAACACACCCTTACATATTGGATGTCGTTCATCCATAATCACGATATAAATCATCATAGGGTTAATTGAGAATAGATTATTTGTAGTATTGCCCAGCAACAAATAGACTTGATGTAGTTATACTTATGCGAAAAGACCAGGGAGTGAATTCATTTTGACTTTTAAAATAGTAAAAAAAAAATGTTTTGAAAAATCCATCATATACAATGTTATTTTTTGAACCATGATTGTCTAGATTAATTTAGACTAGTATTTCTTGTACACACCATGCGAGCATACATAATTCAATTTCTCATTAATCCAAACACAGTGAAATACAAAAATTACTGGCTATACTGCCATCTTTATAGTTTGTGTTTACATCAAGTCAATCGTAGAGCCTATGAATGATTGAGGTGTATTGACAAATAAATGAACAAATTTGTTGAAACGCGTATCTGAATATATATAGTTTAACATGAAAATAATTTAGAAAAAATTAATGAACTTAATTAGACATTTGACGAATAATTAACTCCGTGAACTCTTTGATTAATGTGATGCAAATTGTTGATCTCTACTTAAGTTTGTCTCACTAAAAATAATGAAATATGACAAAAGTATTCTAGGTTAATAATTAACCTCAAACAAGAGGAAAAAATATCATATCAAGTTGTTTATGCCATGGTAAAATTATTTTCATCCCATATAAATCCTAGAATTCGCGTTAAAAATTAAAGAAGTCGCAATGAGCCTTGAGGCTTGGGCCTTATATTAATTTGTTATCTTCTTTGTGAACAAAAGAAAAGCACCCACTTGTCGGTAATCCATGAGATTTCTCTAATCCCATTTGTCAATTAATGAATCTACAAGAAATAAAAGTTAGCTTTCCTTCCTAATTATTCGAGAATAATCTATCACTTATTATCATCTTACTTTTATCCTCCATCTAATAAAAATCCTCAATCCCTTTCTGCGCTATTTAATATTCAAATCTAACACAATCTCTTAATTTGATTACAGTCTGCCGCGTGACACACTAAATAAAGACCACATTTCACAATCCCCCTGGAGCTTTTGGATTTTTGCATCAAATATTTGTGAACTTTAAAATCAGAGAAAACCCATAAACTTTCAAAATTCTACTTATGCCTTACGTCATTGTTATTCTAGTAATTTATTTGAAAAATAATAATTGCATGCTCATGACTACTGAAGAACTAAATTAAATTGCAAAATTACAGTAAAATTGCAATATATTAAAGTAAAAATAAAACTTTTCAGATCGTAACAAATTATAGTATACTAAAAATTACAGAATTTACAATGAACCATCTGATTTTGGATCTTTATAAATATGAGAGACATCCATAAAATTCTAGGTGATGATAAAAGGTAGTAATCTCTCAAAATCCCTCTCTTATTATCTTTGTATTGATGAAGTCTCAAAATGACTTATGGTCATGTAACCAATTATTATAATAATAAAAACATGTAGTAACCCTTCTAGATATTTGTACCAAATACCGTCTTAAAAATATAGAGAATCAAATATCTTAAGTCAAAACGTTTAAAATAAATATATGTAAAAGCCCCAAAGTTCAGGCGTGTTTATGAAATGTACCCCAAAACTAAACTTACAACACCAAGAACCAAACGGCCCAATCGCCTTCCCTCTTCTATTGACTTCCTCCTAATCGAACCCCCAAATCCCTAAAAAACCTCAAAATTTCCCCCAAAATCATGACGACCTACGGCACGATCCCGACCTCAACCCCTCCCCCGTCCTCCTCCTCCACGTCCCCCCTCGACTTCATCTCCCGCGCCAAGGAGCGCGGCCGCTCCGCCCTCGCCACCCGCCGGCCATGGCGCGAGCTCGTCGGCTTCCGCTCCTTCTCCCTCCCCACCTCCCTCGGCGACGCCTACCTCCGGATCCGCACCAACCTCTCCTACTTCGCCATGAACTACTCCATCGTCGTCCTCCTCCTCGTCTTCCTCTCCCTCCTCTGGCACCCGATCTCCCTCATCGTCTTCCTCGCCTCGATGGCCGCCTGGCTCTTCCTCTACTTTCTTCGAGACGAGCCGCTCGTGATCGTTGGCCGGGTGATCGGGGATAAGGCGGTTCTGATCGGGTTGAGTCTGGTGACGCTTGGGCTGCTGTTGCTGACGAAGGCGACCGTGAATATTTTGGTGAGCCTCGCGGTTGGGGTCTTGGTGGTTGTGGTGCACGCCGCCGTGAGGAGGACGGACGATTTGTTCCTCGAGGAGGAGGAGGGCGTGGCAGGCCCCGGCGGGTGGTACCAGGCGGTCGGCGAGGCTGCCAAAGGGTATGGTTATCCTTCGTCGTAAATTTTTTTTTCCCCTCCTTTCCTTTTTTGGAATTTTATGTGTTGTTGTTAAGGGTGTGTTTGGATGCGAAGTATTGCCTGATGGGGTTCTTGAATTGGTTTGTTTGTGATGTTGGGTTGAATTGAATAATTGGTTTGTTGTTGTTAAGGGTGTGCTATGCAGATTTTTCAGCAAACTTCTTTGTTCTATTAGATTAGATTTGCAGATATAATTTTGTAGGTTTGCCCCTTCTGAAGATTACCAAAATTGTATTCCAGTCTCTGAGCTAGCGAAATAAGGAGGTTATGAGGATAATTTAGTGGAGACTATCATAGGAATTAGTTGCGGTGATGGAGCTTGAATTTTTGTTTAGACAAGATGTAACGAGCTACACTCTTGTAATTATAGCTAGGAAAAAAGTTGTATTTTATTGGATAAAAGAAGATGTTAAAGCCCTTTATACTATACCAAACCTACAGGGAGTACTGTGACAAAGCTTTGAAATTATAGTGAGGATTGAGATTTGTAATGTTATATTTTAACATCTCTATAGAATAATTATAGCGAGGATTGAGAGCTGTAATTTTATATTTTAACATGTCTCTACAGAATGATTACCAAAATTGTATTCCAGTCTCTGAGCTAGCGAAATAAGGAGGTTACGAGGATAATTTAGTGGAGACTATCATAGGAATTAGTTGCGGTGATGGAGCTTGAATTTTTGTTTAGACAAGATGTAACGAGCTACACTCTTGTAATTATAGCTAGGAAAAAAGTTGTATTTTATTGGATAAAAGAAGATGTTAAAGCCCTTTACACTATACCAAACCTACAGGGAGTACTGTGACAAAACTTTGAAATTATAGTGAGGATTGAGATTTGTAATGTTATATTTTAACCTGTCTCTATAGAATAATTATAGCGAGGATTGAGAGTTGTAATTTTATATTTTAACATGTCTCTATAGAATGAGTGCTCTTTTCATGGATCGAGACATGGACTCTTGTAGCGACATTTTCTTTGACACCACAGCCAGTGAAATTTGGGCTTAAGGTTATTCTGATACCATATTAAATTCTCTTTCACTACAGTGAGAGCTTACGTTTACAGTTTCACTATTCTAGCAACACTGGTACATGTCCTAGCTGCACAATCCGGCTCTTAACCTGTCCGGTAGAATTAAAGAGGCTTTTAACCTGTCTAGTTGAGTTAAAGAGGATGTATTTAGGATCAAATAGGATGACTCAGTTTGCTATGAAAATGTTTGTGCAACTTGATCTTAAATACATCCTATTTGACTGCAACCTCATTTAGTAAAACATGCAACTATTATGCTCATCTGCTCTGATGCGACTAGAATGATTAGTCTCTAAATAGTATGCATCTTGATTGTCCATTTAGAAAACGAACTATGTTCCTATCCAGTTTTTTCTTTCAAAAATTTGTCCATAATACAAATATCAATTACCTTTCATGTTTCTTTCTTGTGAGAAGGTAGCAAGTGTTAAGTAGCCAATGTCTGCTTCTGATCTTTTCGTGAAGGAAGCATGGACCAGTGAGACATGATGCAGGTTAGAACATGGAGGTGACAGTCACTGGGGCCAATTCTCGTAAAGGAGTGGCATAGCCCATAAAGAGAGCAGCTATTAATCTCTGTCATCTAAGTTCCTAATAATTATTGAAAATTAAGAGTTAAGTGGAACCCATTTCTACACGTCAACTTGTTAATGAAAAAGCAGGAGATAGCACTTGGTCAATGATCAACACCTCTATACAAGGCGTGGGACCAGGATCATGTGCCTTCAATCCTTATATGCGTGGGTTTTGCCGGCATTCTTGTTCTTTTTTATTTGTTACCTCTTGGGAGTCCCTACGCTCTTGTTTTTTCGTTTAGGATAAATTGCAAATAATACTTTCAGTAATACTTATTATCCTCGACCAGGGGTGGGCAAAACGGTCGGCTCGGTCTATTTTTTGTCAAACCGAACTGAACCGAGTTAGATTCAAAATTGAACTGAAATGAACAGAATCAAGCCGATTCGGTTCGGTTTGTTCGGTTTTGGCATGGACACGTCAAGTTAGAGAATTTTTAGCTAAAAGACACACTCCTACTCCTTCAAACCTTCTCGGTCATCTCATATCTTAAGTTGAAGAGCAAACTCATCAACTCAACTACTTTACAAACTAAAATTGAACCATAATTATTTAAGATATATAACGGTGTTAGTGTAATTTATCTTTTCACATGTAAAAAGCATAAGTTTTTATACAAATATGTTGAGATCGATGGATTTGATTATTTTGGTTTTAAAGTTTTCAAAACCAAACCAAATTGAAGTTTTTTTCTAAAATCGAACCGAACTGCTGAATTTTGGTCGATTCGATCGGTTTATTCGGTTTGCACACAACCTTATCCTTGACTATTGTTTACCACTTAACACTCTTTAATTGGTTTTTTAGGATAATAATTTGCCAGTAACTCTCCTTTCTCTCATGGTCCCTCATAATTTTAGGGCGCTAAGTGCTAATAAAATAGTGTAGGAGTGATAAGTAATGCTAAATACATAGATTAGGGGATTATCTACAATCTACCCAAGATTTTATTATGTATGAGCCCAGAGTTTGATGATACAGAAAAGTGAGGGGAGAGAGACAGAGTAAGGGATAAAAGTCACGAGCATTTTTGTCATTTTTCTTGGTCAAACATGTTGATTATAATCCATCAAAATAAAACCTTAAGGTTAATTTTTTGATGGATTATAATCCTAAATAATTCACTCAAAATATGGTTACCAAACATTCAAAAAGAAGATTATAACCTAAAAAGTGGATTATAATCCTCTTTGCCTCAATTGCTAAACATGCTCTAAAATAAGTGTCGAGACATGTCTAACATTTTCCTTCCTCCATCGTGTGATTTTATACAGAGGACGAGTAGTGATAACTGTACACAAGAGTTATGCTACTATTGTACTCCGACACACAAAAAGTGAGACTTTGTTTTATAAATTGCAAATAAAAATTATGAGTTTTTATGGACCCTACTTTTTAGTGTCTAGGAGTTTTTTTTATTGTAAATTGCAAAAATATGACTTTTTCTCGTACTCCTACACACAAAAGTGGGACTTTTTCTTTATAGTACACTTATCATTTTATTATAGAGGACCCTCATAGCTTCTTTATTATTTATTTATTTTTTACTTGCATAGCGACCAGTCTATAAATATATAGGAGTTTGGTAATTGTTGTTGTTGGTTAATACAAATTTAGAGCGTTTCACCATGAGATACTATCTAGTTGGCCGTCCCTGCCAGCGGATAATGATGAGCTGGTGTTAACTAATAAGAAGAGGACAGCTGTTGTTAGTAAATAATGACTGTTATTACTCTTCTTTAAGTTTTCTGTGCCCCTTGTCCTTTTCTCTGCCCCCGTTCCACAACCAACCTCACCTGATCTGCTATTTGGATTTAAGAGTAGCGATAATATTTCTTTACTTTCTGTTGTACATTTCATAAACACCCGGTTAAGAAGAGCTCAAACGTGAAAAGGAGAATTCTTTAAAAACACCCTTTTTTAAATAATAGTAAAATCGGGTCAACTTTGCAAGAATTTAGCTTTAAAATACACGGTACTAGTAGTCCCGTGTATTTAGTTCTCATTAATTAAACCTTAAGCATTTCAGCACAAAGTACACGAGACGACTATTTCAAATTAATTGTAATTAGCGACCACTAATTACATGGGACAGGTTCCGTGTATTTTAAAGCCAGTATTCGATTTTGCTAATATTTTCATAAAAGAGTCGGTTTTACTTATTATTTTTCAAAATAGTCTTTTTTTTTAAATTCTCCAACGTGAAAAAGGTAGTACTGAACCCCAAAAACATAATTCTTTAATCAAATTAGCCATGGTGTCAAAAGAAAAGGGAAGAGCATTTTCTTTGTTCAATTCCCACAAAAAACAAAAGAACTCGTTATTCATCCTAATCCTACCAGAAAATTTTTGTCACTGAGCTTTTTCACTGTAAATTACCGAAGTCAGCATTAGTCTCCATGACAATCTTATTCATCATGATAATATGTCATCTTGATCAATTAGCAAAAGAGAAATAGAGTGCTATCTCCTCTTGAGCTTACATGAGGAATTCTAGTTGGATTTAAGATTAAAAATGCAAATTCTAGCTTATAGATTTTGAACACAATACATAACTTAGAGTAGACCAAAAGAACCAATGCCTCGTTAAAGACTTAAATTAGAAGAGGGCTTATTACAAATTACTAGAAAATCAAACATTCTCCCAAAAAGAAGCCAAACTAATGATCTTGATCATCTTCATACCGTACAATGTTTTCGGAAAACTTCATCTTTGCAACTCCATTAAAAGATCAAAAGTTGCAGAAGGAGAAGCCAAAGACATTTGGCATAACTTCCAGGTGTTTGGACTCGGGCTAAATATTATTTTTTTTTTCCAACTATTTCTTATCCACTCACGTAGATAATTAAACAAACAGCTGGCCTCTTGTTATCAGTTGGGCACACCAGCTGATGATGCTGATCATATCCAGTGGTAGGGACGGCTCAGTACCGGATACTTCCTCGCTTCGCCATGTTTAGTGCTCTTCGATTAACTATGTTGTGTAGGCAATATACGCACCTCGTTCTTGTATTTGGTCAATTAACGGTCGATCAACATATCGGGAAGGTCTTTCATATATTCCTACACATGATGCCATTAGCATAGTTGGAGAATCCAAAGAGTCATTTTGTAACTCGTGCATGATGCATGTGGTATCGAGTCACCGAACAAAATAAAATCACGTATAAGGAGGAGTAGGGATCCTTTGAACGGGTCGTACCACTTATTTATGCGGAACCTGTAAAAGAGTGGCACGTGTATACAAGTGAAAAAAATTATTCGAAACAAAACTTGAGTTTCCTTAGAGAGTGTTTGGGAGGGCTTATTATTATTATTATTTTTTGGTGAAATGAGAGGCCGTAGCCTTTACAATAAATTAAATCGAAACTAAACGGGGTATGGAGGCCCCAACAACGTCGCCTAACAGTAAGGGAGCTAAACCATTAGGGATAGAATCAAAAACATGCAATCCCACCGGGAGAGAAACCGTTCGACATGCCAGCCAATCCGCGCATACGTTCCCCTCCCGATAAGTATGGAGAACCTTGACTTCCCATTCGCGGTCCAGCATAGATCTTATGCCATCGATCAACGTACGCAAGGCCAGGCCATGCCGCGCATGACTCAGAATGAAATCCTTGGCCACAATTGAGTCCACCTCTAAAACGAGACGCCTGCACCCCACCCTCCAAGCTTGTTGAAGTCCAGTATAGACCCCCCAGAGCTCGGCAACCACCGAAGAGGCCCATCCAATATTCTGCGCAAACCTGATAATCCAGTTGCCATACTCGTCCCGAATAAGACCACCAGCACCCGCCAAGCCCGGGTTGCCCTTCGATGCGCCATCCGTGTTTAGTTTGAGAAACTGCGGCTCAGGAGCTAACCACCGAACGTCCAACCAAGCTTTCCGAGGCTGACCAGTGGCTGTATATGCTAGTTCATCCTCCACTCTCCACAGTGACGTTAACCTTCGTAGAGCAGCTCCCTGGTCCGCTGGTCTAGTGAAACCCGACTGAAATAATTCTTTATTCCGCCATCCCCACAAAGCCCAGCAACCAGAGCCGAACATTCCAGATCAGTGCGGCGGAGAGCGACAAGAGAGGTTCGTTAACAACCAATCATGTAGCCCCGAGTCGAAGAAGCCCGAGCGGGACTCACGAGGTAGCACCTGTAACCACATCTCCTTTGCACCAGGACAGTCCCGCAGAACATGGAGCATTGATTCCACTGCCTCGCCACATCTTGAACACAACGCCGAATCAGAGAGATGTCGACGAACGCGTTCCTCATTGGTTAATAGTTTTCCATGGCTAGCGCCAAAGCCATGAGTTAAGTTTGCTTTTATGGCTAGCAGAAAAAAAATCCTTCAAGAATTATTTTGAAGCTTATAAGTTAAGTTTGCTTTTATGGCTTTTGGCTTTTCTGGTAAAAATGCTATAAACATTGTTTAGGTAGAATAGTAATTTCTTTGGTCGAACCTAGCTTATTTAGGTGAGCTTATAAACTAATTTTTTAAAAGCTGGGGTATGCCATCTTTTTAAAATGGGGATTATAAGTCAACTTAATTTGGTATTTTACCAAACAAGTAGATATGAAAAAACTAACTTAAAAGCTAGTTTGACCAAAAAATAAGCTCCCCCAAGCACCCTCTAATCTCAGACGATTCCCTCACGATCCACACTGCCGCTTGAGTCTCGTGGAAGATCTACGACCACGAATGGGAGCTCATCGTCTCTGCTTCCCTTGACAGAGCCAACTTCTCTCGCGTCGAACTAGCTTTTAAACTTAAGTTTATAGGGAATAGTATACACCAACTTTTTTTATAGGGAATAGTATACACCAACTTTTTTATCCATTGATGTTGCCTTTAGATTTGTGCCATCAAGAGATGCACAAATCTCAAAATGGGCTTCATATCTTTCATGGATCCCAAGGCAGCATCAATGGATAGAAAAGTTGGTGTATAACTATTCCCTATAAACTTAAGTTTATATAGAGATTTGATATATATATATATATATATATATATATATATATATATATATATATATATATATATATATATATATATATATATATATATATATATATATATATATATATATATATATAAACACACACACACACTCTCTCTCTACTATATAAAAGAACCAATTAAGGGTAGTCCAAAGTTGGATGAGTGGTGGACAAGTCCTCCTTTTCAATTGTAATTGAAAGGGTGAAAATGTAATTTTATAATAATTGGTATTTTCTCTCTTCTTTTCTTTTTTGCTTCTAGAATATTCTATATCATTCAATGTAATAAGAAATATGAGTCCATATAATTGAATATTTTGTTCAACTTTGTGGTGGGAGTAGTAAAATTTTGGAGGAATGAAGGATATTTCATCCATTCCCTTTGAAAATATCCGTTAAGTTCTTTCAGGATATATAAAAAAGAGGTTAACACATTTTTCAGGATATATATAAATAAAGCACAATATATACACCAATTTTTATTATCATGGGTGTTAACAACAATCTTTTGTTACACAAATGTGTTTTTTGTGATGTGTGCATCTTGTGCATCAGAAAATGAGTTCTAAAAAAAATGAAAAGTCTAGAAAAGTATCACGAGTGCGTATCATTTTGTCCATCGAATTCGGATTCTCTTGATCACTTCCATCTTGGGTTAGATAATCACAATCATTGAATAATATCCGGATTGTTGTGATATTATACTCTAAATTATTCCAACTTTCTTTCATAGCCTTGCAAGTTCGGAAACTTGTGCGTAACATGAAGCTTAGTCCTGTATTCAGAAGAAAAAAAAATTTAGCAAAATTAAAATTTTGATCGAACAGTTAAAAAAAGTAAAATAATAGGAGAGAAATTTTTAGTCCTAGGGATATCGAGACCATTTACTTCAAAATGGTGGTGGGATTGGGACAAGAGGTGGGATTGGGATTAGGCGAAGTAAACATGTGATGGAATAGTTAGTCCCAATCCTGCAATCCCACCTCTTGTCCTAATCCCACTACCAGTGTGAAGTAAACGCTGCCTTATTAATTTATTAGAAACTAGAATGCATAGTAAGTTACAAATAATCACAATTGCCCTACATTTTTCAATGCTAAATAAATGAGTTACTACATTTTTCAATGCTAAATAAATGAGTTGCTTTTTATTTAATTTAAGAAAATGCTAATCAAATGAGTTCATAAAGAAAATACAGTCTTCAATGAAAACAGAAAAGGAATACTTACTTGTTATCAACAATTCTTAAAGCATATACTTCTTATAAGATTAAAGAGTTTATCCTAATTTATAGAATAATTTTTATTTCCATAAATACTCTGGGCTCGAGACAATACTAGAGATTTTTACATGTCTCCTTCAAAGAGATCGCTTTATCTTGACAGGTGCTCTATAAAATTCTATATTTTGACACAGTCCCACATTTTTCAGCTGTTTCAAGTACTTTGTTATTGGCTAAAACATCTCGACAAAATAGCAAGGAAAAACTTTGATATGTCATAATACACAACCTTTTTGAAATATATGAGAAAATCCCAAAATTAAGTGAAATCACATCCCACAAGATCATATATTGTTTCGAGCAAAAAAAAGAGTGAGAGATTAGCTACTGTTAACCCCCTCTCTCGAAACATATATATATTTTTAATATAAATTCCTGAAATTTAGTTTGATATTATATGTTCAAATTTTATACTTTTTGAATTTGGATCTTCAATCTTCTAAGCTATTTTTATGGGAAAAAACATGAAAACACATCCAAATAAACAAATGAAAAAAAAACCCATAAGCACATCAAAAAATCTAAAATCTAAAATCAAACACTCTCCTTATCCTACAGCAGAATACTTTCTAAAAAAGATGGAGGATCTTGGAGTCAAACCCACGTAGTCATCTTAGAATGCATTGAAAATCTCCTTATTCACTGTACGTAAAAAATGATAATAAATCTGGTCTAATATCAATTTACGATAGGTAGAAAAATCCAATCTTAAAATTGCATATTTGGGCAATGGAGGAGCAAGATCCAATAAGAAAATCTACGACCGTTACTATTGACGGCAAGCCGTTACCGCTTCTCCCAGGCGTTAAACCCAGAGTCTCGGTTATCCGTTCCCACTCTCGATTCTTTCCCTTGTAAGAATCGCATGAATTCATGCTCAAGATAAAACACTCACCAACTCCTAATTTCGTTCTAATTCCCTCCCAAAATAGCCAAAACCCTAACCCTAAATTATCAAAAACCTCCTCAATTTCGATTAAAATGGCCGACGTTCTTCTTCGT
This sequence comes from Asparagus setaceus, assembly GCA_012295165.1. NCBI lineage: Eukaryota > Viridiplantae > Streptophyta > Magnoliopsida > Asparagales > Asparagaceae > Asparagus > Asparagus setaceus. The sequence continues at coordinate 21,713,024 of CM022703.1, forward strand.
CTCTACGTCAACGCCGCCCCTCAATTTCCTCTCTCTTCTCTCTTACCTGTCCCCGCTCGCTCGATCAATCTCCGATGCCGGCCGGGGTCCAGCGCCGCCATCTCTTGCCGCCCGAAACGGCCGTCTCGTTTTAAGGTAATGGATTTTTTTCCCGCTCTTAATCTGAAGGATTGCTGATGAGGAATTTGAAATGTTTAGAATTTTGAGGGATTTAGGAGAATGTGATGAATTATGATAAGAGTAGAAGAAATTAGAATGCTATGTGTTGTTAATTCAGGGTGGATAGAATGCAGATAATATAATAAATTATAGTTGTAGTGAAATTGGAATGTGAAGATGAGTGTGTTAAATATAGCAAGGACACAATGCACATTCATGCTGGAGTGAGCATGTTGGAATTACTAGTACTAATACCTGTAATCGATAACGCAAATGAAACAAGATGTGGAAAAAGCCTATGCCTGCAACCAGCAGAGGAGTTGAAATTCACTAAGGCTGCGTTTGGGAACTAAGATTTGGATTTGGAATGTTGATTTAAAATCAAAGGATTTTAAATCTAGGATTTTAAATCCATGATTTGATAGAATCTTTTGTTTGGATGTCTTTACTAAATGCAATGATTTAAAATCAAAGCTTTGAAATATAGTGTTTGGATACACTTTATTATACATGAATTTGGATTCGGAATTGGTGTTTTAAGAAAATTTATGCATTCTCTTAACTCCTCAATCTTTATGCAGATATTAAAGTTTATGTTGAGGTAAAAGTTAGGATAAACTTCACAAAACCCCCCGAGAAGTTTGGCCCATTTGAGATAAACATTGAAAAGTTTGGAAATGTCACTTAACCCTTGAAATTATTGCATATTTTTAAATCTATTTTCTGATAAGCACCAACATTTGAGGGGTTATTTGAAAATTTTTGAAGGTTAAGTGACATTTTCAAACTTTTTAGGGTTTTCTCGCTATAGACCAAATTTCTTGGGTTTTTTTTGTAAAAGTCCATAAAAATAGAGAAACAAGACTATGAAACAGATCTCTAAATGGTTCTCAAAACAATTTATGATATATACACATAGTTAACATATCTGAATACCGTGCTATTTAGCCCAAGCCTTTTCAAAAGGAAGAAAAACCTGTCATGCACAAAATAAAACTTTGAGAAGTGATTCAAAACCAAAATTGATCACTTCGATAGCAATTATAAATACTCATGCAAACATCTCATCCTTCATGAACCGATACGAGAGAACACAAAACAATTAGTACTTTGTGATCTAGACAACACATTATATATAATACATGAAGACAACCCGGTTTTGTTAGAAAGATAAACACCTGACATTTTCATCACCAACACCAGCCATAGCATCTGCCTATCAAATAACACAAGTTACCACAATCACAATCATGTTCACAGCAAACTGAAATATACCATTAGACATTAAGACATTCATACACACACAAAACTAAATAAGACAAAGATGTACACACAAGAAATGTGATATGTACGCACAACCGAACAAGAAAGGAAAGTAAACAAATTACTCTTTTGGACATATATCTGAAAGAACCACTCATCTAACCAAGTAGAAAATATATCATTGTAAAAAACCATGTCAAGAATCCTCTATTTATCCTTCAAAGTCTTCTCCTCCTTTCTCTCCTATGCTCCTAACTCATATCTCGGAGAACTTATTGGGTCCTACATTACAAAATTTAGCATGAATTAGTTCATGAAACAAAATACTCTTTAAAAACTGAAATAAAATGGATACTTCTATTATGAAACAAATCAACAATATACTATATCTTTGTGCTTCTAACATTAAATTGAAAACTAAACTTAGAACTTGATAAATTTGTTAGAGAATTACAAATTTGGAGGAACTATTGCTTAAGAATATATAAAAGGGTAATCACCAAACAAGACAGTAGCAAATTCCACATATAACTACAAAAAGATTGCCTGTAGAAATAAGTAATACACAAAAGGTTTAGACTTGAGGCCCACAGGTGTTGGCAGCATTCTGGAATATAGTTTGACTGGAGAATACCAATCAATCAACCATTCAAGCACTGCAGATACATGGGAAGAAATAAGGATAACTTGTCAAGATATTCACAGTATACTCAGGATGGGTATTTGAATGGAAGGTAAGACCAATGTATGAACATTGAGAACAACAATTATTTTTAGAACCCTACTCATGAATCAAAAGTCAAGAATACATATAGGAAAAGAAATAAATTAGCGACCTGATTGCGAAATAAAATATGGATTATGACGTATTAAGTAACAACTAACTAACTGCTTTAATGCAAGCCGACATGATAAAAGGTGTTATTTGATTGTCACGAAATGGTAGTACTAGACCTGCATTGAAGAAAAGGTTGATATAAGTTTTAAGAAGCGATTGTCAAACTTGATCATTTCTTTTGTGGAGTTGTCTCAACTTTGATATACTCCACAGCCAAACACATCCTGATAGATAGGGGCTTTGGTGACAGATAATAGCATTCTCTAGATAAGTTGATGAATCCTAAACATAAACAGAAAATGCTCTAACAAATTACACAATGGAAGAAGGCAAACAAGTCCACAAAAATATATAAAAGAACAAGAAATCCAAGAGAGGACTTACCCGAATGGGTTCAAAGATTTGGGGGGTCCTGTCATCTAACTAGAAACTATTGCTTAAGAATAAAGAGAATAAAATTTCTTTTTTCATCATCAGGAAGTGACTTCAACAAATAAAACTTTTCCGGGTTGCTATCCATTATCTTCTCAAATGCATTGAACACTTGAATGCGACTTAAGTTGGGTATTTTTGAGACCACTTGATGAATCTCCTCTCCGATTGGTGGTTTTCTTACTACTTCCTTCTTTCTCTCATCAAAATACCCACTCACAAAAGCTGCCATCACTGCAATTGAATCAACCATTTTATCCCCCTTCTTTTATTTCTTTGAACTTGTCTCACCACTAGTTGATGCTCCAGGAAGATGTTTCCTTGAAGAGCCTCCACTTTCATTTGTTTCAGATTGTGCCTCAGATTCCTCATGTTGCATTGCATTAGCAGCCTCTTCAAAGGTTTTTGCATCTTCACCATTGGCTCTATCTTTTGCACATAACACCATAATGTCATCCCAATTTTCAATCAAACGATTCTGGTAGCCTTTTTTGCATCTGGATTAGCCTGCAATGTAAGAACATTCACAAATATTTTTAGATATATGCAACAAATTAATAATTCAAATTAATAAGTATAAAGTGCAATATTACCGTAACATAGTCGCTCCATACTTTTTGCTCACTAGCAGGTATAATCACCATTTTCTTCTCATCATCCCACCACATCAAACCACTTTTATTTTTATTATAATAGATAACATTATAATGTGTTTTCCAAATTTTGAGTCGATTCTTCACGTTATCTTTATTCAAGTTGCTATTGAATGATTTTAGTGCATCAACCGCAGCCTGATACACTTGAGGCCTCCAAGTACCGTCGACTTTTAATCATTGGTTCATTTGATCGTACAACACATTAGGTAAAGCCGAGTCCATATCACGATTCCAAACAATATATGATCTCGACTGAGATGCAATTTCTTTCTCTTTCTTTGTCATCCTAATACATACCAAAGTGAAAGATACAAAATGAGTAAAAAAAGATATGAGTAATTAGATAAGATGTCAAGTATCTGTGCTTTCAAAATCAACAAAGTGTCATGAACAGCCTTATTAGCAAGTACTTCCCGAGCTTAGAAATAATACAAACAGCTCTCTTAAAATATTGAGCAAAAGAAGCAGTTGACCCAAATTTAGTTGAATCCTGAATGCAACAGCTCTCTTTAAGAAATTGAGCAAAAGAAGCAAGTAAAGATCTACAGACAAAGGAATCCTTTGCAGGGGTCTTGGATATAGATTGACAGCAAGAAATGCACACATATTTACATACAGAATGAAGGACCAGTAACCTCAATTTATGAGCATCTTACCAAACCAATGTAGCTCGTGAAATGCATAATACAAGTATACAACAGAGAGAGAATGACAAATATGGTAGATAACCAAACATATTAATATATAGCTGGCAGCAAAATAGCATTTGATATGAAAGATACTATAAGTATACAACTGCAGAGGTGTGAATACTGTGGTAGCTTACAAAGTGTATTATACAACAGGATACTGGATACACAGTGCACTTGGAATGCAAAATACAAGCATACAACAGAGAAAGTGTGAAAAAGACAGTTGCTTACTGAAAGTATTATAACATTGTTATGCAAAACACAAGTATACAAAAGGGGATATGGAGCTGTATATGAAAGAATACACTTGGTAACGGCAAGGCACTACGCATCCCTCATTCAAAAGCAACAAGCACGGATCAATTGAGCCTAATAGTTTAATACCAAATTTTAAGGGCTTCAAAATTAAGAATATGAAATAGTTTACTAAAAGTATTATACATCATGAAGCACAATAGTATTTGATATGCAAAATACAATCAAGTCTGCAGCAGTTGAGTACAATGAGAAATTTGATAATTAAGACCCATTTCTCTAGACCAAGAAAAATAACAGCTTAATATCAAATTTCAAGGGCTTCATGAACCCGTGTTTAAAGTATTAGAAAGCAAGTATAGCTTCTTCACAAAGTGATTCGTATTTTAACTAATCAGATTTAAAATATTAAGACTGCCGACATGAAAATTGAAATTTTAATTGGGTAAGTCATTGTTTAACATGAGGGTTCCTTTAGAAACATCCATGATGATGCTTGGTTGACAAGGAAAAGAAAAAGTCGTAGAAAAGAAAAACCAATATTAGGCATTATCAATATGCTCTGGTTACATACTGAAATAACAATGTTCAACAACTATCAAGCTTGAGAACCTCAGCAAACAAACAACAAATTGAACGAAAGTAACCACATGAGACCACCTAAGCAACAAGAAGACAACATAGAAATAGACAAGACAAATGGAATACAACCAGACATCAAGATCTTCATACTCATCACCCTCACTTCCATGTACTAAATTATCTCAAAGTCGGTATTCATCCCACATTTTGCATAGCTAAATCATCTCTAAAGTTGCTCCATTCATCCGTAACTCTCACAGTGGTGATACGCTCCTCATCTACATTCTCAATTTCTAAAATAGGAGCATCTTCTAATTCTCAATCCACATCATTCAACAAGTCGTCTTCATTCATCTTTTCACGTAAAAAGTTGTGAAGAATACAACATGCATTAATGATCCTAGTTTGAGTCTTAACACTATAAAAGCTAGCTGTCCGTAATATAGCCCATCGATTTTTCAGCAATCCGAATGCTCTCTCAATTGTGTTTCTAGCAGAGGAATGACATTGGTTAAGTAACTCTTTGTAGTTTCTTGGATCCTTTTCCCTCCAAGACTTTATATGGTAGCGAGTCCCTCTATAAGGTGCCAAAAACCCCGGTCCATTTGTATACCCAGCATCCACGAGAAAGTATTTATCTACATAATTAAAATCTTCAGTCACAACAATATAAAAGCTAAGAAGTAATACATATATAATAATTAAAAAGATTGTATTCCTACTTGAGGGAAGTTTCAAGCCATTGGGCCGATGCAAAGCATCATGTAAAACACGAGAATATGATGCTGACCCCTCCCAACCAGGTAGCACATATGAAAATCTCAAATTAGCATCACAAACACCAAGTACATTTGTACTGGTCTCTCCTTTTCTATTTCGATATCTACTTTGATCTTTCAAAGGAACAGTTAATTGGATATGAGTCCCATCAAGTGCCCCAATAGTATCCTAAAATTGCACAACCTTACAATTAGTTCTATAAAACCAAAGTATTAAACATGGAAACCTAAAAAAAAAGCCATAGTTACCTCAAACCATTTCCACTTCTCCATGTCTCTCTTATTAGGATTTGCATATTCTTGTCTAATGTAGAGGCTTCCTATCTTCATAACTGCTTGAAGTACTTTGTGGAACTGTCGACTAATTGTTTCATTTGAACGATAAAAATCTGTTTTGCTTGTCCTATTTTTTACATTATGAGCTAAAATATGCAAAAACATAGCGACAATTTCTTCAATCGTGACATTTCTTGATGCTACTAATCCCCCTCTAGTACGTAGAACATCACATAACCTCTTAAAAGCTTGAGGATTCATTCTTAGTTGTTCAATACAGTTATTTACATTGCAAATAAGAGTTCGAATCCAAGATTTTCTAAGGTATGCCCTTTCATCCTCTTCTTCATGTGTTCTTGAACTCTCCTTTAACATGTACTTTGTATAGTACCAAGCACTGATGACATCAAGTATAAAACTGACAACTACCATAATAATATCCTCCTCTTCCTCTCTCCTCTCAAATTCTTCCCTTGTATGTTTATGTTGGATCCTTGAATCCCTTCCATCATTTATCATTTTTAACCTATCACATTAAAAGGAGTGACAATTCAGATTAAAAGGCAACCATATCCAAACCTATCAAGTTTAATCAACAAAAAACATGTAACTTTGATGTATACTTAAAAATATACTAGTGCTTGCAATGCAGCAGCTTGTGTCAAAAAACAACAAAGTAAAAAACAACAAAGTCAAAGCAATCACACTCTAATTCCTATTTCAGTATTATAGGTATTGTTTGGAACTTACTAGACAACCGATTCAGAAAGTAGCTGCTAATTATGATGAGTTTTTTTTAGTCAAAGAGAGTAAAGGATTAGAAACTTTTGCATCCTTTCACTTTGCAAATTGGAAATTAGAATTGCATAGATTTATGTCCTACTGAAGCATTCATTTCATACTTATTATGACCTGTTTGAGCCTTTCATCTGATAACAACTCCCAGTTTATACTTTCAAATGCATTGCTAATTATGATGAGTTTTTTTAATCAAAGAGAGTAAAGGATTAGAAACTTTTGCATCCTTTCACTTTCCAAATTAGAAATTAGAATTGCATAGATTTATGCCCTACTGAAGCATTCATTTCATACTTATTATGACCTGTTTGAGCTTTCAGCTGATAACAGCTCCCAGTTTATACTTTCAAATGCATTGCTTTCACACTATCTGAGAGCAATATCACTGATGCTATAAATTCAAATATAGGTGCTGACTTCTAGTCTGTACTGTTGAGTGTCATTTGTTTTTTTATTAATTGTTAATTTTTAGCACTCCGGATGATTATGGGGTTCAAGGTGATATTTAATTTCTATTTTCATGTTGCACAATATACTTATTCATTATCTTCTGTTAATTAAGTTGGTTTTTCTGTGCTTCATGTGCTAGAATGTGTTAATGTGCATGTGATCTCTCACTCGTTAATAAGTACAAGCAGACATACTGAATTTTTTTTATTGAAACTGAAAACTTTAAGAAAGAGGAATCACAAGTGGAAACCACAGAACATCAAATGCATACTACCTAATTACACAAAATAAAAAAATTCATCCACATTATATAAAGTAAAGAACAGAATTTAAGCAAACATGCCCATGATTCATGTTTGAACTTCGAAAATGTCACAAAAAAAAACTCATTAAAAAAATTCAAAAAAATGGGTTTCGCTACCACAATCAAAAAATAAACTAAAATCACAATAAAAAAAAAGAAAAAAAATTCTCAATAAAATGAAAAAAAAAGTTGTACCTTTGAGATGAGAGCACTCCTTGCTCGAATTAGCTAAGAATCCATCAAAATCACCAAACCCTAATGCATATTCATAATGAAATCATCAAAAAATAAGAAATAATTGGTTAAAATATTGTTCAGATAACATAAACCACCATGAATGGAGGTCACATCGAGAATACTAGCTCTGATCTAGGGTTTTAGCTGCGAAGATCACAACCTAAACCCTAGCTCAGATCTAGGGTTTCAAATGGAGGGGGAGAGAGAGGAGAGAGAGGAAGAGAGAGGAAGAGAGAGAGAGAGAGGAGAGGAGAGGAGAGGAGGAGATTACCTGCGATGGAGAGAGATCGAGATTTTGAGGGGTCGGGACTTTGAAACGAGCGTGAGTGAAAAAGAGGAGTCGGGATTTGAGAAATACTAGCCCTTGAGGTGGAATTTGAAATACATGGTTTTGGGCTTTCAAATCCCTCTCTCTAAAATGACTTGATTTAAAATCCTGGTCCAAACTAAAGCCCAAACACTAGATTTGAATTTGAAATACCCTGAATTTCAAATCCAGGGTACAAATTAGTATTTCCAAACAGAGCCTAACTAAAAACTCAATGAGTACAGTAGTGGTGGTATGTGTCAAAAATTGCAATTCCAAATTAAACCCAATCACTCAAAAGGCAACCTACCCTCAATCATCACATCGAACATATATCTCTATGCGGGGGAAACTACTGAAACCCTCCGTTCCATGATTGACCTTCACATGTTTACCTTGTAGAAATTCACCTCTTTTACATGATTCAATTTGAGTAATCATATGGACTAGGGTTATAGGATTCAAGGTTACTATTTGAAAAGAATGTAATACAATAAGGATCAAGATTGTAGCCGGCAATGAGGAACCAAGTTTGTCTCAAAGGACTAACAAGGAAGAAAGGATGGCCCCAAGATTTTACCATGATCTCTTAAGTTTGATGATAATACTAGCACTAATTAGGAGCAATGTCTCCTTGAATTTGGTTTAGCTTCAAACATTACATAGTATGAAAGTGTATATATGCATGTATCTCCATATATTTGCTGGTAAGGTTTTAAATATCGGATATCGGGGAAATATTGGATGGCCAAAATTCATATCAGATTGCGAATATCGGGGATATATCGGGGATATGTGATAAATATCGGAATGCTATAACGGATGTTTTCATATATAGTATAATGCACTAAAATGTATACAGTATAATGCACTAAAATGTAATCTCTACATACTTACGAAAATCTAAGCATACAAAATGTAAAAATATATGTTTAGGATCACTAATCAGCCTTGTAAAACAAACAAAAGTACAAATCAACGTTGTAACATTTGGTCTGATTTTTTAGGCTAAAATGTCATTTGATATAATAGAAAAATTATGATATCTCGCCAAAAAATTGCCAAACACGGTATATTGTTTTGCGACAAGCCATATAAAAGCATATATCGGCCAACATATTGGCTGATATATCAGTCATATAGGGGATATATCGCCCAAAATACCCAAAAAGCAATAAAGAATATTTAGAGACCATATCGATTGCGACAAGCCCTATAAAAGGACATATCGGGGGATATATCGGGCCATGTCGGAGATATTTAAAACAATGTTTGCTGGTACATATCAAAATTGTTGATACAGAGTCCCGAACCCAATGCATGAAGATCAAATCAAAACCACCAAATGGACATGTCAAAATTTCATATAGATTAATTCGACTATATCAAGAATGCGAATCAAGTATATTTGAAATAAATAATTGTCCTTCACAAGGAACAACACTCCTTTTAATATGATTATAAATCACCACAACGATAAGTCAAAACTTATCCAGCTCAACATATTATATTCTCCATAATTTTTTTTTCACAATTCTATAATAGTTTTATTCTTGATGAGAAAAATAGGAGAGGATATGGTCTCTCTTTCATGATCATATTGAAAGTCCGTAATTTGAAACCAATATTACTTGATTTTTAATAGAAATTACAATAGATAAATCAAAAGTGATAACATTGGAGAAAAAGAAAGTATATTTGTTAGTATGGTTTTGCTAACACTCAAGGAGAAAAAATCATCAAAATAAACACAAAGATAGTAAAAGCTTCCTCATATGCTCTCTTCATTATCCAAATAGCAAAAGGGAAAATAGTAAGTGAGTTCTCCCACAAACCTCAAATTCCTAAACCTCCCAAACTTGCATAGAAAAGAAGAAAAAGAATTAATAAATTATTACTCAAAATCAAAATTAACTATAATGGGTAATCCAAGAATTGTGTGAGAAATAAATTTTTTAAAAAATAGAAAAATGACTAGTTACAATCAAGAAAATGAAGTTCCTTCTGCATCAAAATTTAGTGAACAAAGCAAGTTAATTTAAAAAAAAAGAAAAATGACTAGCTACAATCAAGAAAATGAAGTTCCTTTCTGCGTCAAAATTTAGTGAAAAAAGCAAGTTTTACATAACCAATAAACATTTGTGAATTTTATATTTCCATTAATTTGGAGTTAAAAGAGGTGAGTTGATTTACCATTGCAATTAGGGGCAATTATGTTGGATTGTGTGAGAGAAAGAGGGTAAGGAAGTGATTGGATGATTGGATTGGAATTTAAGAGAGGCCGGGTTTTTGCTTGGTCAGAGGGGGACGTTATGAAAGGGGACTTTGATTATATATATGAGGGAGGGAGGGAGGGGGAGGGAGAGGGGGGAGATTTTGATTGTTTTTTGTTCAATTTTTAACTTTTATTATATCAGGTATTTATTGGGTTATATTGTGAGAGAGGGGAAGGAATTGATTGGGTTGGATTGAAAGAGAGGGGAGGTTGATCAGTCTCATATAGAGTGAAAGAGGGGCCACAAGAGAGAGACTTTGATGGGTTTTTGCTCAATTTTTTAACTTTAACGACATCAAGTAGGGCTTGCTTTTGATCCTGATGCTAAATGGGTTCGAATGGACTACATTTAATTTAGGCCCAAATGTTCTAAATTTATATTGAATTTAACAAAAATCATAAAATAAATGCATAATGAACATGTAGTAAAGTGGATGCCGCTTCAAAGTTTTCTAATCGCGGTGGTTACATTTTTCTTCTACTGAATAGCTTGAAATGGTTGATTGAGAAATTGTTGGAATTTATTGTTGCATTAAAGTCTTGACCAAATTTAATTTAAATTTTAGTCTATACTTCTTCAATGCTTCTATATCTATATTTATATATATAGAATAATTACTTACTATTCATATTAATTAAACTACATAAAAAAGAGGGATTGCCATGTCAAAATTTTTGATTGAGCGGACAGCAGAGAACCAAAAATTTTGACAGGGCAATCCTATCTTATTATCCAACATACTTATATCCAAACGATTCCATGAAATAGATTTTCTATGACTTTAGATGTTTTAACCTTAGGAAACCACATGCACTTTGAAGGATGCCCACCGCAGACAAAATCGTTTTGGTAAATTTCCTGCCACCCAAAAGTTCCCTAAATAAAAAGCATTTTTAGTCTCCATTTTTGGTTTCTTTAAATTTGTGTCACTTACCTTTTAAAGTGACTCTTTTAATGTGAAAATGGATGCTAAATATAATGATCTCATTATAAGCTTATGAGTGGTGCTTTTTTTCTTCTTTCGAGTAAAAGATGGAAACCACAAATAGTGAGAGCTGCACCTGAAGTTGGTAAGGGGTATTTTGTTAACTTCTGTGGTGTTGACAATATAATGTTCTTGCAATCCCCCTTGTAGAGAAAACGGGAAAATTTGTCACATCGATCCTGCTCATCCTATCTTGGCTTGTCTATTCGATTACTTTATTAACTCAAATAGTTATAGGAGTCTTAAGCATGGAATTACAGATGCATGTTGAAGAAAATGCCGCCATTGGTCGGATTAACCAGCAAAGATCACTCACAAGTTTGGAGCAATTTTCACAAGCGTTTTGCGGCTATGATTATGCATTGCTATCTTAGGTTTTTATCGCCAATGTTCAAGATGCTCCCATTGGTTGTTTAAATTACAAAAGCCTGACCAATTTTTTTAGCAAGGTTTGTGATGATAATCTTTCTTGGAGAACAAGATAGTTTGGTTAATAGGGTTAGACCAAATTTAACCTAGTATTAAACTGCTATAGGGAAATTCAGGTACAAACTTATTTGAACATTTGTATCCTTATTCCTAATTTATGTTTGAGTAGTTCCTCAAATGTCTACCGTATTCATGACATCAAAAGTCATGCCTAAACTGTAACTTCCTTTTTTTGGACGTCTAACTTCTCTTTGTGTAATTGTTTAACATCCTTCCTCTTGGCAAAGATTTTCCATATGTATAATACTAGTTTTTTTATAGGGGTTTTCGATATTATTCCCTTAAATCTATAGTATTTTGATATTAGTCTCCTAAATCATTAAAATTTGATATTAGTCCCCCAAATCTCGTTACTATGTTGATATTAGTCCTTCTGTCATATAATCCGTTCAAATTTGTTAACTATACTTAGGTTATTGGTTACCATAGATAGGTAATTACAGAGATGCCCTCCTCTTCTAGTTAATTCCTCCCAAAAACATTACTGTCCTTCTCCTCAAACTCCCCAACTACATTTCACCACCGCTAATATCTTCCACCCGAAACCTCCCCAAAATTGACCTCCCTACCGCCCACCCACTGACGACGGATTCATGTACCTCAATGACACCACAATCACAGGCTCCCTCCCCGGTCTCTTACTCTCCTCCTTCGCCACCACAAAGCTCGCCACCACACATTTCGATGGCAACAACAATGAGCCCTAGATCCCGCCATTGATTTTATCACCGGTGATGGGTTCCACCTAGTCAACGGTGACGCCAACCTCATCTTCGTAAACAACATTGTTTTGGCCGAAGATGGAGAGTAGGTTTTGTAATTGAACCGGGTTTCGAGGTTTTAATTGGGTATAAATTTAATGGATATTGGATTTGCGTTTGTTACCAAAGGGGTATAAAGGTTAGTTCACCCTGAAAGTTAATGTTAACGGAATATTCTGCTCCAAATCAAACAGCCCTTAAGCAGAGGGACTAATATCAACATAATAATGAGATTTGGGGGACTAATATCAAATTTCAATAATTTAGGGGACTAATATAAAAATACTATAGATTTAAGGGACTGATATTGAAAAACCCCTTTTTTTTTTATAGAGCAATGCCATATTGATAATACCAATCCTCCATCTTCGGCCAAAACAATGTTGTTTACGAGCGCATATCACTTATCAGCTATACTCACATGTAAGCATTTATCCTTTTTGTCTCACGACTCGAAGTGGGACTAATCTCACACATTATACTCCTCTGATAAAGGCGACAACCACCTGAATCAGGCTATTCTCCTCTTAGCTAACTTTCTTATATGTTCTCTACTCTCTAAGGAAAAGAAGCATCTTCATTTTTTTCTTTTTATTCTTTTCATCTTCAATCGATTACTGGCTATATTTCAGATAACAACTTTAGCAGGGAACGATCTATGTTTTGGTCTGAGATTGCCATTTGAATGCTTTGGCTTATTCTTCTATGATAATGATTTTAGGTGCATGCTGTTGTTGCTGAAAATGATGGACCAAAGTGGTGGGAGAAGAATGCCGGGCCAAATATGATTGATGTTCATTCGACACAAGAGTTCATTGATGCACTCAGCCAAGCAGGAGAAAAGCTTGTGATTGTTGAATTCTATGGAACTTGGTGTGGGTCTTGCCGCGCTCTGTTTCCAAAGGTATATCTTCTTTTCTTCATCATTTGTATTATATTATTTATATTTTCAGCTAGTATACCATCTAAAGAAATAAGTAGATTTGTTAGTGCTTTTTTTTTCTGACCAAGCGTGCTATGCCTGTTTATGTGATCAGTGGAGAAACATTTCTGATATGGAAAGTTCTATATATATAGTAAAATCTTCCTACATTATAGTTTTTTGTCTTACGATCATGTTACCATTCATTGTCTGTTATGATTTTTGATATTTAATCGTTGTAGTTCATTGAGGATAAAGCTGTGTGGAATCAATAAGGTGGTATTTGCAATGAGGCCAATGAGTGTGGTAGTTACTGCAGTACTAGGGTCACTAGTTGATGGAGCAACGAGGACTAGTTATGAGTAGAGCTTACTGAACCCGGTTGAGGCAATTAAAAAGAAATTTGCCTGTTAACTGGAGAGGTTGTCCTTAAGAAAACTGAATGTAGAGCAGAGATTTCTGTAGCTAACATTGAAGTTTTGGATAAAGTCCATATTTTATAGAGTTATTTACTCTGTAGCGATGGCACTGGCCAACTTTTACATTAGAAGAGAAATTATACTCTGAGGTTCCCAGTTCTTTTCCAATTCAGTTTTGTAAGGGGATATCTACCTGATGTTATTGCAGGATTTTCTGCATACAGTCGTGACATGTTCACTAGAATAGTCTATTAAATATACAAATGTGCACGCACATGCATGACTTTCAACCTTGGATGTGCTGCTTATATTACTTCTCACCAAATTTAGGAAAAACTCAAATGCAGCTTTATGGCTTTATTTATGCTGTTTCAGAAAATACATAGCTATTTGTTTTATGTGGTATACAAGCTAGAAAAAAGATTAACAATGATGAAGCATGGAAGTTCTAGCAGTGAATTACTGAATGGCAAAACATTTATTAAGTCATTAAGCAGCAGTTGATTCGTTATCTATGAGTTTTAATTTATTCTTCTATGGAATGCTTCTTATATTATCACATTTTAAAAAGCTATTTATTTGAATCCTTGATGTGATATTATTATTTCTATCCAAGGAGAAGTTTTATTTGTTTATTGGGTAGCCAGAAATTGGCGCTTGGGGGGCACTTTTGGTTTTTCTCTTATAAAATACTAAAACAATTATATTGATAATTACATTTGATAATATCAAGATTTTTTTTGAGAGAATTGATAGGGTCTCAAACTTGAAAGCCCTAAGCAAATATTTTATATGAAATAATTGCTTTAAAACATTTTTAAATAGTATTTATATGATAGTTTTTAAAACATAATTTGCACAATTGTACTTGGTTTAGTTTGATTTTTCAATTTTTTAATCAAAAGTTGACAATCAAATTAATATGCTTCCTTAAATTTATTCACTAAAAAATACATATGGTTTTGCAATATTAGTCCCTTAAATCTTTCATGTTTTGAAATTAGTCCCCAAAGCTTTGAAATTGCTCTTAGGTCCCTCAATTGTTAAGTTTTTTAAAAAATTTGTCTCTTAAATCATTGCTATTGCTATTAGGTCCCCAATTTAGGTCCCCAATTTCTTAAGTTATTTCAAAATTAGACCCTCCAATCAAGAGTAGAAGTAGCAATGGGAGGGGTTAATTTGAAACAACATATGAGAATTGGGGATCTGAATAATTTCAATGATTTGAGGGACTAAATTTGAAATAACTTAAGAATTGGGAAACCGAAAAGCAATTTCAATGATTTGGGGACTAATTTCAAAAGATGAAAGATTTACTGAGACTAATATCGGAAAAAAAACTCAAATAAGGTTAAGTAAGAACGAACACCTGATTCTTGGTTAATTTTTATATTTAAAGAGAGAAATCAAAGATGTTGAGATTTGTCTTTTGAGAAACTATAATGGAATTGAAGATATTGATTATCTGTCTTCTTGGTCAATTAATTTGGTGGTAAGAGAAAGTTTAAGACCAAATATTAAATAGAAAAACAAATCTAGATAGTGTAGAGATATAGATCCCAACAGTAAAGTTAAAATAAGTTGAGATTTTGACCTCGCTGTTAAATCATTGAATCAAAAGTTTTGGGCCTCATATCCTGACTTATTTCTCAATCCTTAGAGAGATAACTCTAGTTTAAGGCCCAAGCTTAACTATAATGAAGCCCATATACATTGGATATCTTTCAAAAATAGTAATGTAGACTAAGCTTATACAATCAAACACCCTACACACACACACTATATATATATATATATATATATATATATATATATATATATATATATATATATATATATATATATATATATATATATATATATATATATATATATATGGTGCCCAAGATTCTACAGCCAATGCTAACATATTTAAGTCAAGGCAGTGAAGGGGGAGGGGGGCACGTACTCCCCCACCCCAATCCTCCTACCTCTGCCATTGGTAGGTAACTCAAAAAAAAGTTAGGAATGTGTCAACAAAGAGATTTAAAATGTAGATGAATACTAAAATATTCAAATATGAGAACAGAAATCTCAAGACTACCAATCAATCAACAAACATGCTCTATTTCCAAGATTCTGAGTTCTTCCTGATTACAAGACTATATCACTCGCTTGCCTTCAATTATAAACCCACGGGTGAAGTGTTACTTTATATAGGACACTGGTCCACAAAAATAGAGCATAGAACAAACATATGTCGACAACAATATTATGAGAATCAATTTCACAATAAGGTCTCATCAAATGATACTGGCAAACATGTATTCATCATTCAAAAGAAAATGTGTCTAATGACATCAAGCAACAAGAATTCAAATATAGAATATCAACCAATGATATTTAAGATATGAATTTTCACACAAGAAATAAGATTACAACATGAGGTTAAATATGGAAATTCCAAAGGTAGGTGACACTGAGTGGAACTTGAAGATAATGCCTTATTTTCTTGCATATAGTCTTCTACCGAAAAGTTAAGTACTATCGACCAGAAAAATTCCTTAATTAGATACTGCGGATCTTCAGTTTAGAGGTACCACTATTGGTGATCTAAATTGGGAAATGCACAACAAATCTATTCACACAAACTCGATTGACATCTGAAGGTGGTGGTGTAAATAAGGTGACACTGACTAGAACTTGAAGACAAAATATTTTTCTCTTCCAGCAATATTTGTTGTATATCCAAACTAATTATAGGTTATTGAAAGGTGAATAAGTAGAAAAGACCTTTTTGGTGCTCGTTAACGAGAGGAATAGCGAAAGCTTTCTTTGATAAAGGTGCATGTCCAGGTTAAGTTCTTGGCATAATTTGCATGCTTAGGGATATCCGTTATTTAGATAGGCATGTACATGATGGTGTTGTCGGTGAATGTTGATGACCATCCTTTCCCCTACTTTCTAAGTTTATTTTATTCATCTTACTGGTTTTTTTAGTCGGTGTTGTTATTTTTTTCTTTTAATTGGTGTGTGCATGGGTTGTGGGGGGAATGTTCTGATTTTTATTTCTGTTTAGTGGTGTGTTTATTGGCTTTGGGACGCGTGTGTGAAAGCGTTCATGAGTGGCTCGCTCATGATGTACATGCAATCATAACATGGTTGATGCATCTTTTTTGCATGTTGTCTCTATTTAGAAACAGATTAAATTGTTGAAAATGGGAAGAAAATTACAAAAGATTAGCTTTTACCAACCATTCAAAGTTTCAAGCAGATAGCAATATGAAAATCCTCGGCCACACACGGTTGGCATTCACTTTGACAAATTGATCTGGATCACCCCTTGGAAAATGTAAATGGTGTCAAAGTATCCAAGTTTTAGAAGCATTTTACTGAGTAGAGCTTTCATAAGCTAACATAGTGGTTGTCTGTATTTGAATATTTATCAATTTTTATCTTCCCACTACTCTTCAATGCATTTAATAAAGGATCAGATTTACAAGTTTGTTCCCTTTACTGAATACAATTAATTTAAACATTTTTACAGAAACTTACCTAAACTGCAATAGGTTAGTGATGTCGTAGAAATTTGTTGATCTGCTGTTCTCTATAGAACTTCATAGTCTGCATTAGGTCATTAACCATTACTTTGATTAGTGATGTCATAATGTAGAACTTCATAGTCTGCATTACAAATTACTTGGAACCATAGCATTTCATCAGTTTAGTTTAACCATAGCTGACATTAATAATAATAATGAATAATGAAGCTGTTAGCCCTTTCTCAAGGCTGAAATTTTCCCCAAATTAATTTTTGTCAGACACATCTGTATCAACTATCAAGTTTGAATGTACTAACAGTCTTAAGTTCCTTAGGTTAGTAGGACCTGGTCTACGTCAAAAGTTTTGCAGCCTTCCAGCTGTCTATATCGTAGTAAAAAATAAAAAAATCCTAGACACGATTAGGTTGTGGTTCTATCGTGCATAATCTACATCGGAAATAGCGTTGAGAATTACCTTTTTTCTGGATATTTTTGCTAGATTCAATGGAAACTATAAATGTTACTGTGAATATAAAAAAATTGATAGTTTAAAACTTATTGGTTAAATTTGAAAACAAAAAAAGAGATTACGCCTTTAAATTTATCTGTTCGATAATCTCATTTCTGTCTTTTATTATCTTTTCTTGAAAGGGGATTACCCTTCAGATCAATAGAATTGGCATTTACGTGGCCATCCTTAACTGCCCACATGCAGATGAAGATGCTTAATTTGCTGAATAGCTATTATTTTTGTTGTCTACTATATTGTCTCCATGTGAAATGTCTCTAAGTTGGGGCAAGTCTGATATTTTCTCTTTTCACTTTTGGCCCATTGATGTGTAGTCATGTACTAATTTCTCAGAATTATACTTTGTTTGAGATACAGCATTGACTCATTCTAATATGTATATTATTTAATCTGTAACTCATAAATTTTTTTTCCTCAAATTGGTTTTCAGCTATGTAGAACGGCTCAAGAGAATCCTGATATTATATTTTTGAAAGTTAATTTTGACGAAAACAAGCCAATGTGTAAAAGATTGAACGTTAGGGTGCTTCCCTTTTTCCATTTTTATCGTGGTGCTGATGGACAGTTGGATGCTTTTTCATGTTCACTGGCAAAGGTAAGCAAATCTCTGTGATAATTTGCACATATAACTACAATATAGCAAGCTGTTATTATTATAGCTAGAATCCTTGATAAACAAAATGAAATACTGCAAATTCAATATATTCTAATAGTCTTCTGCGCATTACTGCTGTTATCTCAACTATAATTTTTTCTTGTGTTATCAATGATTGAACTTATAGTCTTATTGTAATACCCCAAATCCACTTTAGTCCCACATCTACCACGTAGCTGAGTGGTAGCTTAAATAGGGACTCAAGTTGTCACATTAACTGGTCAATTTAGTGGTGGATCGAGCCAAACCACGTGTTGCACTCAGTGGATCCCACAAATTACACAGCGCCAAAGGGCTTGGGGGTCCTGAGCGTGACAAATGATATTGGAGTAGTTAGGCGGCTGGAAGCGTGAACTGAGTACTATGAGGGACTAAGTGCTACATCGCATGTGTGCGGTGTGAGCCACCTCTAGGACTTGTTGGAGCCACCTCTGGAATCCACATCATCTGGTGATGATACTGGGAGACCAATTGTCATCCCGCGATGAGGACGTTGCCGTATACGAGGTGAGATGATTGTAATACCCCAAATCCACTTTAGCCCCACTTCGGCCACTTAGCCAAGTGGTAGTGGGTTTAAATCGAAGAAAATAGAAGTAAAATGGACTCAAGTTGCAACATTGACTAGTCAATTTTGGCGGTGGATTGAGCCAAACCACGTGTTGCACTAAGCGAGTCCCGCAAATTACACCGCGCCAGACTCGCGGGTGCAGGGCGTGGCACCTATGATATCCAAATGCACTAACAACATGGATCTTGGTTTTCAATTATAAGTTCAGCTATCATCTAGTAGTGTTCCTTCATAAGTTGTTGTTGGGTGTCTACCTTGTGAGTTTGCGTTAGCAAATGCATTATGTTAGGTTCCTCCATTTCTGTTATTCTCAAAGACCTCTTCCACTCAGGTAGGTTGGATGTGATATACCGAAAACTTTTAAGTGTCCTTTTGTTTCTCTACTGTAGTACGGAAGTATCACCCATTAGGTTTTTGTAATTCTCAAAGATCTCTTGGTCCTCTTCCACTCAGAAGGCTTGGATGTCATATGCCAAGAAACTTTCAGGTATCCTCCACTTGTTTAGTTATTTTACTACAGAAGTATCCCCTGTTATTGTGCTACCTGTTGAGGCAAAGTTAATCCTTTTTTTTTTGAATAATATCGTGATGTCTTTTCTCACCTTGAACTGTTTATTTTTATTTGAATGCTTGCTACCTACTTCCCTAGGCATGCCTAGAGAAACTAGGTTCTTGAAAGATAGGACGTGTGTCGTTCATCCATGCCCACGACATTACCTTGAATATCTTTGCTTGATGTTATTGATGCCAATGGTCTTGCACCCGTATTATTTCTCATTAGGACTATTGCTTATTAGGACTATTGATCCAATGTAATTTCATACATGTTGAATATACTTTTGTCTGCATACGTACGTACATATATACAAATGTGTTTGTGTCTATATACATACATACATACACATACATGCATACAAGTGCACACATATGCGCGCGTGCGCACACACGCACACATATAGAGTAAAGTTTTTGTAAACTTAAGTGGATAGAAGCACCTTGTCCACCAACTTTTTTTATCCATTGATTTTGCATTGAGATTCATGCAACACATCAAGACTATTTTTGATATGTGTACCTTAATGTGTATCGCATGCTAACACGAATCTCAAAGCAAAATCAAGGGATATAAAGGTTGGTGGACAAGTGCTCATATCAATTAAATTTACAAGAGCTTTACTCTCTCTCTCTCTTTATATATATATATATATATATATATATATATATATATATATATATATATATATATATATATATATATATATATATATATATATATATATATATATAGTAAACCTCCTATAAACTTAAGTGGATAGAGCCTTTTGTCCACTAACTTTTTTATCCATTGATTTTGCATTGAGATTTGTGCTAGTATGTGATACAAATAAAAACACAAAGCTCAAAGATAGCATTGATGTGTAGCACAAATCTCAAAGCATAATGAAGGGATAAAAAGTTTGGTGGACAAGTGATTCTATCCACTTAAGTTTATAGAAGCTTTACTCTATATATATATATATATATATATATATATATATATATATATATAGGGTTGGATCAAATGAGAACTCCTCACAAATATGAGAACTAAGAACCAAATCTCTACCCTTAGATCTTTAACCAATCAACGGTTGTGATTAAACTCTATTAAATTCAAAAATTTAACTAAAGGGCACGCTGGTTATAGAATCAGTTATATTATAGGCAATTTTTTCTTTCCTAACTAAGCACAACCTTCTTCCTTATCAACTTCGTCTAATTTTCAACCGATCTACCCGTAAATTAAACTCTATCAATTTCGTCTAATCTTCATCTTTTTTATCATTTTTTTCCGGTTCGTCCGCGCGAATTGTTGCATATCATCAAGTTTTAGATTCAACAAATTAATAATTTTTCGTTTATCTGTGTTGTCATGGAAAGCGTAGATTCAGATATCTGTAATCATGCTGTTTTCGATCCTTTTATTTTTGATTTGTTTTTTTTCTGCTGTTTTAGTCGAAAGCGTTTTTGTGCTTGAATATACAGAATTACATTTTATTTTTAACAGAATCACCTATGATTTTTTACTGAATCACCTTGATTTTCATTGATGTTGTTAAATATTGTGTGTTATCAATGTTATTGTTATGCTACAAAATCTTATTATCAATTTTGTTATGTTCTGAGAATCTTTATCAAATTTTTGAATCTATTGTGCATGTTTACGAATCTATGTTCTAAATAACTAATTTATTAATCTATTTAAAATCTGAGAATCATATTATTATATATAGAGAATCATTTCGTTATTCTTACGAATCATGTAGTATAAATTATGAAATCTCTTTAATTCTAAAATAATAATTTTTGGTATCCATTGTTTGATGGATACGTAATCATATTATAATGCATGCAGAATGCATTATGTATTATAACTGAATCTAATATTTTAGTTTGTAGTATCTGAGTTTATTATTTTAGTGTTTGTTTTATTTATTACTTTTTGGCGGAGAGAGCGAGCGATTTTGGCGGAGAGAGTGAGCGATTTTCGGCATTTTTAGGGTTTTCGTACCTGTGCTTTTTATCTTTTTACCCTTATTTCAGTTTCTAATGTCTATTTAATTACAATTCTGCCACCTTGATTTTGACAGAATCTCAGCCTCTGGTTTTGTATGATGTTTGGTTGATATTAGGTTCTTAGTTCTCACATTTATTTGGGTTCTCATTGGAACCAACCCCTATATATATATATATATCTGTAATGGGTATGAGGTGACTACTCATTTTACTAAATGAGCTATCAAAAGATAGCCATGTGGTGAGGCCCACTTTGCTAGTCACATCAAAAGGTGTGGACATCACCACTCTATTTCTTGGTAACTTATTTAGCAAAATGAGTCGCCACCTCATATCCATCATATATATATATATATATATATATATATATATGAGAAAAGTGGGTATGTTTGGTACCAAGCACAAACTTGGTGCTTAGTAATGAGGTCGCTCATTCTCATCCACTTATTCACATGGTCCCCACTTGAAAATAATCACCTCTTTATTATCCAATCCATGTGAATGTGGTCCCCCATTTAGGTGACTGGATTAAAATGAGCCACCTCACTACCAAGTACAAAATTCGTACTTAGCACCAATCACACCCAAATTCCTCTCTTTATATATATATATATATATATATATATATATATATATATATATATATATATATATATGAGAATGATATTGTGGTGGTGAGCTTAAATCTTATAGTGGGCTAGACTAATTGGCTCATCATATTCAGATCGGCACCGTACATCTTGTTCAAAACATCATCAAATATGCATGGTGAAATTTTCATATAGTTGGAGTCTTCTAGAATAGGAATCAAACTAGTTTAATATGTTGATTTTTAGACAGCTTAGTAGTTGTCCCTTTGTACATGGATAAAATAATGATTAAAAATTTCTAAACGATCTGCTTTTTACTTATGGATCATGTAGGGTGTAAATCAAAATGGACAGTGGTGATCATTGTATTGGGTAGGCAAGTGGGCTAGCCCACAATAATAATCTCATCATCTCATTTTATCTCACACACACACACACACACACACACATATATATATATATATATATATATATATATATATATATATATATATATATATATATATATATAGCAAGGCTCCTATGAACTTAAGTTCATAATGAATAGTGGTGCACCAACTTTTTATCCACTCATCTTGTCTTGAGATTTGTGATGCACAAATCTCAAAGTGGGCTTTATATCTTTCACGGATCCCAAAGCAAGATGAGTGGTTAGAAAAGTTGGTGCATCACTATTCATTATGAACTTAAGTTCATAGAGCCTTGCTATATATATATATATATATATATATATATATATATATATATATATATATATTGTAAAGCTCCTATAAACTTAAGTGGATAGAAACTTTTGTCCACCAACTTTTTGGCCTTTCATTTTGCTCAGAGAGAGAGAGATGAGTATCCTTGGTACCGAGGACCAACTTGGTTCTTGGTAGTGAGGTGACTCATTCTAATTCACTCGTTTGAATGGTCCCCATTTGGAAATGGTCCCCTCCTTGAAAATGAGTGGGTGAGAACGAGCCACCTCACTACCAAAGACCAAGTTTGTCCTCGGTATCAATGATACTCATTTCTCTCTCTCCCTCTCTCAAAGCAAAATGGAAGGCCACACGCGCACACACACCCACCCACGCACACACATACATACATACATTACTACATATACGTATATATGGTTGATTCTTGATAGAGATAGTGAGGTCCACACCTTTTGATATGACTAGCTGTCTAGTACGATAGGCCTCTCCACTAACCTATCCCTTAGTAGCTCATAGCGAATTGAGCTGCCATCTCATGCCCATCTTTTCATACACGACTAGTGCAATTTTGTAGAGAACCCAAGCATGAGAGTGTCTTCCTACATAGTTGGTCAGCACATCACTCATCTTTATTTTCCCCGCTTCAGCATGACACATCACACTCTCTTGTTATGACTAATATGATAAGTGCATCCAGGAGTCCAGAGTCAAGCATCCAAGCATCTGAGTGTCCTCCTAAGTAGAGGTGTTATGCGCGTCACACAGTCCTCGTTCCGTTTGATTTAGAAACCATGCTAGTTAAAAAAAAACCAATAAAAAATAAATCATGCTTTATAATCTTTACATTTTGTTTTATGTAGGGATTGTTGCAAAATAGCATCCATAACAGTCGCCATCTTGATCGGAAGATTTGGGTTGATCTCAATTGTTTCCTTGGCTCTGTGACCTCCCTCTTTCCTTCTCACCCAACCTCAATGATGCATCTTTTTCTGAACTTTGACCTCCTTCATCTCAAGTGTTTCTCTTCCATACTACATAGTGGTTAGTTTACCAAGTGTTCATAAAATAGAATGAGCATACCAGAATAGAAGAGTATTGTCCTCTTCCAATTTAACATCCAATACTATAGATCACTACCTATTTTATCGAAGATATTCACATGTTCATGTATAGAGATACCTTTCTCATGTAGGTTTCTGTCAACTTTAGTTTTAGCCTTCAGTTGCATTTTAGCATCTCAATCTCAAATGCATGAAAGCTAAGTGGGACAGTTTTAAAATATGGCCATTCGCCTGTCAAGCTCGTCAATTTATCTACGTTTTTCTTTCACAGTGATTTTATGTATGTGCTTGACTTCAAGTATTCAGATTCTATTATTATGCTAAAAAGCTGTGAATGCTTCCTGGAATTCAGTAGAAATTGTTAGCTCTCCAACCCCAGTTCACATAAGCCCATCTAAGTTTGTGTCTAGTGTAGCACAACAGTGCACAATCCGATAGTTAACCCTACAATATCTTCCATTTTGAGATGAGTTTGTGCCTAGTGTAGTGCAACAGTGCATAATGCGGATAGTTATACTCTATAATTTCTTTCTGTTTTGGGATGATCCTCTTGGATCATCTTTATTCTGAAACTTTTCAATATTAGTGGTCAGTTCATTTTCTGGCTTCTTTCCTGGGATTTTATGGAAAGGAGAGTTTGACAGTGAATAGGCTTCTTCAATCACTATATAATACCATTCTATTCATCAAAAGGATACAAGAGAGTTGTTGCTGTGACAACTATGGCATCTTTGACATTTGGAGAGATATCATTAAATTGTGATAACTGATGGTTTATTTTTTTGTCGTGAGAAGCAGACACTGAAATCACGATTTATTTGTTTTCAGCGAAGAAATGCCTATGTATTATTGAATAGTAGATTGCAAATTTTCTAATTTAGAAACAACAAAGCAGGCACTCTATACTAGCAAACGCTCGGACACTTTCGACACTCACACTTCTAGGTCACTCCAGTAACATCTACAAGTCAGAGTGACTATGGCAGTGCTGCAGTTCCATTGACTTTTCGTACATCATACAAAGGATGTACATCATACAAAAGATGTCCAATTCGACATTTCAATAAGGAAAAAGTTATAATAAGAGTAAACTAATTATCAGAATCAATGCCATTGGAAGCCACTACAAAGATCATAGACTTAAAAAAAAAAACCTCTATAACTTGCTAAAATTATTATTTATTTCCTCTCATACAGTTCAGATACATGTGCATGTGCATGTATATAATGCAAGAAATGAGTTCCTGCATAGAAAAACTGTGTTCTTCTCTATACATCATGTGCATGTTTCTCCTGTTATCTGTTAGGCTGATTCTATGTCCTGAATACATGCAGTTTCAAAAAATAAAAGAAGCTATATCAACACATAACACAGCCAGATGTAGCATTGGACCTCCATTAGGCGTGGGAAATCTTGACGTTGTTGATTCCTTAAACCCTCAGGAAAAGCCAGCTGAAGCGAGTTCCAGATAGTATCTTCCACCGTACAGTTGCAGATTTAAGATATTGTTTTTTCTGTATCATATTTGTATCATATGCAACTTGGGTCAATTATTTACATTATTGGGAAAACTACAAATCTTTCTTCTATCTTGAGTTCAATTGCTTTTACATGGACCGAAGCTATGGCAGTGCAGATTAAATTGTATTAAAAGAGTCCATGTCTTCTCTTTTTCTTTTGATCTATCTTGGTATTAGCTTCAAGTCATCATCTCCTTTGCTCCTATTTCAAACATTGGCTGGTGAATCTGGTATTATTTATTGATCGCTGAAGAAGATGGTAGCTCAGGTACTAAGAATCTGAATTTATCCCAGGGGCTAGGGGACATTTATTTAGTCTAGGGGGTTATCTCATAATGGACCAAATTTAAAGAGGGTTTTGTGAAATTTATCCTGGGGGCTAGGTGACATTTATAAAGTCTAGGGGGATAGTGGGCCAAATTTAAAGGGGGTTTTGTGAAATTTATCCTTTCCTTTTCATATCTTGCCTTCTGCATATTCAGATTCTTTACGTTACGTTCTTGATAGCTGTCCTGGTTTGTAGTCGTTTGACACTGAAGTTTGGTTCTATTTGTTGAAAAGAAGAAAATCAAAAGTTATCCTTAAAAAGATTCGTTCTATTTTGATAGGCTGTAATCTACTTTTATCACTTTCTAAGTTTTGGCCAATGAACTCTCTCTTCTCTGGACGAAATCAATTGGATCAATCTCTTTTCTAGAGCAAACAAATCCTTTCATAGAAAAAGAAAAAAAAGACAGAAGTCAGTCAAAACCGCCGTCTCTAGACTCAAAACTAAAAAACTTATGATATAAACAGCACATAGTTTTATATCAAAATTGCACCAATGAGACTTAAATAGAAAAATAATACAAGACCCTTAAAAGGGAGATATCATTACAAAACTTGCACTCTCACGCAAAGTCATGATCTTCATGGACCCCTCGGCTCACATCAAGCATTTAAGGTGATGATCTCTTGCCTCTAAACATCACTCCTTCAACGCGAAAAGGGTAAATTGCAGATAATCTTTAGTCTATATTTTTAGTAGTACTTACCATCCATCATAAGGTAAAAGAGGGGATTATCAGTAATTTAATTTCTCAAAATGTGAATCCATGGATGATACTTACTACAAAAATAGTTGAATATTGATGACATTGGAAGTACATACGCGAGAGGGGTGTTATCTGCAATTTACCCAAAAATAAGGAAATATTAGTCACCATTTGTGGACCCACTTGAACTATCGGTTCGCGGTCTCTGGCCTCGTCGTAATCACGTCAGCGACTGCTCCTGTCACGGCCTCCTTGAACGACTGCTCGTCCCAGTCGCTTGCCTGTTGACACCAACAATTAGTTTAATATTGTAATTAGCATTGTTTAGATACAAAGAAACTTCTTAAGACTTGCTTAAATTATAAAATTACGCATTGTTATAGCACATGTTTATATATCTAATATGTATGATGTTGGTCGAGGCTGGTCATGACTAAACTTTGAAGGATAGAAACTTTATTAACTTTTATTATAAGTACAATTAGATGAAAATAAGCAATTTTTGGTGAAGTACTACTGTTCAAACCCCCTGTCAACTTTGGCAGTTGGCGCACATGGTAGATGGTACCTCTTAATTTTATAGCATTAGTGGTTCAAAATGCTTCTTATTTGCCTCGTCATCCATATAATAATAACTTTCATTATTTATTATTTATAATTTGTTTTCATTAACTTGGAGAAATTACTATATAGCTAGGCCTTGCCTTGAAACTTCTTAAGACTTGCTGAAATAATTATTGTACAATGTTTTGGTGAAGGTTGATCATGACTAAACTTGGTAAGGGAAAACTTTACTGACTTTGTTATGGGTGAAAAAAAAAAGTTTGTTCGTTTGTGGATTTGTTCAATTATGCAATTTGTTCAGCAAGCTTTAGCGGTTGAGGTTGGGGAACTTTTCAAGCCACCAGTCAACTTTGGCATACAAGATTACATGTCTTAGGTCTTTTTATAGTATCTGGGTTTCAAAATGCTTCTCATTTTCGTTTCTGCATGAGTATAGCTTAGTCATTCATATACATAATAATGATTTTATTACTTATTTTTATTAACTTAAGAAATTGCTATGTGGACCTTGGCTTGGAACTTTGAATGCATTATATACAATTTCTTTAAGCTTTCTCTCAATATTTATTTGTGCATGGCATTCCAAAACTAGGATTTAATAAAATTTATTTCATGGATTTTTCATCTTAATATTTATATTGCATTGTTACCTTTTTCCTTTCCTAGAAGTGGAATCTAATTACACGTCATAATTTTTGTACCGTGTTCTTTTCCCATACAAAGTTGTTTAGGCAAAACTTATATTTATTGAACTTCCATTGAAATAGCCTTTATAACTTTAGACATGGGTGATTCATTGAAGTACCAATTTTTTTGTGGTCTTTACCCTGTTTTTTTTTTTTTACTCCCCTTTTAGGCCTGTTTTATGCGTATTTTGCTTTTTTAGGGCTTTTGGAATCTTCTTTGGCAAGCATAATGTTTTCAAGATAGTTCTATAATATCCTGTCATCTTATGCTTCCGAAGAATAATCCTCCGATGCCCCTGTTTGGTACAATTTTAATGGCTATTTATGCTATCTTCTTTAATAAAATCTACAGGTCCATCCGGGGACCTGGGTAAAGTTCCGGAGAAATAAAAAGGTAGAATAACATCAAATTTAATTTACATACCTCAACTTGTAGAGAAATGTTCAATCTCGCAAATATACCCATCTGTTGAGAAAATGTGTTTGCATTAATCACTGACACAAGACGAACACCCCCCATCTCCTTCAGACATTCAAGAACACGAAGAAGCAAATCGGTCATGTGGCATTCTACCCTAACCGTTATTCTAAGAGTCGCCCGTTGCACGAGTGACGAAGATTCAGGTGCCCGTATAATTTGAACATCTACTCTCTCATTACTTGCATCGTCGTCTTCTTTGATTTCATCTTCTTGCATAAGTTGTGACTCGAGCATTCGATTCCTCTCCTCCATCTCAGAAATTTGCAACTTTAAATTGTTCAAATGGTCTCGTGTATTGAAGAGAACGGATGCCTTGTCCTTCTGTTTGTAATGGAGGTCATTAAATGTATCAATTAAAAGAAATCATACATAGGGTAGGTCTAACAGTTCTTGATTAGAAGCAATAAAGAACAATATAATAGTGATTAACTTAATAACGGAGATAATTCTTCACAAAAATGAATCGAAGAATTAGTATGATTCATATAGTTGACACAAAAAATTGGGATAAAAACATTGTGGAGTTTGTTGTTTCGTTAGAGATTGTTGTCCTTCCTGTTGTAGTATATTTTCAATCCATGATAATTTCACAATAAAATCATGAACTATTAGAAGTTTACTTTATTTATTTAGTGATAAAATTTCAAAATGCTATCGTAAACTATAAGATGTTTTGCATAAAAATAAAATAAAAATTTTTATTAGAAAACTATCACAAACTTTGAAATCAGCAGAAAACTATCACATTCTATCACAAAACTACAACAAACTAAATATCAAAAAATTTGTTTTATTTTACTATAAATATAAATACCACGAATTTCCAGACAAATTCAGCAAAATATCATGGATTTACGTTATTATCAGAGAACTACCATGAATTTCCACGTATTATCATAAAACTATCACATAGTTTTGTGATGGCATGTTGCGGTTTTCTGCTCATGATTTGAAAGTTTACGCATGATAAATTTTCTCTAATAAAATGAACTGCAATATATACATAGTACACACCTTTGCCCCCGGAGGAAGTAGCATTCTAAGCGCGTGAAAGCTCTCATTAAGCTTCTCTCTCCTCTTGCGCTCTGATATCATATGATGCAACTGATTACTCGTCGGCGGCCTCGATCCCTGCATTCTTGCTTCAGCCTTCATCAAATTCATCCTTCTCAGTACAGCAATACTCGCCTTAATCATCCTGTGACCTCCCATTCCGGGCCTGGGCTCAACATAGTTCTGCCCAATAGGCCCATCATAAGGCCTGAATGCTCTCATGGGCCTGGTCCATGGAGAGGAGGAGGAAGGAGAAGAAGAGGGAGCAGAAGAGGAGATTACAGTGAGCATTGCTCTCATTATCGCTGCCTCATCAGTTTCGGCAGTTGGGATCAACTGGGTATTTTGGTGATGAGTATATGATATCGTTGGAATTGATTGATTTGAATTAGGGAGAAGAGAGGAGTATTCAGGACTGCTGACTGATAGAGATCGGAGAGAGGATGAAGATGATGATGGATGATTTTGGTCTGCAGGGATTTGGGAGAGATTTATGTCTTCGTTAAAGAGTTGTTGGATTAGTTGCATGTTGATCTGTAGCCAGAAATGCACAAATAATCGAAGTTACATATAAAAACACATGGGTTATGGTTATTTTATTAGTATTTGCACTCTCAAGAACTTCAGACGACATTATTTTGAAGACAAAATTATCTTCAACTGTAACGATCGAAAGAAATATCGTATGAGATTCAGAAAATGTAAAAGGTTTTTACTGATTACATTGCTCATGTTGGACATTCCTAATTCGATTTCTCCATTCTTGCATCCCATAAATACTGCTTTCTGAGCACAAGTATATCAACACATCAATTCATAATATTCAAGCATAAAATAAGCTACTGCCAACTTTTATAGTTAATAGTACAACAAACCTTAACTCCAGCTTCCTGCACAAAATAAAACATTTTATCAAAACAAGTATTGTATAAATTTAACCTTGACAAAACAAGTATTGTATAAATTTAACCTGATAAAAAAAAAAACCTAAGTTCAAAAAGAAACACACACTTAACCTGATAAAATTGCCTCTGAATTTCTGAGGATGCCAAGTTATTCAAATCCGAATCTGCTAGCTCAATATAAGGTAACCCTTCCTTATAAGCAAACCCAGGCACACAACTTATAAAAAAAAAAAAAAAGGTAAATAAAACACGAAAATATTATCATTTTTATATATAGAACTTAGAATATCCGCCAACTTACCCACTTTCGACGCTAGAAAAAGATGCACGATACAAGTCAAACAAGCTTCGAGAGCCATCCTCGTTCAACCATCCATCAGTGCATATCAAACAACTGAAGAAAATGTTATCTTTCAGAGAGTAAGCGAGACAAGATGTCCAGGGAATTGAAATCTAGAAAATCAATATGCATACTTGGATGGGTATGGAATGTATGACCATATGCACAAATGCACGCAACCGATAGCACGTCCAGCGTTATGGAGAATGAGCGAGCGAGCTTCGGGGCTAAGGAGGAAGATGGAGTCCATAGAGGAATCGAGGAAGAGATCAAGGTGTAGAGCTATTCAAAGATTGAAGATGTTGGAATATGACTAGTACTACTCTTCTCATATGTTGTATTCTATAGAGAGAGAGAGAGAGAGAGAGAGAGAGAGAGAGAGAGAGAGAGAGAGAGAGAGAAGATGTATGTTTAGTAAAGAGCTAGGAGAAAGTTTGTGGTGGAATTTGAATTGAATTAATATATCGTAGCATAATATTTTTTGTTCTTGTTCATTTTTTTAATTTTCTTTTATTTATTTATTCTTTTGTTAGGTAGCTAGCCAAGACGGAGTCATTAGAAAAGTAGTCATTCAAAGTCTTTGATCGCGAGGGAGGATTTTGAAGGGGGTCAAAGATAGGAGGCAGATGATACGAGAGGCTGATGTCTCTCTTCCGCAAACCAAATGTGGGACCCAAGCCAACCTACTTGCTCTTCTGTCTTTGCATTTTATTGCTTTAGTATTAAACAAAATATTAATTAATATTTGTTTGCACCAAATGCAATTGTTGCAAAAATTTTTATATAGTAATTTGAATATTAGCTTTGCCTTTTTCAACATGAATTTAGGTTTGACCAATCTTGAATTTGGATCATCTCCCTTTCTTATAGGTTCTTAGTAAGAGAAATACAATATGTTCTCGTAGAAACCATAAATATGAAGAGATATATAATTAATATCAGCATTTGAGAACACAACCGTAAATGTTAACGCTTTAATTATGATTTCTAATTTAATATAGTGCGTATATGGGTGTGTGTGGAAAAAGGTTTTTTTTCACTCGCGGGTAAGTAAGAATTGTACCACTAAAATTTCTCTCTCAAAGAATATTTAAATCTTTGTGAAAAATAAAATTCTTATATATAAAATTTTCACGTATAATAATTTTGTTTAGCACTAGAAAAGATTAGATACTTCTATTCATGTGGGTTCACACCAGTAATATTACGTATGTAAAGTTTACCGGGTAGAGGACAACTGTTCGATTTGGTGTATAACATGAAATCATACTATATTTTTAATAAAAAATCTAGATTGGGTGACTTGTAAGATGATTAAATTTTGAACCATCAACATCAGTAACCTAATTAAGATATAAATACACTCAGAACATTTTACTTATTTCTTTGCTATTTCAAATCTTAATCACAAGTATATTCATAAGGTTGAACCCAAGCGCCCTGCGGAGAATTCTTCTTGAGATTCCTGAGGGAGTCAAATTGTCACATGGATTTGAGTTGGTGAGACTTTTCTTAGCCAGTATACTTCGTGGAAAGACAGGTCTATGTTATAACATATTTTATGCAATCTTTTTAAATATATATTTTAAAACTTCTTTTTACTTTTGACACCCTAAATTTTTTCTTTAACTTTGACATGTTTGGCAAATAGATTATTTTGGCTTATAAGCCACAAAGTTTGTCCAAGTAAAAGCCTAATATACCCCAATAGCCATTTCACAAATTCCAAGGCCTATTTTATCTGTCTTTAACTCCCTTAAATATATTTTTTATATCATTTTAACAACAATAATGGCTTATAAGCCATCCACTTGCCAAACACTCTTAAAAATGGATTATAATCTCTTGAAAATGGATTATAATCCACTAAATTCTCAAACAATTTGACTTATAATCTATTTTGCTTATTATTCATTTTGGACTATAAGTTAATTGGATTATAATCCAAAGTTGACAAACATGCACCAAACCTCCACAGGTAAATGTGTTTAAAAAGTTGCATCTTGAGTTACATATTGATCTATCTTAACCAATTTAAATCACAGTTGCATGTACTCGATCTCTTTTAACTAATAAAAATCATACTATATAGTTTCTGTTGTTACATAGTAAATTTCTCACAGATTATTCCTCCAATTAAGAGGAATGAAGAAGAAAAATTGGGCCTCCAATACGATCTGCTATTAGCTTCTCTCTATCCTACACACTCAACAGCTTGTTAGGCGGCGCCAGAGTGATTCCCGATTGGAGCTCTATTATGCCCTTCGATGCCTAAATTAGGATCTCTCGAAAGTTAGTAAAGAAAATAATAAATATTGTGGCCAAAACCCTAAAGAGAGTTAGATTAAAGAAAGTGATAACTGTTCATTCCTTATATAGAGAGTTAAATGGTTATGATTGGAGAGGGAGGGGGAGTGGGGGAGAGAGAGGGAGGAGGGAGGGGAGAGAGAGAGAGAGAGAGAGAGAGAGAGAATGGTTAAGGCGGTTAATGCTTGGACCGTTGTCCTTTGTTTACCAAAAGGAGAATGGTATAGATGTCAGACACATGTAGAGGAATAGCCTTCCTATGGCTAACAGTTTCATGACAAAAGGAGCCCATTTATATCAAGAGGAGCTCGGGTGCCCAAGTTTGGCTTTTCTTGAGCTCTCCTTGCTAGGATGCTACTCCCAATCTCTTTAGGGAAAAGGGAAGATTATAGTCACTTTTTCCCTATCATCCACATGCCGATCATGTGAGGGGATGAGTGTGGCGAGGTGGTACATAGAATATTTTTTAGAGTATAATAGTGGCCCTTGCTTTGTTTCTCATGATATTATCAAGATTCAAAGTATTCTGATGCGTCTACGAGCCTATCCTTTGGTGACTCTGGCACGCCATCAGTGAGACTGATAATTTGATAGTGTGAACTGCTCTAACTTGTCATTCCAAAAACATTTGATGAGATTCGATCTAACAACCCTCCGTATGGTCAAATCCATATGACTACTTTTCTACATTGATCGAGATAAGGTGGTTTATGCTTGGACCGTTGTCCTTTGTTTACCAAAAGGAGAATGGTGCAGATGTTAGGCACATAGAGAAATATCCTTCCTCTAGCTAATGATTTCATAACAAAGGAACTCATTTATATCAAGAGGAGCTCGGGTCCCCAAGTTTGGCTTTTCTTAAGCTCTCCTTGCTAGGGTGCTACCTCCGACTTCTTTAGGGAAGAAGGAGAGGTTATAGTCATTTATTCCTTATCGTTCTTATGTCGGTCACGTGGGGGAATGAACATGGTGATATGGCTTATAGAATATTTTTTAGGGTGTAACTGTAGCCCTACTTTGTTTCTCGAGATATTCTCAGGATTCTAAGTATTCTAACGAGTTTGTGGGTATATCCTTTGGCGACTATGGCACACCATTAGCAGAATCGATAGTTTGCTAGGATGGATTGCTCTGACTTGTTCTTCGAAAAAGATCCGATGAGATTTGATCTGATAACCATCCGTATGATCAAATCCATTTTGGTCTTTGGCAGTTTTTGAGACTCTTCGGTTTTCAGAACTGTCTCTTGGGAGGTTACCACTTTACCGTGATTTTTAGCCGATGAGGATTAACTTCTGTCCCTTAGCCTGCTTATACTTGGCTATAAATAGGAGAGAGATTCTCCCTTGCCTTTGCAAATCGGTAATGATTGTGGTCTGATGATGATCGTTAGGAAGGGTTTGAGGTGCCTCATCATAGCGAAAGAGAGATTTTAGGAAGGGCTTGAGGTGCCTCGTCATAGCGAAAGAGAGATTTCTATTTGGGAGAGTTGCGTACTCACTCAGTCCCTGGTCTTGTGCACTTCTACCTTTGATAGATGGAGGAGAGATCGGCCCCTAACTTGGGTTTTTCTCCTCTTTAAATTTCATACAAGGCAATCCTTCATGGAAAACTGGGCCTTCTCCCCAGCGTCATCTTGCATACGGGGTGATCCTTTGTAAGAAGGGTGGTCTGTAGTAGGGGAGGGTTCAAATGCATCAAAGCACCTGATAGTGGGTCATTGGTCACCCCGTCGATGGATTTGCCGACTTGGGTCGGTTTTGGACCTCCTCTTCAAAAGTTGTGACCACCTTGGTTCTATCCGAGGCTGAGAGGTCATATTAGTGTCCCCTCCTAATCATGGCCAAGCGAGAGGCTGAGTGACAGTGCTTGGGGATTAGGCATTGCTTGTTGTCTAAAGTTTAGAATTTCACTCAAGAGCTCATTCCTAATCACTCACGTGGAATACCATTAGGCTGATGATCGGATATTGCTTTAGCATTCCTATAAAGTTTTACAACCTTCTTCTGACCTATCGGTGTCTACAAGTAACGTCTGGACTTCGTTCGGGATTTCATCATACTAGACGATTCTTTATGAAAGGCATTAGCCTCCCATTTCTACAATTGAAAGATTCGGATGTTTGTTTTAGGGATCGGGATGGTGATAGTTATTTTAATGGATTGCAATACCTTGATCAGAGGTTTATAGCACCGCTCCTGATAATGGGTCGATCCTTTGTGAGGGCTTCAAACCAGTAATTGGTTGGGGAATTTAGTGTGGCTCTTGTCCCCGGGCCTTGTATTCTAGTCTAGGATTTCTATTCGATGTAAAAATTACGAGTATTATACTTGTAAGATGTAATCAGATACTTTTAATAAAACAAAGATTATTTTATAAATTTCTCTTTCTTTGTTGAGGATTATATTTTCTCTCGACCAGAGATTGGTGAGTATTTTAGTAAAGTATTAAGCAAGTTTGAAAAGTGGATGACCGGGTTGGCTTAGTGCTTGAACAGCTTTTAATGCACTTCTATTTTCCCACCTGGGTCGGCTTGGCCAAAGATCTATACTTGTCTGGTTGTGATAAGGTCCAGACTTAACTGACTATTTAGTTTAGACTGCTTCTTGGTCCAATATCTCCTTTCTGACTTGTCTCCATGTGCTTTTTCAACACTTAGTTGTTTCACCGAATCTACAGTCGAATCTGGCTTAACATTATCTTGATTAAGTGTTTGGGATCATTTGAGAGCCTTCAGCCTCGATCTAGCTTATTTGTGCTAACTGATAGGAGACTTTTTAAGGTCATTGAACTTCCAAGTCTGAAATTTTCCATTCTTTATTTGGTCGATTTGGCTATTCCTGAGACCATCAATCCCTACATGGAAAGTTGGTTCTTAATTTATCATTCAATGGACAATGTCAGACAAATAAATTAGTTTAGATGGGGTCCTACCTGATTCACGACTCAAGGCTGAGCACTTCCCAATGCCTTTTTCCAGGTAGTTTGAGCTATCTTTTTGAGTCTTATGTTGTTCATTGCTGAGCTTTCCTTTGCCTCTGAGGTGGATTGTTCTTTATCAAGCTATGGGTCATGACCGATTCACTAATCCAATAGCCCATTAATAACCTGGAGTTGTCTTTTCTCCATCGGGTTTTTAGAGGTCATTTCACCTTCTGTTGGGTGACTCTTAGTCACTCACCCATGTTTCTGAGTGGGTCCTTATTTTCTATGGTGCTTGGTGATCCGTGTAGGCTTTTGATCACACCACGTCTTCAGGGCAATAGTTGATCATTTTGAGTGGGCTTCCTCATTTTTCGTCTCACGAGTTAATGGAGATAGTCGTACAGATTTTCTCCCTCTCTCCATTTAACTATCTTATGGGAAAGATTTGGTGAACTTTAAATCAATTTTCTTTCTCATTGAGCTCTTCTTTGATTGACCTATCTATCATTATGGTTTCACCTCATTCCAACGAGCCAGTACTGACATTGTCTTCTCTGAGTGGGGGCAATCGTCATCAGAGGGAAGAGTCCGGCGACACATCGACTTGTGGGAATGGAATTGTACCTAATAGCTAGTGATCCTTGTCCCGTGGCTCCATCATCTAGCAATCCCCCTTCCATTGGTAGGGAGTGGACGAAGTGTTTTGGACTAATGTCCACTGTTATTGTTAAGGAGGTTCAGGAGTGGGTCACTCAGTACTCCATCCCTAGGTGTTTTTCTGCTAAAGTTCCTTCAGCTGGCGAGGTTGTGCTCTATTGCGGCAACGTGTCTATACATGTTAATGTTTTACAAATGTGCTTGGGGTTGCGCTAACCTCTTCATTCTTTTACGGCAAAGGTGTTTCACCATCTCAGTGTGGGTCCTTGGCAGATGACAGCCAATTCCATACTCCACCTGATTTGTTATATTGTAATTTATAGGAGACATGGTTTGGCGCCAAAGTTCAATGTTTTTTGGCACTTGATTAACCTTAGGAAGCAGTCTACTAGGACTCATTATTATTTTTACCCTTGGAATTTTAGCATGGTGACGAATCTCCCCACCTTTACTAAGGGGTGGAGAAATAGACATTTCTTCCTTCAGTTTGTCCACCTCTGCTCCATATTTCTTCCGAGGGATAAGGTTCCTGGAGTGAGAAGACTAGGAATCTAGAATTGAGTCCACTAGTTAATTTTAATTTAAATTTAAGAATTACTCTCTTTTTATTCTCATATTACTTAGAATTATTAAGCATAGACTATCAAGTTACTAAAACAAGCATAACCTATCAAAACATATTCAAGCAATATTACTACTCATGAAAAGAAATAAACAACTAGATAGTAAAGCCTAGAAGTGAATAAGCATACCTTTCAAACCATTTAAGATAAATATAGCCTATTAAATTCTTTTTCTATCAATTAGTTCTCTAGTTGATTATCCTAAACATGATCATTTTAAACACAAGAGAGCAATTCAAAAAAAATAGTTTCATCTAATTCTAGAGATCCTCAAAAGATTAGCTACTCATATTGCAAATTAAAACAAAGAATTAAAATCACTATAAAGCATGGAAGGAAATAAATCTAAACTATAAAGCAAGAAAATAAAAAAAAGATCTACACTACAAAACATGAAATAAAAGAGCAACTACAAAGCATAAAAGAAATCTACACTACAAAGTAATAAATCTACACTACCAAATGTAAAATAAAAATAAGAAATAACATCCTAAAACATGCATGTAGGCGCTGAAAAATGCTCACAAGGTCCCTCAAACCAACTCGCGACGAGGAGTCGGCGAAAGTGACGCACCCATCGAATGATAACGGACGCCGAACGGTTGAGACGTGAACCCGACGGCAAACTCACAAAGCGTCACAAGCACGGCTTAAGCCGGACTTGAACGGATGATCGGATCGACCGTTGAACCGAACGAACCAAGAATTAGTTCTGAATCAAATACGACGGAACCCAAGTCCGAGACAAAAAGCCTGAAACGACGCCGAACGACGCCAAAACAACGAAGCAAGGCGAGCGACACCCGCCAAGTGGTGTCGGTGGTCGCCCACTTTGCCGAGCCACCTCGCCAGCCGAGGTGCTCTAACTGCCGAGGAGGCTCTACCACTGCCGAAAGCCACCCCCTACCAAGCTGCCGAGGAGGTCGCCACTTTGGCGAGCCACCCTACCAACTTGTCGAGGTGCCTCTGCCAAGCGGCCGAGGTGGCTCGCCAAGTGGCCGGCACATTCCCGATTTGTATAAATAGGGGGTCTTCTTCATGGGGAGGACGGACAGAGGTCTTGGATTTGGGGGAGATTTCAAGGCTTCCGGAGGCTTGGATTTTTGGTGATTTGGAAGAGCTGGGACTTGAAGAATTCTTGCGAGATCTCACAGTGTCGGTACGGTTCAGAGCCGAGCTCAAGTCGGTCGGCGTCGGATCTATAAGCAAAGGTAGCAGTGAATTGAACTCTGGATACCCTCTAGATTAAGCCGTCTTAATCTCGGGGATAGCGTTGTGATTTCTCCTAGTAGATCTCACCCGCTCGGCGATCCTCTCCCGTGAGTGTGATCCCCTCGAGCTTCGTTTCCCGTTGAAGCGAGCCATCTGTAGTTCAGAAGGGTCTCTACGGATCGGATTGCGGTGGTCCACGGACACAAAAGTCCGACACGGGCAAAGAACCCGCGAGGACCTCGACATATGAGATCCTCGTGTTTGTTTAGGAAGAAGTCGCAATCTTTTTGATTTTCATTATGCAGCCTTAAAATAAAAGGCAATTTCTTTTGAATTTTGTTGTAGGCAAAAGAAGCCGTAAGCAAATTCAAATCAATGACAATCATCCCGACTTTTACCATGAACAAGCCGGCGACCACGATGGGAGCCACCGGCCTCAGTCAGTCGTGCATAACCGGATCCCTATCGGTGGAAGAGAGGTCGAGTTGGAGTTCGACCAGGAGAAGTTCGAAGTACACGTCCTCACCCTCCTCCAGATCCAGTTCCCCGCCGCTCCAAGAAGGTCTCGGCGCAAGGAGAACCCGATGGGCCTCCGATGTAGAGCCCGGGGCGGCGAGTCCAACCCGGCTGCCCGCGGTGGCGAAATCCCGGCGCTGAAGTCGGATGGTGCCGAGATGAGCCGAAGCGATCGCCCGGCTCTCCAGCGAGCTTCGCCAAAGCGACGACAAAGCATGGCGCAAGCTTGCCAAGGCCATGCAATCCGTAGATGGGGTCGCTGGCGGATCTAAGATCTAGAACTTACCAGAGCCCGGCCTCAAGTGATCGACGGTCCATCCAAGCCGTCAACCAGCGAGTGGATCCGTGTCAAACGGAACCGCTCCACACCGAGGCGCGCTCCGGAGCGCCGCGCACTCGCTAGCGCAGACGAGCTGGTGCGGCGGGCTCGTGCGTTGAAGAAGGAGGTGGTAAAGAAGCCACCAGCGTACCGCCGGGTTTGGAGGCCCAAGTCTAATGGTGCCCCAACCTCGGTTGTCCACACTCTGTCTCGGCACCTAAGCCCGAAGGATCACGTTCGCGGCTCCAGCGCCAAGGCCCAGATGAGCGGCCTCAAAGTCAAAGCGTCGCATCACGAATCGATGGTGGAGCCAACTCTGGTCACCACTACCAGCCGACTATCAAGGATCGTCTTGGTCCTCGGAGAGAATCACGGGTCACTCCTCATGCGGTGGCACCCGTTCCAACAAGGACAAGAAGATTCCTCTGACCTCCCCTATCGGTTGAAAATCAGAGTCTGAACCGCGCACTCATCGAAAGTCTAGAAGTCACTTCGGAAGTTCGATGGGTTGATCCGTCCTCGGAAGAGGCGTTTTCATCGATGATGAGGATGTTCGAGAGATCAAACCGACATCTGGCGGTGCTCGGTACACCTGCAGATGGTGTACTACCGTGCAAGATGCGAGAAAATCTCGAAAGAATTCCCCAAATTGACCTGATCATGCTTGTGCTCCAAGCTCATTAAGGCGATGCTCTCGAATGCAATTGCCATCAAAGCTCGAAGGGTGTCGATCTTCGAGAGACTCACCGGAGATCATAGAGACCTAGGTCAAGCGATTCAGTAAAGGATGACCTAGAGAGGGTGAGTTGCGAGAGGTCACTAATAATATGACCCGCAAAGAATCATCGTCACGGGCTATTCGGCGCATCATAGCGGCTAACTTCGTTCGGTCGGGACTATCAAGCGGTCGAATCGATAAGCTTAAGAAGGGTTACGCGGAGGATGATCGTCGAGATATTGGCTCATGTCGCATCGATCATCTTGTATCTAGCGAAGAGCCCCCCGCAACATGATCGATCTGAGATCAAGTGGCCAAAATGCTAGCGAAGCGTTGAATAAACAACGGAAAACTTCAAGTTAGAAATGGAGTTGGCCATCGCGGCGATGAGAGAAATGCGACCAACAGATCAAGCCACGACAAAACATCAAGGTGAATCAGTCAGTAGCGTCAACGTCGATGAAGATGATAGCGATTCGGATCGGGAGGAAGCACCGAAGATGATAACGAACACGCCCGGCGCTGGCATTGCTCATGAAGCGAAGATCAAAGACTTGGAAAGCAAAATCAACTCATTGATTTCGCTCAAAAAGTAAAGAAGGCGGGTATTCCTTGCCCATACAGAAGTGGGAATCAATCCCTTACGTCAAGTTTAACTTAATAAACTTCACACCATTTGGCGGGAAGGGTTCCCGAGCGACACTTGATTTATTTCAAGTCACACCTGGAGTTATTTACGGCGCGAACCCTTGATGGTTCGGTCATTCGTTAGCACCCTTAGTGGGGCGCCGAATGGTACAGCGTCTCAAGCGGGGAGCATTCCGCGGTGGGGCGACATGGAGTCTAGCTTCCTTACCAATTTCTTTGATGGCGATACGAGGTATCGTCGGGCGTTGCTTTCGGCGAAGCGAAAAGCGGAGAAACGTGGACATCTTTGTTAAGCGATTAGGAACAAGGCAATGAGCTAGGGATCAATAACGAGGAGTTCATCCTCAAACCTGCCACAGCAACTTATCAATAGATGTGCTTGAAGCAATGGGTACAGCACCATCGATAGCGATGGAAGGACTTGAAGGTTCGTGGAGAGCAAGCGAGAGATTCCTCAAAAGGAAAAAGCGAGAGAGGGTGGTAACAGCGGAAGCTCCGGCGTAACTGCGGCAAAGGGAAAGAAACAAGCCAAGGCGGTTCGCGAACAAGCGTTCAACTCAACCCGGCTGCAGCGGCAGCAATGCAGCGGTAGCCGCCAGCGAGCCGATCAGCGTGGCAACTGGGCCACAAAAGCGAAAGGTCTTAGAGATTCCGAAGTCCTATTCCTTTAGGGGCGGCGAGATTCCGGTCTCTTCAAATATCTTGTGGAAAATAACAAGATCAAGCTCCTCCGATTGAGAATCAAGAGGAAGCGATGAACGAATGACCCAAGATGCGTGCGTACCATAGAGGCGTTCATCACCCCACTAAATCTGTTTGGCCTTAAGGACAAAATCCGGGCTTTAATTGATGTAGGGTCATTACTATGAAGCCGTCAAAGAAAAGAAGGTCGGGCGAATCACGGTATCCATAAGTTTGGTCGGTGCGTTGACATGGTTTGAACTGAACCGGTGGTCAAAGTTGCGATGAAGGCGGTGAATGGCGACCCACAAACGCGCGAGAAAGGACTTGTATTATCTGACCCGAATGGCGAAGTGTGGTCCACCGAACTTCTTGGAAGGCGAGCAATGGGTAGCCTCTTCTTGAAGAAAAGCGAAGCGAAGGGAAAGGCATGTCATGCTACCCGCAATTCGGAGGGAGGCGATGGTGGTAACATTCAGTATCAGAAGGAACAAAGCCACGCCACGAGGTGGACACGGTACAAATACAAGTATCAGGAAGTCCCGACCCTAATGCCAAGCGGCTCTCGAGTGGGGGTACCAACAAATCCCCTCACTCGCCTCGAGAAAGCGCCTTGGCGGTGGCGCCAAAGCTACTGACAAAGCGGCCGCATGAAGTTCAACTCGGCGGTCGATTGGTCGCCCGGTGGAAGAGATAAGCGGGAACCGACTCTCCATACGCTTTGATGTAATGGCACAATTGGCCAATATCCCGCAGGATCACTCTCTATGAGTTCTGCGGTTATCAAAGAGCGAGAAGCTCTTCAAGAAGCCCTGGCCGATTCAGAAGTCTTCCTCACCAGTTAGGTAGAGTCGGAAAGAGTCGGCCCAACAATGCAACCTTGCGACTAAGCACTTCCCACATCACCTTTACAAAGGAGGATATGCGGCGAGGAATTCAAGCGATAGGCGCTATACTTCCGCGGGTATATTGGCTCTAGTGAAGTTAGCAGGATCCAAGTCGATCCAGGGTTCGGCTAATGAGCATCATGCCCTCGCCTCATGTATCACCTTGGAATCCCTGCCCGATGAAGCTTGAAGAACCTGATAATCTACGGGTTTAACACCGGTGGTCTCGGCCACTTGGTAAAATCGGATAAAGTGCCAAATGGGAACTTAAAGTCGAAGTCACTGCTATGTGATTGATCTGAGACTTCCTATAACTCTTGTTAGATGCGACCTTGGATCCGCGGTAATGTTATAGTCCCATCTACTCTTCATCGGTGTCTCAAATATGTGAACCACGAATAATGAGTCAAGGCGGTGGTGCGGACAAACAACCGTTTAAGGGATGGAGAATTATTTCAGCGATTCTCTCCTCTACGGTAATGAGTCGGCGAATCATCGGCCCAAAGATGCGGACAGCGGTGAAGAAGGCTGCGAAGCGGGCTTGGTTATAGTGGAGGTTTTGTTTTAAATGACATTGTACCCTTGTAATCAATCTTGGCGATGAAGAATGCGTCGGATGAACATTGTAATTGGCAAATTGCGATGAATCAATAAATGGCGATTTAGAGTATCCTTTATCTTTGAATGATGTGATAGCGAGTTATACAATGATCGAGTTGCACTGCCAACTTCGATCATCTTACTTCACACAAAAGCGTTCGGGATTCCTTTGGGACAACACTTGTCATCCGCGAAGATCAAGTAGTGAAAAGACTTGGTTTCACGGGAAAGGAGATCACGGTTCCAGCGCCGAATCATTTCTTTGAAGAAGGTGAAGATGACAATGGGCCTATCCTCCACACATTCGGATATAGTCGAAACGGGTATCATGAAAAGATGGGGTATGACTTGACACGAGGTCTATGTTTGGACGAGGCCTCGAACCCTCCTAAGCGGCATATGTCCCGAGGAAAGGATAATTACTATGCATTTAGAAGGGGATTGGGATCTGAATCCTCCTCGAGAAGATGAATGCTGCGTGGTGATTGATAATAATCCACCCGGTGAGAGCGGACATTCGTCGACTCTTGACTTGGGATTACGACACCGGCCTGGAGCTTTCAAGGCTTTGATGTCGAATATGGCCACGATCGATCCTGCTACTATTGAGGGTGATGAAGATATGCCAACATGGGAAGACCCATGGATCCATCAACTTCGAAGCGGTTTGGGGATAGGTTGAACAAAGAACCCCACTAAGGATGAGGTAGTCGGGTTAATATGGGTGATGAAGAGCATCCCAAACTCATAAACATCAGCAATACTCTCCTTGGAAGAAAAGGAAGAGTTGATTGCCCTAATCGGAGTATATCGATGTATTAGCACGGGTTGAGGACATGCGGGACTTCGACCTAATGTGGCAACACATCGCCTCAACATCAAAGGATGTCAAACTGTCAAGCAACGGCAAAGGCGGTTTAGATCCACAAATATTGGAGGCAATTGTTGTGAAGTGAAGAAACTCATAGAATCGGGGATTAGATCGAGGAAATTCAACATCCGGTTGGGTGGCGAATATAGTCGGTCATGAAGAAGAATGGTTCGATTAGGATGCAGTAGCGACTCTGAGACCTAAGCGGCTGCTTGCCCAAGGATGATTTCCCTCGCGATCACGCGTCATAGTTGACAATACATGTGGATTGAGAGGATGTCCTTTATGGATGGCTTGGGTATAATCAAATCAAGATGTACCCGATGGCGTAAACACGGCGTTGAAGCAGCCCATCGGCATATATTGCTACGGTCATGCCGTTCGGCCTCAAAATCTTGCGCATAACATACCGAGCAATGGCGGAAATTTTCGGGATCATCTTGGGAAAGCGGTCGAATGCTCGTCGGCTTGACGTGGTAAAGCGTGACAAAGGAGATCACATCAAAGATCTTAGAGCGGTATTGAACTCATGCGAACTCATCGACTAAAGATGAATCACGCAAGTCCTTCCTTGGGATGTCGGTGGCAAGTTCCTTGGCCGTCGGTCACCAACAAAGGAATCCGTCGATCGACAAAGTGAAGGCGATTCAAAGTTGCAACCTCAGAAATCGCGAGAACTTCGGGGGTTACAAGGGCGATTGGCGTACATCCGGCGGTTCATATCGAACCTATCAGGGAAGTGCCAACCGTTCTCTAAGTTGAACAAGAAGAGCGTGTCATATATTTGGGGCGGCGCTGCCGGAAGGCATTGAAGAGATCAAAGTCGTATCTCGCTAAACCTCTGTTCTTGTTGCCGCGTGATGGAAAACCATTTTGATCTACGTCAAACAGCGGATCACTCGTTAAAGCTTTACTGGCGCAAAGGCGGCGGCGGCGGTCCGCGAGCGAGCGATGTATT
Source organism: Asparagus setaceus (assembly GCA_012295165.1). NCBI lineage: Eukaryota > Viridiplantae > Streptophyta > Magnoliopsida > Asparagales > Asparagaceae > Asparagus > Asparagus setaceus. The sequence continues at coordinate 21,757,597 of CM022703.1, forward strand.
ACGGCGAACATTAGTGGGTTTGAGTCGATACAATGGTGGCGGTGCCTTGCATTAGTGTTAGCGATTGAAAAATCGGCACTATTTAGTCGGACGAGGCGATTTATGTTATCTCTAGCGTAAATCCGATCCGGATATTTATGACCCGGCCGGCCTCGATGAGTTGGCGTTTAGCGAAATGGGCCTTGCTCTTGTCTCAATATGACTTGTATTTCAAACAACGAAGTCGATCAAAGGACAAGCTATTTGTGATCTCTTGGTACCGGCCCGAACGCGGATCGGTTGAGCTATATGATGATCTTCGGATGAAGTTGGAAGTCAACACTCGTCGCACCAACAAATATGGCGATTGTATTTTGATGGAGCTTCGGGCCACCAATGTGGCAGTACCCGGATGTTCTAAAATCTCCGGAGTCGGAGTTGTCTTGATTTCCAGGAATCATGTCATGCCCGTGCTTATTCACTCACAGAACCTGTTCCAATAGCGTAGCGAATACAGCGCTACTTATCGGACTTAGCCGCAAGGTGGGGTCGAATATCTCGGCGTATGGCGATTCTGGAATTGATAGGTTCAACAAAGAGAACCCCCACTAAGGATGAGGTAGTCCAGTTAATATGGGTGATGAAGAGCATCCCAAACTCATAAACATCGCAATACTCTCCCTTGGAAGAAAAGGAAGAGTTGATTGCCCTAATCGGAGTATATCGATGTATTCTCACCGAGTTACGAGGACATGCCGTGACTCTAATTAATGTGGCAACACATCGCCTCAACATCAAGGCGGATGTCAAACCTCAAGCAACAACAAGAAGACGTTTCGGCCCACAAATATTGGAGGCAATTGTTGACTAAGTGAAGAAACTCATAGAATCGGATTCGCCGGAAATTCAACATCCGGATGGGTGGCTAATATAGTCCCTGGCCATGAAGAAGAATGGTTCGATTAGGACCTCGACTACGAGACCTAAACGCCGCTGCCCAAAGGATGATTTCTCCGCCAATCACCGACGCCATAGTTGACAATACATGTGGATTCGAGGATGTCCTTATGGATGGCTTTTCGGTATAATCGATCAAGATGTACCCCGATGACGCCAAACACACAGCCGCTCGTAACGCATCTAAGATATATTGCTACCGGCCATGCCGCTCGCCTCAAAATGCCTACAAGAACATACCGTGAGCAATGACGAAATTTTCCAGATCATCTCGAAAACGTCGGCCGACGACTTGGTCGCGGAAAGCCGTGACAAAGGAGATCACATCAAAGATCTTAGAACGGTATTCAACTCATGCGAACTCATCGCCTAAAGATGAATCCCGCCAAGTCCTTCCTTGGGATGTCCAAAGGGTTCCTTGGCTTCGCTGCCACCAACAAAGGAATCCACGCCGATCCCGACAAAGTGAAGGCGATTCAAGAGTTGCAACCCGAGAAATCGAGAGAACTCGGGGTTAAAGGACGACATGACATCCGACGGTTATATCGAACCTATCCGAAGTGCCAACCGCTCTCTGTTGAACAAGAAGGGCGGTCATATATTTCGACGACGCCGTAAGGCATTCAAGAGATCAAGTCGATCTCGCTAAACCTCCCGCTCTTGTTGCACCTGCCCGAAAACCATTTTGATCTACGCCAAGGCAACGGATCACCGTTGCTTTACCGCTAAGACGACGACGGCGGTCACGTAATGTGCGCAGTATTACCCGAGTCAACATTAGTCGGCTACCGAAGTCTCGATACCCAATGGTCGAGAAGCGTGCCTTGCATTAGTGTTCGCGATTCGTAAAATGCGCACTATTTAGCCTGGACGCATTTATGTTATTCTAACGTAAACCGATCCGATATTTATGACCCACCGCCTCGATGAGTTGGCGCTTAGCAAATGGGCCTTGCTCTTGTCTCAATATGACTTGTATTTCAAACAATGTAAGTCACCAAAGGGCAAGCTATTTGTGATCTCGTCGCCACGACAACGGATGCAGCTTGAGCTATATGATGATCTTCCGATGAAGTTCGTGAAGTCAACACTACGCCGCACCAACAAATATGGCGATTGTATTTTGATGGAGCTTCTGCCACCAATGTGGCGAAATTTCGATGTTCTAAAATCTCTCCCGAGTCGGAGTTGTCTTGATTTCCTGGAATCATGTCATGCCCCGTGCTTATTCACTCACCAACCTCGCTCCAATAACGAGCCAATACAACGCTACTTATCGGACTTAGCTTCGCCAAGGAGCCGGGGTCAATATCTCAAGCATACGGCGATTCGCAATTGATAGTTAAGGTGTTCGCGGTGACTACGGTCGAACTGATCTAATCCCCTACCATCGATAGCCGTTGAAATAGCGCACTCATTCAAGAGTTTTTCATCGAATATATCCCGCCTCCAAAACGCTTACGGATGCTCGGGCGATTAGTCGTCGTTAGCAAACCTTCCGAGACCGAAAGCAACTAGTCACGGCCAGACTCACCAACTCTTCGCATCATTATAATGATGAGGCACAAGAAGATAAGGGGTAGTTACCAAAGAAGTGTATACAACCCAAACCAAGTTGGAGCCCCGAGATTACGCTTCCTATCATCGACACGCCTTACATGGTATTCTACCGTAAGACGAAGAGAGAGTCAACCGCAAGAGCTCCAAGATTCTTTTACGACACGAGACCCGTGACGCTATATCGCCGGGTACGATGGTCTTTATCCGATGCCTTCAAACAAGGAGGCGTAAGAGGTCCTTCGAAGCAACACACGAGGGTGAATGTGGTGCACACCACCGGTCCCAAACTCTACGATCGAATCAGAGAATGGGCTACTTTTGGCCAACAATGGTTAATGACGCAAATAGCACGCCGGAATGCCACGCGGTCAAATTCACGAATTATATGCATCACCGCCATAACCGCAGATCCTTCGCCACATCCCGCCATTCGAGACATGGGGAATGGACATTGTAGGTCCCATTTTTCCTCCGGCTCGCCAAAGGCGATCGGTTTATTCTAGCGACACCACTACTTCTCCAAGTGGGTCAGCAATCCCGCTAAAAGAAGTAAAGGCGAGTATCGGCCATCATTATCAAACACCATGTCATCTATCGACATGGTGTCCCAAGACGGATCGTGCATGACAACGGTCCCCAGCTCATCGCAATTCCTTCATCGTTTCAGAAATTCAAGATACAAGACGCCTCGCCGACATTCTATAATCCAAAAGAAATGGATTAGCCGGCATTCAACAAGACGATTATCAAAATTCACAAAGCTTGTGAAAAGTAAGCGACCGATGATAAACTCGAGAAGCACTCGGGCGATCGCACAACCAGACGCGACGCCAATCGAGCCGCACTCGCATCTCCGGTTCACGTGAAGCGCTCTCCATGGAAATTCAGATCCCGCCACTTCGCGACGCTCTTTCAACAGATGACGATCAAGAACAACATCGAAAACGCCTCAAGAGCTTGAGATGTTAGATGAGAAGCTCGAGGCTCAACAATGCATTGAGTTCTACCAAGCTAGGATGTCGGCTTTCAACAAGAAAGTTCGACAGAGAACCTTTAGAGAAGGAGATTTGGTCCTCGCCGCCGACGAATCGATAATCCTCACTTCCAAGAAGAAAGGTAAATTCAACCTAAATGGGAGGGTCCGCTTGTAATAGAAACGGTTACTCCAATGGTGCATATCGCCATTACCCAAAATGGCTAACGGCAATTAATGCCGATAAATGGGAAGTTCCCAAGAAATACTACCCATAGTATCTTCGATAACCCGCTTCGACGGAAGTTCCTCGGGATGTCTCACGCCAGGATAACCCTAGATTTATCCTCCATCATAATTTCCCCACCGATCAAATTCCTTGACGCTGGTCTACAAATTTTCCGGTACATTACCAAAATCCCTCTTGATTCCTTCTATGAACAAGAGGCCCACTCAAAATTCTTTTCATCGAGAGAGAATATAAAATCCTTCCTCTCCAAGCTGCAAAACTTTTCGTGTCAAACGGAAGGGTTTCATCTTCATCTTAGGTAGCTACGACCGGAAGGTATGCGGGATTTTCGCACTGTGTTGTCCGGGTCACCGAAGTCTTTGGTTTCTGAGTGGAGATCCCACTCTTAGTTCCATCTTCATCTTAGGTAGCCGATTGAAGGTATGCGCCGATTTTCGCACTGTTGTCCGATCAAGGTCACCTCAGTCTTCGGTTCTCTGAGTGGAGATCCCACTCTTAGTTCCATCTTCATCTAGGTAGCCGATTGAAGGTATACGATTTTCGCACTGTGTTGTCCGGATCAAGGTCACCCGAAGTCTTTTCGGTTTCTGAGTGGAGATCCCACTCTTAGTTCCATCTTCATCTTAGGTAGCCGATCAAGGTATGCGCCGATCGCACTGTGTTGTCCGGATCAAGGTCACCTGAAGTCTTTTCGCCTCTGAGTGGAGATCCCACTCTTAGTTCCATCTTCATCTAGGTAGCCGACCAAGGTATGCGCCGATTTTCGTATCAGTTGTCCGACTCAAGGTCACCTCGAAGTCTTTTCGTTCCTGAGTGGAGATCCCACTCTTAGTTCCATCTTCATCTCTAGGTAGCGCCGATCAAGGTATGCGCCGATTTTCGATCAGTTGTCCACCGGGTCACCGAAGTCTTTAGGTTCTGAGTGGAGATCCCACTCTTAGTTCCATCTTCATCCTAGGTAGCTACCGACTGTAAGTAAGGCCGGATTTTCGCACCAGTTGTCCACCAAGGTCGCCTCGAAGTCTTTTCGGCTCTCTGAGTGGAGATCCCACTCTTAGTTCCACCTTTTCCAAGTGGTACCACTGAAGGTAAGCACTGAACTTTCATCTTAGGTAGCCTGCATCAAGGTATAAGCCGATTTTCGCATCAAGTTGTCCGGATCAAGGTCACCTAGTCTTTCTCATTCCTACTTAGCGAATCTCAGCTGCTAGCCTCATCCCTGAAATAGAACACATTCTTCCTTTCCCACCTCAATCAATCTTTGCCTGCTCACTATTCTCCCACAAAAGAAGACACCAAGGTTCATCTGGGGCATTTTATCCCAAGCCTAAGAAGGATAAAGCCAACGCCACACGCTGCACGGCTTAGTCTTTTTCCATTGAAGAAGACACCAAGGTTCGCCTTGGGGTATTTTATCCCGGGTTTAAGGATAAGCCAACGCCACACGCTGTTTGCTTAGTCTTTTTCCATTGAAGAAGACAATAGTTCGCCTTGGGGTATTTTATCCCGGCCTAAGAAGGATAAAGCCAACGCTTCACACGCCAAGGTTTGTCTTTTTCCGATTGAAGAAGACACCAGAGTTCAATTCGCATTTTATCCCGGCCTAAGAAGGATAAAGCCAACGCTTTACACGCTGTTTGGCTTAGTCTTTCTCCGATTGAAGAAGACACCGTAGTTCGATTCTGGGCATTTTATCCCAAGCCTAAGAAGGATAAAGCCAACGCCTACCACGCTGCTGTTAGTCTTCCACAAAAAGACGGCCTCACGTATTCAACATCGTAGCATCAAGTCTAAGAGAGTTTCATTCTTTTAGCACAACGCTAGGTGTAGAACGGATTTAGATAATCTACATGCTAGCCCAACTCAAACGAATTGGATAAAGGCTCATCAAACCTGAAGGTCAGTTAATAATCCCTAAAGTCAACGCCACACGCTGCTGTCGGCTTAGTCTTTCTCCCATTGAAGAAGACACCGTGAGTTCGACTGGGTATTTTATCCCAAGCCTAAGAAGGATAAAGCCAACGCCACACGCCAAGGCTTCGGCTTAGTCTTTCTCCGACAAGAAGACACCGAGTTCGACTCGGGTATTTTATCCCAAGCCTAAGAAGGATAAAGTCAACGCCACACGCTTGCCGGTTTAGTCTTTTTCCATTGAAGAAGACACCGAGTTCGATTCTCGGGGTATTTCGGCCCCGCCCAAGAGTGGGACGAAATTCACGGTACACGGTGGTCTCTTGCCCGAAAAGAGTAATGGGTTTCCATGTATCTCGATATCATAGCAACAAGTCTAGAAGAGTTTCATTCTTTTAGCATAACGCCACGCGGCGGAACGGATCCAGATAATCCACACGCTTAGCCCAACTCAAACGGTCAGGCTAATCAAACCTGATGGTCGAGGGTTTGCCAAAATCCTAAAAGTATTATGGTTAATTATTTCGAGGAAGTAAAAGAATCATAATAAACAATGAAAGGAATGGATCTTATTCATTTGAAGCAAATATAAAGGAGCTAACCTGCTTAAATATCAAGTCTATGACAAAGGATTTGTTGTTCAAGCCGGTGACACTTCACCATTGTAAGCCCGGTCGAAGTTCTTCCCGCAACTCGCTCAAGGACTCCTCATCTGTTCGCGTCTTCATGGTTGCCTCCTCGAAGCTCGCCGGCCCGCTCGGCTGTGATCGAGTTCCCTAGACGAACGGTGTCTTTCCTTGTTGGCCTGGCCTCCAAACCGCCAAGCTTCATCATCTTCCTCAAGATGGAGCTCGAAAGAGATTATCCTCCGCACTCATCGCCACCGATATGGCTTAGGGAAGAATATGTCTCAAAGAATAATAAAATTTCCAAGCCGATCGGCCGGCTCTCAGATCCGACTTCGAGCCCAGAAAACACGAAGCATCGCGCCATGCCTCTAAACGCCAGCCCGTGATGAGAGCTTACATATGAGGAAGCTCCACGCAGTTTTGCAGCCTCGAGCCGCCCCTCCTGATGGGCGAGATCATCAACAATGGCCCGAGCCAGCCTGGTAACCCATATCCCGTGACAAAGCCATCCGGGGTCAAGCAGCTGGTCCGAATCGATGAAGAGAAAGCCCACCATGAAGGACCTTTTCGATCACGTTCACCAAAGAAAAGAATGAGCGATTTCCAAACAGATAATAAGATGGGATGGATCTTCATCCACCATCAACGCCTCACAGTCATGGAGTCGATGTAGGCTCGCACGTAAGAAAAGAGGACTTTAGAATTTTCAGAAGAAATGGGCTTAAAATTTATCACAAAGACCCTCACCCGCCTCCTTCTGTAGCTTCAGAGGCTAGCAGTCTACCGTATGATCTATTATCGATGTCGCCAACCGCAAATGAGCCCCTCAGTGCTCATCTATCTCAACGGTCGCCGGGTAGCCGATTCTCGAAAGCGACGGAAAGAGGGGTACCTACCGCCGCATCTAATGGAATGTCTCAGCCTTCTTTTAATTATAGTAGTATTCGCCAAACGGTTGGTCCTATAATTAATCAAGGAAAGTTCATACCTTCTTCAGGATAGTAGCTTCGCAAATCCTCACCAAGGGTATCTCCATCTTGTGACCAAGTGCGAATAAGTCATCCATGGAGGTACTACCAGATAAACCACCAATGCAGATCTTCCATTGAGAAGTCCAAAAAGAAGGCATTAGGAAAGTGAATGCAATTACCTAACAATAGGTAGAATTACTTACCTCCTACTCTGCAGGATTAGTCGCCTAGTCTCTGCTTTGTGCATTTGTCTCCGCGATCTCTAAAAGAACAAAAACAAAGAGGCAAGAGTGGGGTACAAACCCGAAGTCATTCCATTCTCGATTTGCCACCCGTAAGAGGAATTATCGATGTTAGATGTACCTGGTCCCCGACAGGTCCTACATCGGCTTCTTCCGCCATAGCTCCATACATTTGTTGAGTAAAACTGGCTCAGATGAGCGTAACCGGGCTCGCCAATTGTGGTGATCAAAATCAAAACCGTGATCATAATCCCTATAACTCCTCGCATGCTAATCCGAGAAATGTCACTTCAAAAGTCAAAATTTCAAATTTTGTCACGGTGAATTATTACCTCCTCACACCGACCGGATCATTACCGGCCAAGTCTATATCAAGGACCGAGGATTCAACGATTTTATGGCTAACCTCTTCGCTTAACCCCTTGAGAGGGTTGAAATTCTTCTTCAACAGCTTTTCCCGAAAATTCTATTGAATGAGAAATCCAATAGAGAGGATAAGAAAACGAAGGGGAAAAGAGAGAGTACCGAGGTTCGCAAAGACGCTTGGTCCTCTTCTAAAGTCCCAAAGACTGAGTCGGAATTCCCATCAATCGGATGAGATTGCCTAGCCTCGAACTTGACCTGATCTTGAGTGTCCGAATGCTCGCTAATCCTTCGGCTACCGATTCGATGGCCCTGTGGACCGACTCATTAGCTACTAATAGCCAACTACAATAGAGGAATGTCGACTCCAAATGACGGTCCGAGCTCTGAGACTGAACCTAGCACCGGTACACCCCATGACGCCCATAACCATGCTCAAGGCCATCCACAAGTCCACCTCGAGTCCGATTATAAAGCTCAATAAGGTAAAGAAATGGTTGATAATCGATTGAAGGCCATACATAGTGGCAATGAATCACCATCACAGACCTAGCACGGTTCTCCATCCCATCTACCGAGGACGGTTGCCAGCGAATTTCCAATTCAAAGGTTACTTGACGAGTGTACCAAATTAAGAATCTATGATCGACGCTTCCGCCCAATTTAGCAAGGCGATTCTTCAAAGTCGAAAGGTAGAAACGAAAAGCTCACACTCGGCTAAACGTGTCCAGCTCTACAACCCTGTGGTGAAGGCCGATGACGATTCCCTCGCTCGAACCCGAATCCTACCGGGTAATAAACCCACAATGAATATGATCATGCTCCTTTCAATAAACGCCATGACATACCGCTGTCACAAAGATGGTGTCTAAGGTCGGTCAACGAGCCGACGAGGTATCCGGAATATACAAAGGGCCTCCGTCGTCTTTGTTCAACCACCTCTCACTCTCGATAAGAGTCAGATCCGATCCTTAACCGAAGCCAATGATAACTGCCTTTCGCAGCGGTTCAAGAGTCAGCGCCCCTACGAGCCGGGCGATCGGTGACCAATCGTCGGAGAACGCGGGAACTCCTCAAACACGCTCGATCGCCTCCGCCGATGTCCCAGCAAATCGAGGCAGATAGAAATCGCGGGATCATCACACATGGAATAATAGTCACTATGACGCCCATCGATCGCGAGGGTCGAAAAGCTCCCGAGGAATAATCAACTGAAATCGAAAATACTCGCTAATAAATGGCGCTTGAATTCATCTTACATAGATTGAGTCACGACCTTATATCGGTATGACGATTTCATCCAGATAACACCGAGAACGATAAATATAACCGCATGATCCAAGCGGCAATATATTCCGCTCTACGTATGAGTACGCAGGAAATCGCCTGCTAAAACATCGAGACGGTGATTTTGAAACCTCAATCCTCACGGGAGAATCTCGCTCTTCCCAATCGCCACAAAGGAGAACGGCGGGTCATAACGAACGTGCACAATCTGAAGCGCCGATCCCCACAAAGGAGGATTTCGCTCTTCCCAATCGCCTCACAAAGGAGGACGGCGGGATACAACGATATATGTGTGAGAATATGATGACGACGCTTCGGCGCACTAACGAAAGAAGGAGGCGTGCATTCACGCCGTCGCGAAGTTGATCGACTCAAACGCGTGATCTCCCGACGACATCGAAACCGCAAAGAAGACAAATAAAGTCGACATGCGCTTAAAAATCAATAAAAGGCATCAAGTAAGACTGGGAGCTCATGACAAGGAGAACGATCACATTAACTAACACGGTACCAGACGGGCCTCAGGCGCTTATATTGCTGCATACATAATAGTTACACTAGGTTAAGTACTAGGCATTAAGGGCTGTTTGAAATAGTATTTAAGCAGCCATTGGCTACAAGTCATAGCCAGGCAACAGTTGCTTCAGTGCTGCCATAAGGCTTGTGTCATAGCCTCAGGCGCTTCAGTTACTTTAGCGTTGGCAGGCGTTTTAAATAAGGCTTAGCAATACTTACAAATAGTCATACATTATATGCATTCATTAACATAGGCTGGCCATAAGCTCGGCGCCGCCGCCTCGACGCCGGCCACACACTGGCCCTTCTCTTGTGGTTGTCACACCAGACGCACAAAAAAAGGGGAAGAAAAGAAGAAAAAGAATTTACAAAACCCTCACACATACCTCGCTGATCAAGGAAATAAGACGGCAGAAGCGAGATGAAAACAAGAGAGAGAGAGCATGTGGGGGCCGCCTAGGTCAAGAAAGAGGCCTTGTGGGTATTTATAACATCCCCATATGCACCCAATCCTCTTGGAACAAGGACTCCTATTTGGCAAGAAGTAGGAATTCTAATTGAGTCCAAATCAATTCTAATTAGGACTCTAATCAGCCCCTAATTAGGAGTCCTAATTGGAATCTTGTTTGATGCCAAAATAATGCCAAATCAGTCCGTTGATTGACCCTACTCCCTCCGCTATATTTGGAAAATTTCAAGATTTATTCTACAGATAACACCTCGGATTGCATCGACGCATCAACGCCGCCTAATCCTACTCCAACTAGGATTACGAGTATAAACCGCTTCCTAATTTATCGAGAGTCCCTAAGAATATTTTCACAAAAATATTCTTAGGATAACTCGACGGGCGGATTGCATCGACGCATCAACGCCGCCTAATCCTACTCCAACTAGGATTACAGTATAAACCGCTTCCTAATTTATCGAGAAGTTCTAAGAATATTTTCACAAAAATATTCTTAGGATAACTCGACGGGCGGATTGCATCGACGATCAACGCCGCCTAATCCTACTCCAACTAGGATTACGAGTATAAACCGCTTCCTAATTTATCGAAGTTCACGGAAGAATATTTTCACAAAAATATTCTTAGGATAACTCGATCGTAGGATTGCATCGACGCATCAACGCCGCCTAATCCTACTCCAACTAGGATTACGAGTATAAACTATTTCCAAAATTTCAACGAGGAGTTCCTGGAGAATAAATCCATATTCTTAAGGATAACTCGGCAACCCTCAATATCCTCCCACCATAATCTCCAAGAGAGGGATAATCGATGAGGAGTGAAAGTCATGTTGACATCGGATAATCATATCCTCCCACCAGAAGTTAAACCAACAACACACGGATGATGAAGGAATTAGCCGAATAAGGGTTATGAAATTCCATGTACTGACATACCCAATGTGTCGCCAACAAAGGAGTTCACACATATGGAGAAGTCCAAAAGTCCGATGGTTAGTCGACAACGACCAACCGACACGAAGTTACAAACAAAACTCACCCGCCAATCAAGATAACAAGCTACGTATGCAAAGACCGGATCTTATCAAATCCTACAAAGAACCGGATGATCCGAAGAATCAAAGACTTGAAGCTATCTTTTGGGACCCTCACCGATCAAGGTCGAATGGTTCAAAGCATCCTGCACTCATCAAGAATCGAGACCGAGACGCTTTGGAGGGGTATCTGTGGCGTTGAAAAATGCTCACAAGGTCCCCAAACCAACTCCGTGAGAGGAGTCGGCGAGTGACGACCCATCGAATGATACGGACGCCGAACGGTTGAGACGGAACCCACGGCAACTCAATAAGCTGCCACAAGCACGCTTTGCCGACTTGAACGGATGATCGGATTTCGACCGTTGAACCGAACGAACCAAGAATTAGTTCTCGAATCAAATACGACGGAACCCAAGTCCGAGACAAAAAAGCCGAAAACCACGCCGAAACCACGCGAAACGCCAAGTGAAGAATCTTCTGGCCACTTTGTCGAGCCACTCAACTTGCCGAGGTTTCGCCAAGCGGCCGAGGTGTCGGCCACTTTGCCGAAGCCACCCTGCCAACTTGGTCGAGGTGCCTCTGCCAGCTGTTTAGGGAGTTTCTGCACCACTTTGTCGGAGCCACCTCGCCAACCATGAGGTGGCTCTACCAAGTGGCCGAGCCATTATCTCCCCACATTTGTATAAATAGGGGGTCTTCATGGGGAGGACTATTTTGAGGTCTTGGATTTGGGGAGATTTCAAGGCTTCCTGAGGCTTGGATTTTGGTGATTTGGAAGAGCTCTGACTTCAAGAATTCTTGCGAGATCTACGAGTAATCGGCGCGACGGTTCCGAAAGTAACCATGAAGCTCAAGTCCACGACGCCGATCTATAAGCAAAGGTAACCAATTCGGTCGAACTACAGATACCCTCTAGATTAAGCTTCGCCTTAATCTCGTGGATAAGCAGGATTTCTCCTAGTAGATCTCACCCGCCAGCGATCCTCTCCTTCGTGAGTGTGATCCCCTCAGCCGCTTCTTTCAGGAAACGAGCCCCTTTACATCTCAGTAGTTCCAACCCGGTCTCTACTTGGATCGGATTTGCGGTGGTCCACGGACACAAAAGTCCCCAAGACAGCAAAGAACCTCACGCAAGCGGGACCTCGACATAACAGAGATCCTCGTGTTTGTTTAGGAAGAAGTCGCAATCTTTTGATTTTCATTGTAACTTTAAAATAAAAGGCAATTTCTTTTTGAATTTTGTTGTAGGCAAAAGAAGTCAGAAGCAAATTCAAATCAATGACAATCATCCCGACTTTACCGCCAATGCAATTCTAAACAAAAAAAATAATAAAAGATGAAAATAAAAACTTATATTGCAAGGGGTTAGCCCCTTGTGAAGCAAATCTTCATCTTCATCATTAAAAGAGAAGAAGAACAAATTTTAAAAAGGAAGAAATTTTTTTATTTATTGTAAACTAAATTTTATAATTTTAAAAGGCCTTCTCAGTTAAGAGTGGCCCTCCTCTCTAAAAAGGAGTTTATAATTTTTTTTACATATCCAAACCCCTCACTGTCCACCCATATTTATAGACTACAGTCTTTAATCACAACCCTTAGATCAAGCTAGGTTTCTAGAAATCAAAATCGGTCATTGATACATTTCTATTACAAAGTAATCGATTAGCTAATCGATTAGACCATCAATTAGTTTCCAATAGAATTCTAACAAACATTGTTAACTTTGTTGGCGCTTTCTTTGGGCATTGTGGGCTTCTTCTAGGCTTTAATATAGGCTTCAAAATGAGGAATTTTTTATTCCTATAAGCTCTTATTCGATAATTCTTCATTACCTGTAGATTAAGATAAAAAATATTATTAGCAGATATATTTATTCAAATAAAATAGATAACTACGGTATAACAGTGTAATAAAATGTAGTGATCAGGATGCCGAGGATCCTAGTCGGAGGGAGGATGCACCTTCTCGTGCTAAAAAATTACTCGTATCATTCCCCCATGTAATTGGGTTCGGATTTCACCCCTGAGGAAGCTAGGAGTTCTTGTTCTCCAATAGTAGAGACTGAAGAGGAGACAAAGGGTACAGAGTGCCCTTTAAGTCATCATGCATTAGCTGATCTAGGGAAAAGAACCCAGATCAATGACCCTTGGGCAGATATTGAGTGTCTTAAAGGGATTTGTTATGTTCTTTGATCCCAAATGGAGGAGAGAACTAAAGAGTGGAAATGCTAAAGAGTAGGTGTTTGATCCGGGAGGAATCAGTTTGTCGATGCAATGCGCCATTTAGCCATTTGTAATCAAAGGCTAAGGAGGGACTTGAACATTCTGAGAATGCCTAACTTTCAGTGAGAGAGTATCTTTGACACCTTGAAGATGGGTATGAGGTGATGCAAGAGTTGGTTGCTTGTGGCGTGACAGAGCGGGATAAGTTATACGAGGAATTGCCCCAATCCCGTCAAGAGACCTCTGAGGCTCGAGATGAGTTAGCTACATTGAAAGGGGAAATCCTTCATCTTGAGCAAGAGCTTCAAATATTAGGGAAATCTTCTCACTTGGAGTCAACCAAGACTTCTGCTTCATCAGCTACTGGAGAGGGCGGTAGTGCAGTTTCTCTAGGGGAGACGGAAGACTAGTTTGATGCTAAAATGGCCTACACCTCTTCAATTTTTGTATTTTTTGTAAATAATTTTGCTGTCTTGTTTGTGGAGAACAACTTTGCTTTTCTTTGTTTAGCCTTCTCATAGGGAACTATTCTTTTTCATTCCTGTTTGTTGGCTACAATAATTTTACTTTTGGTTGATAATTGTATTTTAACTGATCTTACTCCTTCGGTCTATTAGCAACGCCTTCGAGTTCCACTATGATTCCTGACCTAAGGCCTTTGTGCCCTGAGGTAAGAGTCTTTTGCCCTGAGTTTGGGGTCTTACACCTCCTTGGGAAGTCTTCCTATTATGAGAGAGTTCGTGTGCTCTTTCACCCCAAGATAGGGATCTTACACCTCTTGGGGAGGTCTGACTCTGAGAGACTTTTGATGCCCTGAGGTAAGGGTCTTTCACCCCGAGGTAGGGGCCTTACACCTCTCGAAAAGGTCTTCAAGCTATGGGAGAGTTCAGATGCCCTAAGGTAAGGGTCTTTTGCCCCAAGGTAGAGGTCTTACACCTGTCGAAGAGGTCTTCTGATACTGGGAGAGTTCGGGTTGAGGTAAGGGTTTTTTACCCCGCGGCAGGGGCTTACACCTCTCAAAGAAATCTTCTATCTCTAGGAGAGTTTTGATTTGCATCACGATAGTATGCACTAGAAGTACTTTGGTGAGAAGAGGGATTTGAATTCCTTAAAAGGATTTTTACAATGGCTGATGTTGCCTTGACTCGGGAGCTTTTTGCTTCTTCTTATTACTCTCTTCTCCTTTTTTTTATGTTGTGTCTGATCAAGAATTTTCTGCTCCTATAATCCCCCATATTCCCCCGATGAGGAGTCTAGCATCAAACCTTTTGGGCTTCCTTGGGATTTGGGTTCCTTTATCCGGGCCATGTCTTCTACATCTTTCCTGGCCTCTTCTCATTCTATGAGAAGGAGTTTAGCTACATCTCATTTTTCTATTGTGAGAAGGTAATAAGCTATTGAATTGCCTTGGTCGCTCCTTGCAATGCCTGGTCCACTTAGGATTGAGAACTTAATTAGCTAGTTGTGTGGGGGATACGTCAGCCTACAGATTGTTTAGCAAGGATTGTCTCAGGATGATATTGTTGGGAGACTTGAGGTCTAGCACCAAGAAGGTGGCAGACATGGTCATCTTCGTCAGACCGTCTCCTACTGTCATAAGAAAATAGATAATTCCTTCGACCTTTGCAAGTAGCTAGTAAAACCACTTAGGGGCTGATCGTATGGCTGTAGTTTCTATGGATTGAGTTTCATTCTTTTAAAGGCATCTAGAAATAGGACATTAGCTAAGCTGCCAGTGTAAATCATGATTCTTTTGACCAACATATCCGCCAGTTGTGTGGGGATTACGATAGCATCTTCGTACAAGGATGTTACCACAACTAGATCATCGCCTCTGGAGGTGATGGGCTTGGCAGGGTGCGGTCTTGGGACTGTGGGCCTGACTTCATTGAGGCTGTGCTGATGTAGCTGTCTTAACCTTCTGGTTGACCCTCCTGCTGTGGGACTCCACGGATGGTGTTTATAACTCTAGCAGGCTGTATAGGTTTTCTTCATTTCTTTCTTAGTGTGAAGGTCTCAACCTTTCACACTCCATGGGTCTTTGGTCCTGACTTTGCTCTCGAGCGGGTGGGTCACACCGATTATTCACAAATTTCTTCAGATAGCCCTTCTTGATTAAATCCTCAATAACCCTGTTGAGGTCCTTACACTCTTCGGTAGTGTGCCCATGGTCCTTTGGTAGGCACATGCTTTGGATTTGTCTCTTCGGTTGGGATTATTAAAGAGGCGTGGGGTAGATTTGGGTAGACTTGTTTAAGTATCCTTCCCTCTGTATCCAGTTCAACACCTAGGTGTAAGAGGTGTTTAAAGGCGTCAAATGAAAGTTTCTACAGTCGGGACTCCTTCTCTTGTTGTTTCTATCACTCTTCCAATTCCTCCGATCTCGGTAGTTTTGTTTAGTCTCAGACTTAGCCTTTTCAACTTTGGCTCGTTTGCCTTTGATTCCCTCTTCGACATCCATTTGTTGACAAGCTTTGATCATGAGTTCCTCAAAAGTTTAGGGGTATTCTCAAACAGTTTCTCAGCAAAGCTTTCATTTTTGATTCCATCCATTATTATCGATATAGCTACGATGTTTCCATGGTAGTTTACTTCTAACCTCTGAGCTTGGAAGCGCTTATTGTAGTCTCGGAGTGATTCTCCTGGGCATTGCTTGATCTTAAGTAAGCTTGCCACTAGGACCTTCTTCCTTGTTTCAGCCAGAAACTATTGGACAAACAAGTGTCTCAATTGCTTGAAGCAACGTATGAATGTTCTAGGTAAGGCATTAAACCAAGCCTTAGCTTGATCAGATACTGTGCTCGGGAATGCCTTGCTCATGATTGCATTGGAAGCATCTAACAACTACATAGCTATTGTATAATTTTGCAAATGATTCTAGACCTGACGCCTTTGTATGTCATCATGGATGAGATTTTGAGTCTTGGGGCCATAGCTGCCATGATTTCATCAGACATGGGAGTGTTTCTAACAATTGCATCAGCGAGGATGTCGTAGACAAGATCGCACCTGGGTAAGTTCATCACATGAGAAGGAATATTAATCATGATATTTTATTGCTCTTTTATACCCTCATTATCTATTTTATTTAAATAAATATATCACTAATAATATATTTTTCTCTTAATCTGCAGGAAATAAAGAATTAATGAATAAGAGCTAAAAAAAGAACTCAAATTTTCTCATTTTTAACCTTTTATTGAAGCCCAAGATCAAGCCAAGCAGCCTATAGAAGCCGAAGAAATAATGATCCAATATAAAAAGAAATCAAATTAAATTCATATTCAGGATGGTCAGCAGCAAAGAAATAACATTATCTCCCAACCCGGAAGGCGAAATCTAACATATGATATATAAAAATCGCTTATCTCGACGAGACGAAGCCATCTGGAATGTTAAATTATCGATACTAGTATTGATACTAGTATCGATACCATTATCGATACTTATATCGATACCTCTATCGATAGGGGTATTGATACCAGTATCGATACCTATATCGATAGTAGTGTTGAAACCTAGTAAGCAGTTACGAATCAAAGGCTGAAATTACGTAACTTGGGGCTTAAGCTTGATCTAAGAGTTAATATTGATTGTAATACTCTATAAATAGGGGTAGAGAGTGAGGGTTTGAGAGTATAAAAAATTTCGTAATAATCTCTATTTGGAGAGGAGGTTTACTCTTAATTGAGAAAACCTTCTAAAATTGTAGACTTTGTTCGCAATTAATAAAAATAATTTTTTTTTCCACCATTTAAATTTTCTTTTCTTTTTCTTTATTGATAGAGATGAAGATGAAGATTTGCATTTAAGGGGCCACCCCCTTGCAATGTAAGTTTTTATTTTTCTCTTTTATTTTCTTGCTTTAGAAATTCATGTTTTAGGATTTTATTTTCTCTTTATTTTTGTATTGGTAGAGTAGATTTATTTCATATCTTATAGCTTAGATTTACTTTCATGCTCTTTTATTTTTGTTATTTATTTTCATGCTATATAGAATTTATTTTCTTGTATTTTTCTTTGTAGTATAGATTTACTTTTATGCTCTTTTAATTTTGTTAGTTAGATTTCCTTTATGCTCATAGTTTAGATCTTTATTTTCTTATTTTTTTCTTTGTAGTTAGTTTTATTTTTATTCCCTTTCTTTTATGCTTTCTAGCCTAGATTCTATTTTCTTATTTTTATTTTCCAAAATGCATAACTAAATATTGTAGGAATTCTAGAATTGTATAAAACTAGTTTAATTTCTTTTATGATTTGTGGATTGCTCTCTTGTTCTCAAAATGATCATGCTTAGGATAATCAACTAGAGAACTAATTGGTAGAAGAAGAATTTGATAATCTATGCTTATCTTGAGTGGTTTGATAGGTTATGCTTATGAATTCTAGAATTACTATTTAGTGCTTGTTCTTTTCATGAATGATGATTTTGCTTGGATGATAATTTGATAGTTTATACTTTCTTTAAGTGATTTGATAGTCTATGCTTAATAAATCTAAAATAAAATGTGATAAAAAAAGAGTAGTTCATAAATTTTAAATGAAATCAACTAGTGGATTCAATTTTAGATTCCTATCTTTTCTCTTGATTTTCTCCATATTTTGCTTGTTTTGATTTTTCCTCTTTTGGTTAGCTTTTCGGTTTTGATTTTATTCTTTTATAGTTTTCTTTATTTCTCCTCCTTGTTATTCTTTATTTCCTTATATTTGACCACTCTCTTTCTTTCCTCTTGTTCTAGTTTTCTTTCATGTGCAAATAATACCCTACTCTCTTTATCTCTCCACAATTTCGCTCCTAATTGTCTACACACAACTCTAGGATCTAACTTAAAATATTTCTTATACACATTCCTCGTAGGATCGGCATTGTATCTATACTATAACTTGATTGTGCACTTGCAATCTCAACACTATTTTCACGACACATCAAATTCTTGGCGCCGTTGCTGGGGAAGGTGCTTGTAATTAGGGTTTTTCTATTTTGGTTCTTTGATTTGTGTGCTCAATTGTGAAGGAACAAATTTAAAGAAGAAGATTGAAGATTGAAGATTTGCTTGAAAAGATAAGTCATTTTTCTAGTATTTTCAATTCCACCCTTTTAGTTAGTTTCTCACAATTAGAGACAACTAGGATATAAAAAGTAAAAAAAATTTCTCTTGACAACCCTAATAAAATCCACCATCCACTTGAACAACTACTAACAAGATAATAAATTCAAACAAGAGCTCTCTCTCTCACATTTGTTTGATTGTTAACCCTAATTAAAAACAAATAGATTTTCTTTTTTTGCATCCTTTGTAGTTGCTTTTAATTTCTAGGGTTGCATTGCATATAGTAGTAGTAGGAATGCATCAAAGTAATTTGAGTATTTTGATTTGAGCACTCACTTGAAAATACTCTTAAGGGCAATACCCTCTAATTAAGATAAGGTGAGAGATTTTATCACCCTTTTCTTAGCCCACAAATCACTAATTCCTCACTACACAAACCCAAGCTTTTAAAACTCGTTAGACGTTGGCTCCTAAGGACTCGAGCTCGTTAAGGAACAACAAATCCTTAAGTAAACAGATTTAAGTTTACTTGAATCCGTTGGTATCTAAGACAATGTTTAGCGGTTGTGTAAAGCGCACTGCAAGGAACGATGTACTTAATTGGTCTTTAGCCTCCCTCTAGTACTATCCTTACCTGGTTAACTGACCAAGTAGACTTCAATCACTCAAGGAATTTTTGGTTAGGAGCTTGTCTAGTTGAGTCTAGGCTTAACCCTAGAATTAAGAGTGATTATTTTAAAGTGATTGCTCTTGATTTATTTTAGTTAGATATTTTTTCTTTTATCGTTCTCCTTTTCTCTCAATTATCTTTTAGGTCTTTTAGTTTTCTCTAAAAAACTAACTTTTGCTTTTCTTAGAACTTTTTCTTAATTTACTTTTTAGTTAAAAAAAGAAAAGAAAAAAATAATTCCTAAAGAATTATTTTGGTGTATGCAAGTTTGGATTAGGGATAATACCAATCGATTAATCCGTGTTGAACTAATTTTTGAAACCAAAGAAATGTCAAATCCTAATCCACCCGTTCTTCAGGACCTGTGTTATCCAACTAGGAATGCAATTCCGTCTTGTATTAGGCTACTCGATGTCTATGGAGCTAATTTTGAGCTTAGTCTGCACTACATAAACATGCTTCTGAAATTCTTAAGAAATGAAACCGAAGACGCTTATATTTTTATCTCAAGTTTGAGAAAGTTTATCTTATGTTTAAGATCAAGGAACTATCTGAGGATGCGATTAAGCTTAGATTTATCCCATTTGCTCTTAAGGACAAAGCTAAGAAATAACTGTATAGCTTACCCGCAAATTCTATCTCAATCTGGGATGAATTTGGTCCAATTTTTTTGAAGAAAATTTTCCCTATCCATAAAATGGTTAAGCTTAGAAACAGCATTCAGAATTTCAAGATAGTCCCGGGAGAGCCATTCTGGAAGTATTTTGATAGGTTTAATAATCTTCTTATCCAATGTCCTCACCCTAGTCTAGAAAAGTGGTAATTTTACAAATCATCTATGAAGGATTGGATTATTCTTCAAAGACTTTCTTAGAATCGATGTGTCAATGGGATTTCATAAAGAAAAATATCGATGAAGCTTGAAAATTTCTAGAGAGTTTATCTGAGAAAACCATGCAGTGGGAACACTGTGATGAAAGGGTTTCATCAGTTCCTCTAACCAAATCCAGTGGTTTTTCTCTAGAATCAAGCATAGCCTCTGAAGTATAGATGTCTACAATCCTGTATAGTCTAGAGGCCCTAGAAATCAAAGAATGAGTTCTAGCTCAAATCGATCAAGTTTATGTCCCAAGATATCATAATTGCCTATCTCAAACCAATATTTCAGAGGAATGTCCTATCTTAGGAAATAATCAACCACTAGGTCAGGTAAATACTGCATTCCAGCATCCTGTGAATAATCTATTTTCTCTAACCTACAACCCAGGTTGGAGAAATCATCCAAATTTTACATGGAATCAGGAAAAGTTCTTCGTAAATCAAAATTTCACTCCCTCTTCAACTCTACAATTTTCTAGAGGAAACATAGTTCCATTTAATACACCAAATAGTAAAATAGTTCCATTTAATACACCAAATAATTTTTTACAACCCAATCATGCATACCATAATTAGTCTCTTCCAAATCAGTCGATGAATCTGATTCCTCCAAGTTCTGATCATAAGAAACATTTTAGTATCTTAGAAAAGGGTTTAGAAGCTATGATTAAAACTTTCACACAGACCACCAACATGTTGACTCAGACATCCAACACTCTGAATTCCTTCATGTAGACAACCGGTTAAGTACTCAATTCTAACACTTAAGCCATAGCTAGGTTAGAAACTTAACTCGATCAACTAGCTAGCGCCATGAGTGAAAGGGAGAAGGGAAAATTTCCAAGTCAACCTATTGCAAACCCTAAGGATATTAGGTCAACTTTAACTTACCAAGCTCAGGTGAATGCAATCCATTCACTACGGTCAAGGAAACATGTCGATAATCAAGTTAGAATATCTCTGAGTCAAACTCCTGAACCTGAATATCTCTGAGTCAAACTCCTGAACCTGAATAACTCTCTCCTTCTGATAAGTCTATTCAACAATCACCCCCTTCCGATGACCAAGAACTTGAATCCGAACTTGAGCTCAATTTTGATAGGTTTAAACCAATTGCTCCCTTCCCAGATAGACTCAGGCCTAGGAAAAACTCCCCTTAGGTGGAGAAGATCTTAGAAACCTTCAAGTAGGTTAAGGTCAACATTCCTTTCTTAGATGTCATCCAATAAATCCCATCCTAAGCAAAATTTTTGAAGGATTTGTGCACTAAGAAGAAAATAATAAATGTTCCAAAGGAAGTATTTCTTGCTGCGAATATTAGTGACATGCTCCCATACCTTTGAAATATAAAGATTCTGGTTGTCCTACTATCTCGTGTGTCATAGAAAACACCTTCATTGATAAGGTACTATTAGACTTAGGGGCTAGTGTCAAATTGCTTTATTTTTTGGTCTACCAGCAACTTAGTGTAGGAAAACTTAAACCAACCAAATGCACCTTACAGTTAGCTGATAGATCTGTTAAAGTCCCCATGAAAGAGGTAGAGGATGTTCTAATTAAGGTTGGGGAGTTTATTTTTCCTGTAAATTTCATAGTCTTGAAAACGCAGCTCGTTTCCAATCCCAAAGGTCAGATACCTGTCATTTTAGGAATACTGTTTTTAGCCACTTCTAATACTCTAATCAATTATAGAATATGTAAAATGAAGTTATCTTTTGGGAATATGATCGTTGATCATAATATTTTCAATCTAGGGAATCAGCCGACTGATTCATCAAATCAACCCCTAATAGCAAACTATATCCAGGAAATTTTGAGTAAAGAGTTAAAAGAAGAGAGTAAGTTAGACCCGAGTTTTGAAGAGATCATTTGTGAGGAGCTGAAGATACTAGAGGTGTTAGAATCAGAAAAAGTCTTTCAGAAGGAAGGTACTGAGTTAGATACAAGTTTCTCTGATCTTCGCTTTGAAGACCTTTTCACTGATGAGCTTAGGTTCCTAAAAAATATAGAACAACTGGATTATCATACATCAACTATGAATCTTTAGTTTGAGGAAATTTTTAAAGAAGAATTGGTTGTGTTAGGATAAAGTTTCATTCATGTGGAACCTGAGTTCAAATCTGAGATTTGATTTTTGTCTGATCAACACCGAAAATTTAAAATGCATAACCTTGTTCTTACCTACCTTCAAATGCTACAGAAATTATTAAAAACCTTGGAGTGTTCAGAATTTAAGCACATCATTGAGTTTATCATTCTAGACTTCTTCAAAATCCGGGAAAGAATTTTCAGCAAAAAGGTAGGATTTAATGCGAGTCTGAGCTTTTATGTTTAATCTTTTATTCTTGTCTCATAATAATAAGAAAAATAAAAATTTATTCTTCTCTCCTTTGAGAGTTTCTTTTTCTTTGAAGGAAAAGAAAAAGGAAACAAAAGAGAAAAATATTTGAAAAAGAAAAAAAAGAAAAAGTGAAAAAAAGAAAAGAAAATGTTGGCTATATCTTCCTCATACCAAAGGTAATTGCAGATTTTATTATTATCATTGTTCTAAGTCGATCGAATAAATGTAAGTGCTTCATTTCTATCTGTTTTACTCTGTGCATTATATAATTTGAATTGAGGACAATACAATATTTAGGTGTGGGGTGGGGACTAGTTATCTTTTCTCTTTATTTTATCATTTTTCTTCTTTTTATTTTATATTTTCTTTTCTTTTCTTTCCCTTAATTTTTTCACTTGCCAATTTGATTGTTAGTTACTGATTGATCTACTTGATAAACTTTTAAACTCTCTAATTCTTAATTTGTTTTATACTCAAGTTGACCTGTTATGATAACTCTAAATAAATTTTTAAGAAATTATTTTCAAAGTAGGATACTTTACTATAGTCAAACTTAGACTTTTAATTAAAGTAATGAAATTTTACATGTTTAGCTTAGAGTAGAACATAACTTTTCAAGTTCTCTTGATCTATATATATATATATATATATATATATATATATATATATATATATATATATATATATATATATATATATATATATATATATATATATATATATATATATATATATATATATATATATATATATATATATATATATATATATATATATATATATATATATATATATATATATCATATATATATATATATATATATATATATATATATATATATATATATATATATATATATATATATATATATATATATATATATATATATATATATATATATATATATATATATATATATATATATATATATATTAATAAAAGAAGAGAAAATGGGCACCAATAAAATTCTCTTAAACTCAAGGTGGTTCTATCTTATTAAGCCTAAGTTGACCGAGTGATTGGGATGAGTATTTTATACTTAATGACCTAAGCCCAATTGGTTGGGATCCATTGGCAGAAACTTCGTTAAATGGTCACTTAGAAAGCCGATAAAGTAGAACAAAATCACCAAGAAATAAAGAGTGTTAATAATAATAATAATAATAACAAATACTAACAATTTTTGTTATATATATAGTTATATTTGTATATATGTTCTTGAAAAATAAATTAATCAAAAGACTTAAAACTTATTTAAAACAAAGAGTTAGCATATTCTTTTCAAAACTTTTAATTAAAATTATAAGTTAGACTTAGTTTTGTATATCTATAATGAAAAGATTTTCTAAGAGATTTACTTTGGAGTTATACATAAAAATATTTTCTTGAGTAAAAATTAGCTATAATTAGATTGTTTAAAGATATCAAGTGAATTAATTATATATTGACTTCTATAAATTGACAAGTTGACCAAATTTTGTGGGTATATTCACTACAAACCCTCACGAGATTACAACTCGTCCACTAGGGTAACCTAGGGGCTTAAAAGCTTGTTGTATGTTCTAAATACAACCGCGATTTCTGCGAAAGTAAGTTAGGATTTTCTTTCTTTTTTTTTATTTTCTTTCTTTGCTAGAGGACTAGCAAAAGTTTAGATGTGGGGGTATTTGATCATGATATTTTATTATACTTTTATACCCTCATTATCTATTTTATTTAAATAAATATATCACTAATAACGTTTTCTCTTAATCTACGTGAAATGAAGAATTAATGAATAAGAGCTAAACAACTCAAATTTTCTTATTTTTCAACCTTTTATTGAAGCCTAGGATCAAGCCAAAAAACCTATAGAAGCTGGAGAAACAATGATCTAATATGAAAAGAAATCAAATCAAATTCATATTTAGGATGGTTAGCCGCAAAGAAACAACATTATCTCCCAATTCGGAAGGCGGAATCTAACATATGATATATGAAAATCACCTATCTCGACAAGATGAAGCCATCTGGAATGTCAGATTATAGATACTAGTATTAATACAAGTATTGATACTACTATTGATACCTGTATCGATACCTCTATCGATAGGGGTATTGATACCAATATCGATACTAGTATCGATAGTAGTGTCGATACCTAGTAAGCAGTTACGAATCAAAGGCTGAAATTGTGTAACTTGGGGCTTAAGCTTGATCCAAGGGTTAATATTGATTGTAATAGTCTATAAATAGGGGTAGAGAGTGAGGGTTTGAGGGTGTGAATTTTTTTTTATTAATCTCCATTTGGAGAGGAGGGTTCCTCTTAATTGAGAAAACCTTTTAAAAATATAAACTTTATTTATAATTAATAAAAATAATTTTTTTCACTTTTTAAATTTTTTTTCTTCTTCTTTATTGATGGAGATGAAGATGAAGATGAAGATTTGCTTTCAAGGGGCCAACCGCTTGCAATGTAAGTTTTTATTTTTCTCTTTTATTTTCTTACTTTAGAAATTCATGTTTTAGGATTTTATTTTTCTTTATTTTTGTATTGGTAGAGTAGATTTATTTCATGTCTTATAGCTTAGATTTACTTTCATGCTCTTTTATTTTTGTTGTTTATTTTTATGCTTTGTAGAATTTATTTTCTTGTATTTTTCTTTTGTAGTATAGATTTACTTTTATGCTCTTTCAATTTTATTAGTTAGATTTCCTTTATGCTCATAGTTTAGATCTTTATTTTCTTATTTTCTCTTTGTAGTTAGTTTTATTTTTATTCCCTTTCTTTTATGCTTTCTAATCTAGATTCTATTTTCTTATTTTTATTTTCCAAAATGCATAACTAAATCTTGTAGAAATTCTAGAATTGTATGAAACTAGTTTAATTTCTTTTATGATTTGTGGATTGCTCTCTTGTGCTCAAAATGATCATGCTTAGGATAATCAACTAGAGAACTAATTGGTAGAAGAAGAATTTAATAATCTATACTTAATTTGAGTGGTTTGATATGTTATGCTTATGAATTCTAGAATTGCTATCTAGTTGTTTGTTCTTTTCATGAATGATGATTTTGCTTGGATGATAATTTGATAGTTTATGATTTCTTTAAGTGGTTTGATAGTCTATGCTTAATAAATCTAAAGTAAAATGTGATTAAAAAGAGAGTAGTTCATAAATCCTAAATAAAATCAACTAGTAGATTCAATTTTGATTCCTATCTTTTCTCTTGATTTCCTCCATATTTTGCTTGTTTTGATTTTTCCTCTTTGTGGTTAGTTTTTCTAGTTTTGATTTTGTTCTTTTTAGTTTTTCTTTATTTTTTCTCCTTGTTGTTCTTTATTTCCTTTTATTTATCCACTCTCTTTCTTCCCTCTTGTTCTAGTTTTCTTTCATGTGTAAATAATCACCTACTCTCTTCATCTCTCCACATTTTCACTCCTAATTGTCTACACACAACTCTAGGATCCAACTTAGAATATTTCTTACACACCTTCCTCGTGGGATCGATATTGTACCTCTACTATAACTTGATTGTGCACTAACAATCTCGACACTATTTTCACAACACATCAAACATAAGGCTCGTGTCATGATTGATTCAACCTCCAGGTCGGGGGAATCATTGAGATCAGGGTGTGGCCCTAATAGGCATTGTCAAAGGGCAAATGTGCCGTCAAGGGTGGCAGCGGAGCGAACCCCATTGAAGGATGTTAGGCCTGAATGAACCTAGCATAAGGATGAGGGTGCTGCTCATGCAAGGAAGCTCTTAGTGGAGGTATATTAGGAGCTTTGTCGGTACTCAAGAAGAGTGGAATTAGTGGTCGAGGAGTCGGGGATCGAGGAGCCTATGGAGTCAGGAACGATCATTTTGAGACCATTAGCTATATATATATATATATATATATATATATATATATATATATATATATATATATATATATATATATATATATATATATATATATATATATATATATATATATATATATATATATATATATATATATATATATATATATATATATATATATATATATATATATATATATATATATATATATAATGATGATGAGTGCACACCATTTTGTTGATGTGACAAGAGTGGAGGTCCACACCTTGATGTGACTAGCAAGGTGGGCCTCACCACAGGCTATCTCTAGAAATATTTAATGAAACAGCCACCTCATATACATTATTTTCATATATATATATATATATATATATATATATATATATATATATATATATATATATATATATATATATATATATATATATATATATATATATATATATATATATAATGCTCGAGGTCACATTGGCTCAAATGTTGATGCAGCTTCTACCATCATCCACTCCGAAGACCCCGATGGCCAATAATCCTCCGGAACAAGCTGTCCCCGAAGTTGACTGCGTGGTGGAAATAAATGAGCTGCCGCTTTACACAGTGAATTTCTCATAAATTATTCCTCCAATTAAGGGGAATGAATAAGGGAAACTAGGCCTTCAATAAGATGCTCTACTAGGTTGAGTCTTCTTTTTTCTCTCTAGTCTGCACACTCAACAACTCATTACTTGGCGCCAGAGTGATCCCAGGTTGGGGGCTCCGATACGCCCTCCGATGCCTAAGTTAGGATCTCTCCAAAGGTAGCAAAGAAAATAGTAAATACGGGCAAAACCCTACTAAGAATTAGATTAGAGAAAGTTATCACTATTCATTCCTTATATAGAGAGTTAAACGGTTATGATTGGAGATGGGGAGAGAGGTGACGTGTGTCACCACTAGACTGATCGGGATAAAGCCATTTATACTTGGATCATTGTTCTTTGTTTACCAAAAGGAGAATGGGATGTCAGACACGTGTATAGAGGAATATCCTTCCTCTAGCTAATGGTTTCATGACAAAAGAAGCTCATTTATATCAAGAGGAGCTCAGGGCTCCAAGTTTGGCTTATCTTGAGCTCTCCTTGTTGGGATGCTACTCCGGACCTCTTTAAGGGAGAAGGGGTTAATAGTCAATTTTTATCTATCGCTCACGTGTTGATTATGTGAGGGTGAGTGTGGTGAGGTGGCACATAGAATATTCTTCTTGGGTTATAATTTCATATTCCGAATGAATTAGTCCTAATATAACTGTACAAACTGTAGAGTCATGCACATAAACAAGCTAACCACCTCATTACATGGAAAAACAAGAAACCAATATTGTTATATTTTGAAAGAATTGTTACTTGTTTCCATGGAATGAGAGCATTCATATTTCAGAGAGGAAAATGAGCAAGTGCTTCTAGACTATTTATCCTGACTCCTAACGTGGGAATGGTCATGGATGTTGAATTTTGTCCTATGCATTGAAAAGTTCTATAATGATTATTCTTATTCTTTTTATAAAAATAGTTGCATAGTAGAATAGATCTGATGCATCATAATGTAAATAATACTTCTTTCTTCAGGGGTCAAAGAGGCTAACTATAACAACTAACAACTGCAATTGCCCTCTTTCGAAAATGCTTCTAAAATATCAATAAATAATCTCATCAAAGTCAGAATCTCATCAAGGTCAGATTCTAGGTACATTTTTAAGGGTCTGAAGTCAAAAGTTACTTTACTTTATTTTAAAAAATTCCAGATAAAATGTTACAGTTCAACTCCTTTGAACAATTCATAAACATTGTATATATTTTAAGTGTTATTTGCACTTAAACACCCAAAAGTTTACACCACTTTTACCTTTGATACCCTAAATATTATTTGCCTAAAAATACTCCAAAGTTCGAAATTTTTTAACTTTAATACCCCCATTAAGTCATTTTAAGATATCAAAGTTAAAATGGTTTTGAACTTTTGGTTATGTTTTGGCAAAATAACTTTAAGTGTAAATAATCATATTTAAACAACAAAAAAAAGAAAAAAAAAAAGAAAAGGCCTCTTCTCTACAAACAGGAACCAGAGCTTGCACTTGTAATGGGCTTAAGATGAAACTTTGCACTGGAGGTGGCTGGTCTCAAGAATAAGCTTGAAAAAATGGCCATTTACGTAATAACATCCATGGTTTATTTGCTTATTGGGCCATTGGGCTTAGCCCAGATTTCAAATGGGGAATTGGGCCCAAAGAGTCAAATGAAAGTCTCAATTCTCAAATAACGTCTTCAATTTTGGGAGAGCATTTCTCAAATTTTACTGCAAAAAAAGAACCCAGGTGCGACTTCATCTTCCTTCAACTGCTTCAAATTTTAATCTCTCTTCGCTTATTTTCTTAATTCACGCAGTTATTTTTTCGTTATATGCAAACCCTAATTAACACTAATTTGAGAGGGCCAAATCGAAGAATGGTGAAAGATTGTCTTATATCAATTTCTTATCAACCCTAGTTTTCCTATCGTTATCAGCTGCTTAGGATTTGAACCACTGTTTTATCTTTATTTCTTTGAATATGTTGGTACTTGGTATTTTTGGTTCAACATTGTGTCAATTTGATATACATTGAACTTAACAGGGTATGCTTTTGGGTAAATTGATTTAGGTTTCATGAACGACATAGGTGAGGGGTAGTGTTGAGAATTTCATCATCTTTGATATAAATTGTTATCCACAACCTAACAGCTAAAGCTTTTCGGTAAATTGGTCGTTCAAATTTTTTTAAAGGAAAATAGTATTGTTATTGGTTAGAATCTTTATATAAGGATGGTTCTCACATTTCATATTTGGGATGTGATGAGTAATGTGTTTCTTTATATTATGTCTTGTGTGAGACGAAATTCTCTTGTATCAATTATTTGGCCTTTTCATTTCTTTGCTTATTGTGTATTGACTAGGTAGCTTGAAGGGAAAACAAGGTTAGCTTTAAGGTTGGAGGTTGAAATTTTGATATGTTCATGTTATTTTCCATAGTAGTCTTATGGGTATTTTTTTGGGGGGGTTAATTTGACTTCATATTACATGGGTTGAATGATTTGATTATCTTGAGCAGTTGTGTGGATATAACGCCAAATGTAGAGGACGGAAACAAAATTGGAACATACTCAAGGTTGCACATCAGATTTGAGCTACAAAGTATTGTTGTGGTTTTATCTATTAATGTGGATCTCTCACATCACCTAAGTTGCAACTTTGTTTTGCAAACTTAATCTGCAGATTCTTCAACTCAGTTATCCTTTTAGATGCTACTCAACTCCGTAGCCACCCCACGCTATAAAAATTTTGAAGTAGAATTTATTACAAGAAACCAGATTGGCGAAGGTCTAATTAAGTTGAACTTTAAGGGTCACAATGATAATTGGAAGTGGATGAGAGGTTGGGGTTAAGAGGGGGCTTGCTTATTAAAACAAAAGGTCATTAAAACTTCTATAAAGTGCTTGTGAAGAACACTTCATCCAAAAGGATAGGCTGTTGTATTGTAGGGTAAGAATGTAAATCAATCTAACATTGATTTTTAATCTCATTCATGTGGGACTTTGTCGGCATGTGGATAGATCTCACATGTGAGACCTTGTTGGCCATATAGAAAGGGATAACACAAGGGTGAAGAAACATATCTTAAATGTGATAATAATGAGATTTGAACGAAGATCTCTTGAAACCTGTATTTCGAATCTATTATATCATTTCAAGAGCCACTTTACCCAAAAGTTGAAGTTGTTGACTTGTGGGGTAATAATGTATATCAAGCTAACACTAATTCTTAACAATAATTAAATGTATGTTTTTTAATGGTAGCACATTCTCTTGATAATCATTCAACTTGACTATTGGCTAATTAACTCCTTTTCAAAAATCTGCGTGCACCTTGCTTTTAGGGGTGATAAAAATGCCTTTGGAAGGAAGAGAAATTCCCTTGACCATGTGAGGCACTCGGAAGGAGTGCAATCGTGATCAATGTTTAAAAAAGCGGAAGTGCAGGGCAAAGTGTATGGCGAAGCGCTAGACACTTTGATGAAGCGAGGCGTAAGCTTCAAAGCATGAGGCGTGAGCTTCATGAGTTTAAGTATTTAATTTTAAATTTATAAAAATTATGAACCTATAATATGTAGTGTTATAATAATTTACAAATATATACGTTCATGTCCTGATTAGTAAATAAGAATTGAATATGTGTAGTATAGAAACAAAATTATGAACCTATAATATGTCGTGTTATAATAATCTACAAATATATGCTCATGTCCCGATTAGTAAATAAGAATTAAATATGTGTAGTATAGAAACGAATCATAATAAACTAAGCTACATGCATAACATATATATTTTATTTACACTCACATGGTCATATTGTAAATACATTTTAATGTTAGTTAAAAATCCTTTTATATCCTCCAATATTGTCTAAAGTGTGCGCTTCAAAAGAAAAACATTTTATGAAGCGCGAAGCGCGCACTTCAATTTTTCTTTAAGCGTGAGGCGTAAGCTTCAAGGGATAAATAGCTTAACTCTTCAGTTTCAAAGTGTTTACCCTTTCAAAAAGTTGTGAAGCGAGTTTCGAAGTGAGTTTCAAAAAAGCTTTTTCAAACATTGATCATGATGCTTTTTCACATGTGTTCAGTTTTAGACTAGTTTGTCATTCGTGTAGTGTGCGAGAATTCGAGAGAGATGGAGGTTTAGTAATGAGAGAAGAGAAAGGAAAAAGTAAAAGGATATATTAATGAGACAATTATTGAATTTTGAATGGATGGATACACAGATGATAATGCATGACTTAAGGAAGTTGAAAAGACAAGTTTAATAGTAGGTAAGTTAGGTATTGTTTCCAAAAGAAATAATAATAAAGACTAAAGCAGCTACCACATGTCATTCGTACAACTAGAGGTAGCTATTTAGTATATAGTAATAGAATATAATGGATTTTGATAGGATTGATACAAAGATGATGATGCATGGAATAGGTGTTGAAACCCAAATTTATTAGTTGATAATATATTATATATACTATTTCAAAGGATAATAATAATAATAATAATTACAATATAGTAGTAAATAATAAATACTAAAGTAGCTTCAACTTGTCATTCATGCAACTCGTGACGAATGTTTTAGTAACTAGTAATAATGTTGCATTCAATCTATTGACCTTTTCTGACCACATGATCTCTTACCTTTACCCAAAAAAAAAGCGAAAAGAAAGAGTATAGAAGAGAAAAGAGGAGGTATCTCTCATTTATCTTGACTCGCAACTTATTTTTATTTTGGTTACCACAAAGCAAAATTCTACATTCAAGT
Organism: Asparagus setaceus; assembly: GCA_012295165.1. Classification (NCBI taxonomy): domain Eukaryota; kingdom Viridiplantae; phylum Streptophyta; class Magnoliopsida; order Asparagales; family Asparagaceae; genus Asparagus; species Asparagus setaceus. The sequence goes on from CM022703.1 coordinate 21,789,104, forward strand.
GAACCTTTTTATCCTATACATTTTGAGTGGTAAGACTCGGACTTTGCTACTAAAAGCCCATCAATGGGCTGCATTATGGACCACATTCAATTTCTGTGTATGTGTGTATGTGTGTGCGTTGTGAGGGTGGGTGGGGGTTTATGTGAAGGGGTACAAGTTCTTCTCTTTGTTGAGGAGTTGGGGGTAGGGGGTATGTATGTAGGAGCCTTCTTTTGCTTGTGATTTTTTAATTTCCCTTTAGCCAAATTAGAATTTGTGGTTTATGGAGTTGGTATAGTTGGCATTATTGTGACATATCTTAGATTACATACTTCCTCCCCCTAATTCACACACTCATAAAAATAGTATCTACGTGAAAATATAATATAATAAGATTAAGATAAACAACTCAAAAGAACGAGAAGAAGATTGAATTGACATACAAACCCAAATATCATGCATGCTTGCGCATACAATTTAATGAAATTTGGGATTATTCTATTGTTAGGTAGGCATTATTAGGTTGCTTGAATTATATAGACAACTTGATGAAACTTTTACCATGCCATACGTTAGAACATCCATGTAAAATTGCTCAATCAACTTTAATTATGGAGGCAAAATTTCAAGGTTTAAGGGAAATGTTATCAATTGAATATGCCAGTGTTATCAAGGTGCGCGTGCCTCATCAGCCGGTGCCCTACAATGTGCGCGATGGGTTTCCCACATCTGATGCATCAATGCATTTTGCTCCTCGCAAGCACCCTGACTTCGTGCAGGGAGCATGTAGTACATAGCCTTGTATATTTTTTGTTTAATATTTCAATCGGGTCTTTATAGTCGATAACCCATATCCAAAAAGCAAAATAAACCCAATAAGACTTTTTAGTAGTCTTCGATTGGGGATCCTAATTAATCCTCGTTTTACTATTGGATTTTGCTTGGATATCGTTTGATTTGACATTTGATTTGAAAAATTATGAACTTCGCTACTATGTTGGATGCGTTAGCATTAGGAATTGAGACCTTTTATTGTGATTTGGTACTAAGATATATATTTCTAACATATTGTTTATGTGAATTCGTAAACATATTTTTTCGTACTTGATTATCTATCTTGAAAAATAATGTGTGCGGTGTGCGCCTAGCTTCACTCGACTAGCGCATCGCGTTGTGCCTTGCTCATGTGCTGAACGGACTTTGCTCTCTACATTGTGCCTCGCATATTGATAAAACTAGAATCTGCATACAATGTTTTAAAAGTCTCCGCTGAGCTCGCCTAGGCATACGTCTAGACCTAGACGGTACCTAGACTGCTCATCGAACGCCTAGCGCCTAGACAATACCTACGCTACCCACTTAGGTTTCATGAGTGCTTAGTAGAGCGTGGTCTGCCTATGTTGACCTTGATCATAATTTCCTCCGTTGCGGCCTCCACATCCTCCAACCTCCTTCAAACTCCCCCAGCCTCCAACTATGAACACCTCTACCTCCTCCAACCTTCAACAAAACCTTCACCACCACTTAAATAAAGAAAGAAATCTGCCTAGGCGCTAGTCCGACACCTAAACTTTCTATAACCTTGGGGCATTTACTATCAATTATTGTGATTAAAAAATAAAAAATAGGAAACCCACCTAAGCCTCGCCTAGGCTCTAGGCGTCGTGTCCAATGCCTAGATCGCCTAGCGCTTTCTATAACCTTGTCTGCATATGATTTATATATATTCTCGCTCATGATTTCTCTCTGTCAGATTTAAAGAACTTGTTTCAAGATGATTTTGAGTTTTGTTAATTGATTGAACTATTCAAGAAGGGAGTTCCATTAGCGGACGTCATTTTAATCTTCATGGATGCATTGAATGATTACACTTAACATGGGATTGTTAATAATAAGGTTTTGAGTTTTGTTAATTGATTGAACTATTCAAGAAGGGAGTTCCATTAGCGGACGTCAATTTAATCTTCATGGATGCATTGAATGATGACACTTAACATGGGATTGTTAATAATAAAGTGTTCATGTTCTGTGCGTCTTCTATCTGCAAGTTCCATGATCAATCTTTTATCTTACTTTAACAGTCGAATTATTTTTGGAACACTGAATGAAAACTGAGTTTATTTAATTTTTTGTTTAACAATAACTTTTAGGTCAAAGCTGTGATCATACTATCATCTAAAACAGGTCTTTGTCACAGGTTTTAAAAATTATGGATATTAAACCAACAGTGGCTTTGAGGGCCATCTTTGTCGGTGGCATAGCTGCATTTGCCAAAGTGGCAGGAGCAATGAAGGTCAGCCGAGGTGTAGGTGTAGGTAAAGCGGTCCGCCATGACGGCTAAAGAAGAATGCTAATGCTTCGTGAACCAAAAGGACGAAAAGGATGTGTCCAAGGACACTAAGTGATTTTTGGCATCTTGATTTCTGAAACATGTTCTTTTTCTTCTTTTTTTTCTTTTTCTTTTTTGTTTCTGAGCGTTTAATGCAACAAATTGTTAGAAGGAAATTAGCTGTCAGTTCAACACTGCAGAACCTTAAGCTATTGTTGTAAGCATAAGAAAACTGCTAACTTTGCTAGCAGTTCTAGAGGAAGTTTAAAGCTCTTCGCGGTTTGCACTTCACGAAGGTTTTTATGTATCCTGTAATCCTAATGAATACCTGAGATTGGTCAAATTTTATATGCGCATCAAGTGTTCTTTTTACCTTGATATTCTGAAGCATCTATACAATGTTTATTATCTTTTTCATGCTTTCTCTTTCTCCTTGTTCTGTTTTCCGCCAGTTTTAGATGTTCAACTATCAACTCTATGTGTCTCTGCATATACATACAGATGCAAATGTGGGCATATCTTCATGCATGCCTCATTTGATATATAGCTTCAGCTACTAGCTCTGATTCAATCTTAGTGTTGCTGTGAAATTTTGGTCATAGCTGGTTGTTAAGAGATAGCGTCTTATTTGCCAGAAGTAGGTTTGCAACCCCTTCTTCAGGTTTTTTTTCTTTATTTCTCCTCAAATTTAGAATTCGTTTGCTTTTGTAGTTCTAGTTTCGGTTTGTAAAGAATGCATTTTCTCATTGTTTACCAGGTACCACAGATTTTCTCTCAAGCTGGTAAGACAATGTTCGACTTGCCATCGCAAGGTTCGGCCCACACAAGTTTGAATCTAGTTTTAGTGGTTTCAGTTACTTTTCGTTTTCGTTCTTTTATTGTGTAAGTGTTAACCCACAGTTTATGTTAAAGATTGAACTATTTTTGAATAAGGACAATGGCCTCTTGGAAAATGAAGATCAAATCAAAATGAAACTATCATCCTTTCTGTTTGAAAGTTTTAAATTGTTTTTGTTTTCTTCCCAATGAAAACTTTTAGTAGCAATAATTTAGTTTAGACTGCTTAGAAATAACATTAGCTTGACCCTAAGTACACCTGAAAAGTAAGTCCACACTGGAGAAGGATTCTAAATCCTCAAAAGATCAAAAGAAAATGCACACTTGAAATTTTAGAGGGTGGATGATTCTTTTGTAATGTCTTGCATCTTCCAAGTGGCATTATGATGTATTTGGTGTTTCTTATTAATACAAGTCCTTAGCTGCATGTATTGTACTACATCTTTTGGGTGAAGTTGATTGCTATACACTCACTACTGCTGACCAAATGTTCACGTAAAACAACTTACTAAATTTGTGCGAGTGTTAGCAATAAGGCTATGCACAATATTATTGCTTACAGTTTGTACAATGGAATCTGATCTATATGAGGGCTTTGTTTAGGAAAATAAGGGAAAACAAGTTGTTTAAATGAGAAATTTTAAAGGCTTAGACTTTTATGGCTACCCGGAATCTAAAATAGAAGATAAAGAGAAAGTAGCTACTGGGTGAAACATGTATATAAGATAGTTTTTGTCCACGGATAACCGAAAGAAAGGAAGGAAATTAGTAAGATATGATGAATCGGTGTTATTGGTATAGTTACTTTCTGTTCAAGGTTGTGCTGGGAATCTGGGAAATGGATGAAGAAACTGAGGTTTTAGTGCAGAACAATATCTTTTTATATTACAAACAATAAAATACGGAAAAGGAGAAGCCCGAAGGATAACGTCTGTTGCTCCAGAACACCTGATATATAGATCATGTATGATCGTGTTTTAGGTTAAACCAAGTGTATATTAATATCGCTCTCTCTGAGAATGGTCTTTCTCTAAATTTCTTTAATTTAAGGCAGCTTCCTCACATGAGGTTGAAAACAAATAGCTGGAACAGAGCAGCTAAATTTCATCGAGATGTGTGCCTATGATAGTAAATTTCATCGAGATCAGTGGGTTTAGTTGGATTTACAAATGCACTTCATTTTTCAACTAGGAGATTGATGCAATGGTGTTTATTGCAAATTGCCCTCTTCCATTTTCTATGACAATTTTGGAAAAGATGTTTATTCAAAGCAGTAGGGAAACTTATGCTGATTGAGAGGAGCTCCAAAGCAAAACTAATTTGCATCATCTCTCTTGGGACCAGGGACAAATCCATAATTTTTTTCCTATGGGAGCACATATACAATTATACATATAATTTAATAAGTTATATAATATAAATTCAAAAAAAAAAAACTTATTTATATGATAATGACAAAGATCTCAACATATATTACTTTCCATTGTCATTTTTATATCAAATACATGATTATTTTCATTTTCATCACAAAAACTAATAAACTACTACTAAATTACTACAACAATCCTTTGTAATTGTTCTTTAGATAGCAAAAATTAGCAATGAAATAGGGGCACCAAATAATATTGCATGGGGGCATTAGTTAAAATTTTAGGCACACTAGCATAATTTTGCTATAGACATGGGGGCATGCGCCCTCATAGCTCTTAGTGTGCATCTGTCCTTGCTGTTGGGAGTTCGATATGTTTAGAACTCAAGTTATAAAAAGCAGTACCCTATTTATTCTACAGAAGAAATGCCTTTATATTATTAAGCGATGTCATTTTTTTTTGCTTAAAAATATGTGCCATTATATAAGCAGCAAGAAGCTTTTCTGAAGTGGCAAAGAACTTATGCAAGGAGAGAATTATTCTCTTTGCTAATTTAACTCGTTATTCTCTTGTGCACCAGAATTACAACGAGATTTCATGCTCAGCTAGTAGCCTCCATGTAAAATGATCTCAATTTCATTGCATGTTAAGCCTGTATTAATGTCTCTTCGTTTTGATTAGAAATTTCTTTCACCGCAGACTGGAAAATTTGAACCACAACCTTTGAAGAAAGAAGGAAAGCTTTAGCGCATGAGCTCAGTTTGTTAAAAACTATACAACTGAAATCCTGATCTCTGATGACATTATTTTCAAAAAAATTATTTATATGTAAGATGTAATTTTTGGCTGCTATTAGAAGGACTAACTACTTTTATTTTTCTACAAAGCTCTGTGAACGAGGTAAAGATACATTATTTAACTTTTAGCAACATTTTTATTCACACACATTGAACATGTTTTATGGACATGTATTTACATGTAGAGACTGGTTAACATGTAATTGAATAATAGGTGTGACAATCTTATTCCTCTGTTATGCTATCGAGGCTTGGTTGCCAATGGTAAGAGGGAGTTGCATGTGGAGAGTTTTTCTTGCTTGCTTTGGAGAACGTAACTCTTTTGTTGCATTCTCTCGAGTTCTCATGACATATCTTGCTGCTTTTCCTTGTTTAGTGTTTTTTGGTATTTCAGGAAAAAAATTCAAGCATCCATCGTCGAACTCGTCCTCTCCTCTTGTGTTTTTATTTGCAAATGACTTCAAGCAGTAAAAAGATCTCTTGGGAGTGCTCGTGTTTCTTGATGTAAGGTGAGGAGAGTAATTTGGACTTCTTGCAGAAAGCCGTTGAAGCTTTCTAAGTGTGCTTTTGGGGACAACATAGAACTTTTGGCCCAGCATGAGCACTGTGTCTGGGGTGATGACTGCTGAGGGCTCGCGAAAAACATTTGGGAATGTGACGCAACACCTGGGGTTTCGTTGCATGATCTCCGCTGCTTGGATGGGCCTATCATGTATTTCAACTAGGCCACCAGGGTAAATGATCTTGACTACCATGTCCCTTCTGCTGTTAGGGCATAGACAACTTGCTAAGGCCATTCAATCCTGAAAGATGAGGTTAAGAAGGTTGGCTTTGGATTTATAATTTGGGTAAATTTTACAGACACCCTTAAGCTTTCTAAATAAGAGAATACTACCATGTAACTTTTCTAGTGACTGATTGCAGTTGCCGCATGTGAAGCATGCAGCATGTGTTGGATAAATTTTGCCCGATATACTTAATATGTCTGCTATATTTGGGTTATGGTAGGTAGAAGTATTCAGGAAAATTTACACCTTTTGCCATGCATGTTGACATTGTTTATGACATCATAGTTCGTGATAGTTTTTTATCAGCTCATGGTTTTCTCTACTTTAGAAAGTTTAAGAGGGTTTTGCGCAAAATCCCCCAAATTTTAGGGGCTTTGTGAAATTTACCCTTAAATGATTTCATATTCTATGGGAATGGTTGAAGAGTATATAATTAAAGTTTATTAGAGCATTTTCTTGGTTTCTTCCCTGCATGATTTTTGGATGGTTTGCTCTTCTGTGCCTTAATCCTCAATTGTTATGATTATCGTCAATGTCTGACTGTATGTTTGGTTTATACAGCATTTACTAGGCAAAATGAGCTTCGTTTGGATGGATCCTTGGAGTGCCTCCAAATTCATCTTGGAATCTCTCTCCTTATCCACAGTAAGATTCAAATTGCAAATGAACAAATGCATTGTGACCTTTATTGTGTTGTTTTGTTTATTTTCTTTCAAGATAAGAATGATTGTGTGTCCAAGGAGGATAAATAAGTGGTAAACTTGATAATGACTAGGTGATTGCATTGAACTTACTAACCTTTTTACCATCTATTTGAACTATATCCTATAAGTTTGCAGCAATGCGTGCGTGGAAATATACTGCATATAATTGATGGCTCCCTCTTGTAGGCTTGCTCTATAATTATTCCTGCTCAAAAATGTATTTTTATGATGCTATTATTAGTAACTGAGAGAGGGAGAATGTATACACAATGAAAGCTAGGAAAATTTTTGTGGAGCAAAATTGAGATGTTAGCCGATGAACAGGTATCTCCATCCTCATTCTGGGTTTTATAGATTGCTTGCTTTGTTGGTGATGAAGATGTGAGTGAAAAAGTATCTGGATGGAGGATTCCGACAACTTGGATTCTTTTTTGTTCGGTAGAAAAACGTATGGCAACAAATTTATCTTGATTGAGGGCTGTTTGGTTACTTTTTTGTAAAACACGTAGTTGCTACAATACCGCGAAATTGGGTGGTCAGTGTCTGGGGCAATTCTGATATAGCCCGTTTCTTAACTTTCTTTAAGGAATTAGGAGCTTGCAATTCATTGATGGCGCAACTTCAGTCTGATCTTGAACATTTTAAACCACCAAACAGAGGAGTTGGTTGTAATATTGTAGCGCCTGACAACTACAGTATTACAATGCCAAAAACTCCCAAAAAAGTGGCAACCAAACAGGCCATGAAACTTGACAAATGTTTGGGCAATTGACGGTGGGACCCAATTGGGCATGTATGGTTACGTGTATCATGTTACGACTAATCTCGCTTAGCGTTCATGTCTATGGTTGGTGTTCAAGTACTTACTAACATTTCTTCCCAAACAACTTAAAATTGAACCCATACGAATTTTCATTTATCAGCGGTTCTTTTTGCACTTTATTGTTGGCAATATTAGTTAAGTTCATTATATACACATGCACACATTGCATTATTCATTTATATTGCTCCATCGTGTGATTATTTGTTTCGAGTCTTTTCGTTATCATATCCCGTTATTTATATATAGTTTTTGTTAGTGTTTGCCCCATTCTTGCTTCTGTTATTTTATAAACCACTTCATTGGATAAAATCCTGACGATCCCTGGTTTGTTTTGTGAGGAATGATCCCTGGTTTGTTTTGTGAGGAATGTTTGCTTAGGAGGGGTTAGTCAAGTAGAACTCAAAATTAGAACTAGGATAATTTGTGAAATAAAATTTTATAATGTTTAGCGAGATTTGGGTTTACTAGGGGAAAGACATCAGCAACATGCTTATCCAATTTCTGAGGACTAAATGGCACTTAAATACCCTATTGTTTCACCACCTTTACATTTAAATACTCTAAGTTGTAAAAAGTAGCACTTTAATACCCTAAATTATGAAAAATTGACACATTAGTACCTTTTGGCAGTTGTCATGGAAATACTCTTAGGAATATATCTAACAGAAGGTATTAAAGTGCTACTTTCTTACAACTTAGAGTATTAAAGTGCCGCTGTCTTACAACTTAGGGTATTAAAGTGCTAATTTTTACAAACTTAGAATATTTAAGTGTAAAAGTAGTGAAACAATAGGGTATTTAAGTGCTACTTTTTACAACTTAGAGTATTAAAGTACTACTTTTTACAACTTAATGTATCAAAATGCTACTTTTTACAATTTAGAAAATTTAAGTGTAAATGTAGTGAAACAATCTTTACTAGGGTATACATTAAAGCAAAACCAAATAGCCTTAAAATTCACCGAGGATGCCACATCAGCTTCCTCCTTCACAAATTTTTTTGACACGTGTCATCCCATCTAAACCGTCCACTAATATTACAATCCTAGAAAAATATCTTCACCTTTAATTTAAAAATCTCTATATATAGTAAAATCTAATTTTTAATCAATCACCATATCTTTTTCTACCAAATTCTAAATATCCCAAATATTCTCAAGCAAATCCCGTTCTATAATATCATTGGCTTCTTCTCGAGATTTTATTTTTATTTTTATTCTACAACCCATTGAGGTGCTTTTGCTCGGTGAAAAACTTTTTTTAGGTTTTTATCCTATAACCCAAGAGAATATTGATCATCATCATCGGAAAATCGAAGATCGGGCTTGTAGATCTAACTATCTGCAAGTTTAATTTTGGTACAATACTCTATAAACCCTTTATTTTGTTGATTTTTTATATCGAAAAGTTATTTTTATTAATAATTCAATGCATATTTAGATTGAAACTTCCAAATTTAACTAATTGAATATATTAGAATAAAAGATATTTTTAACCTTTTAATTTCTTTTTTATTCAAAATATCTGAAAACAAAATATATTTTTTAAATTATAATTTTTTATTAAAATATCTAAAATTTTTAAATCTAATTTTAATTAAAATTTCAAATTTAGATCTGTTCCTAATTTTGAAAATTTGCAATTTCCAATTTTTTGAAATATTATATTACTGATTTTAGAAATTTTCTAATTTTTCTTGAGATATTAGAAACTTTTAAATTTTTAAAAATCTAATTTTAATTATTTTTCAAATTAAAACCAAGTTCCTTATTCTTAAATATTATAATACAAATTTTTGGTTTTGTCCTTAGAATTTCTTTATTTTCAAAAATTTTGTAAATTTAATTTTTCTCAAATTTCCAATATTTCACCGAATTTAATACAAATTTTAGATTAATTAATAAACAATTTGAAGCAAATTCATGTTATCAAATTTATGTATAATAGATTCATATTTTAAGAAATAATGGAAAACATCTAACTTAAATTAAATTATCAAATTTAGATCATGTTCATAAGTTTCAAATTATAATACCAAATTTAATACAGAGATTAATGAATACTAAAATTTCAAACAAATTTTACAAAATTCATTAATACCAAAATAATTAATACCAAAATTTTTCAAAACCATTTAATACCGAATTTTTCCTAATTTTGGAAATTTATAATTTTAATTTTTAGAAATTTCAAATATTTGAATTTTGGGTTTTCCATTTTAAGATATTTTTGAAATTTTATTTTTATTCAAAATTTTGTAGTTTTGGAATTTCTAAAATAGAAAATTCATGAAAATAAATAAATAGTGAAAAATTATCAAATTTAGATTTTTAGATTTAGTGAATTTTCTAAAATATTATATTACTGATTTTAGAAATTATATTATTTTTCTCGATATTAGAAATTTTTTAAAATCTAATTTTAATTATTTTTCAAATTAAAACCAAGTTCCTTATTCTTAAATATTATAATACAAATTTTTGGTTTTGTCCTTAGAATTTCTTTATTTTCAAAAATTTTGTAAATTTAATTTTTCTCAAATTTCCAATATTTCACCGAATTTAATACAAATTTTAGATTAATTAATAAACAATTTGAAGCAAATTCATGTTATCAAATTTATGTATAATAGATTCATATTTTAAGAAATAATGGAAAACATCTAACTTAAATTAAATTATCAAATTTAGATCATGTTCATAAGTTTCAAATTATAATACCAAATTTAATACAGAGATTAATGAATACTAAAATTTCAAACAAATTTTACAAAATTCATTAATACCAAAATAATTAATACCAAAATTTTTCAAAACCATTTAATACCGAATTTTTCCTAATTTTGGAAATTTATAATTTTAATTTTTAGAAATTTCAAATATTTGAATTTTGGGTTTTCCATTTTAAGATATTTTTGAAATTTTATTTTTATTCAAAATTTTGTAGTTTTGGAATTTCTAAAATAGAAAATTCATGAAAATAAATAAATAGTGAAAAATTATCAAATTTAGATTTTTAGATTTAGTGAATTTTCTAAAATATTATATTACTGATTTTAGAAATTATATTATTTTTCTCGGGATATTAGAAATTTTTTAAAATCTAATTTTAATTGTTTTCCAAATTAAGACACAATTCCTAATTCTAAAATGTTATAATACTGATTTTAGGTTTTTTGCCTTGGAATTTCTATATTTTTGAAAATTTTGAAAATTTTAATTTTCTAGAATTTCTAAAATTATACCAAATTTAGTGCTAATTTTTAGATTAATTAATACTAAAAATTTATATTTCAGATTCAAGTTACTAAATTTATGTTACCAAATTCAAGATACCAAATTTATATATAATAGACTCATATTTTGAGAAAATTAATGAAAAAATCTAAATTTAATTAAATTATCAAATTTAGATACTATTCCCCTTTTAAATTATATCAAATTTAATATTATTTTTGAATTAATTAATAAGGAAATTATTCAAAAGCAATAATTCCAAGCTTCTTGAATACCGAAATTTCAAACATATTTTACAAAATTAATTAATACTAAAAATAATTAGTAACGAAAAGTTTCAAAATCATTTGATACGAAATTTTTCCTAATTTTGGAAATTAGTAATTTAAAATTTTCAAAAGTATGAAATTTTTGAATTTTGGGTTTTTAGATATTTCCAAAAATAAAAAGATTTGAACATGCTTTATATTCAGTTACCGAAATGGTTGTTTATTTAGAATTTAAAAATTAGAGGGAAGTATATATTTGTTAAGTTGTAATTTTAAAGCTAACAAATTTGTTGGAAAATATTTTTTACTATATGGTCATGCCTAATATGCAGTTACCACAAATAATTATTTATTTGAAATTTAAAAATTAGAGGGAAGTATATATTTGTTAAGTTATAATTTTAAGTTAACAAATTTGTTGGAAAATATCTTTTACTATCGATTCTTCCTTCACAAAATATTTTGACATGAGTCATCATCTCTAAACTATCCATCAAATAAATAAGATCTTCCATTTAATTTTAGGTAATTTAGAAATCTCTATATTTAGTAGATTAGTAAATTCCTATATTTTCTCAATAACCAAATCATTTGTAACAAATTCCAAAATAGAAAAAAACACAGCGTCTCTGCTTCCTCCTTTGGTATATTCCACCGAGATCTGAATCAAACTTATTGTACATTTCAAATTGGAATTTCAAAAGAAAACAATTAAAGAAAATCTTAACAATTTGATTATCAATTACCATAAGAAACTGGTATAACATAAAAAAACTAACTAAAGGTACAACCCCCTCCCCAACCTCGGTCTTCTTTACCTCTACACTTCTAACAAGTCCTCAAGTCTTCTTCTAAAATTGTATTTTTTTCTTCAGAAAATAAATTTTCACTCTTTCCATGAACTTCTTAACAATCTTTACTATTATTTTTTCAGGATAATCCTTCGGCGAGTTCAAATATGACCTAAAAGTTATAACCTTGGAACCAATTGATGCGATGTCATTGACTTTCATTGAATTTTTCTAGGTGATCGTGACGAGTTCAGGCTCATTGACACCCAAAAGAGAGAAATTATTAATAATCGAGCATTAGCAGCAAATCGATCCCCAAATTTCATTTGAAGGTTTGATCACTTTCCCCATAAAAATCTATCAATTGAAGATGGGTCTTCCTTTTTATTATATGTCCCTTCTAGGCCATTTATTCTAATCCAATTTGCTATAGTTCGTATTTTTTTAATTGATTTTCAGCGGGTCTACAACCAAGAATCACTTTCCTTTGTTTGAGAGTTATGGAAAGGGCATCCCGATGGATCACATGTATGTTTTGATGGATTTTTGTTTGCTTTAGATTTTTTTGTTAATGTTTATTGAATATTAGCATAAATTTATAACAAGAGAAAGGTTAAAAGAGTATTATAAGGAATATACAAAAAAATTCAAGTTTATAAATTGTGATTACATGAAAAGATTCTGATTAAGAAACTAGACAAATTATTTCAACATAGTACATTTACAACTCAAATAGAATTGTGACTCCATCATTGATATATTCATGTAGTTTTTCTATCACAATTCTTATATTTTAGTTGTGTAAATAGTAGCATGTCCTAATGGATAAGAAGTCATGGTGAGTTATCTCTCTATTTTAATTTGTTATTTTGGTCATACTTTTTGTTATTTAAAGATTAAGAATCTCGATTGTCATTCCACTTTGTTCTAATTATTGATATTTCTTTAATTTTTTAGGACCAAGAAGATGTTTTGATGCAATTTTGGGGCCCTTATCTCAATCTTGAATGCTCATGATAAATATTTTACTTTTCTTTGTTTTATATTATTTTTATTTTTATTTTTTTGGTAATGCTTACTATTTTTTGTTATATGATTGAAACTTTCCTTAGTCCATTCTATTTTTTCTACTTCTTGATTTTCATGGTTTTTAAATACTAGAAATATCGATTTTCTTTTAGATGTATTAGGATGGCAAAGATATTTGAAGTTATTTAGGTGCTATTATCTTAATTCGAAGCTCAAGGTAAGTTTTGTTTTGTTTTATATTATTTAGGTGTATTTTATAGGATTGAAACTATCCTCGCTCTATTTCATATTTTCTATAACTTGATTTTTTTATTTTTTTTAAATACAAATAATATCTAATTTTGCTCCTCTTTTTTCTAACTATTGATTTTCTCTTATATTTTTATGATTGAAAAATGTTTGCAATTGGGGGCTCTTCTCTTGATTTTGAACGTTTCATGGTATTTATTTTACTTTTCTTTATTTATATCACACCATTTTAATATAATATACTTGTATTGGGTCTTAAAAGAAATTAATGGGAATAATAAAGAGGCATAAATAATAGCGATTTAAATTATTTGGGAACTATTTGAGTATGATTTACTTATTGATTTGATTTCAAAAATCTAACTTTGTATTGAATTTATTTAGTTTAATTAACTAATATCTAATTTTTATCCTCGATTTTAATTTATTAGGTTTGTTCATATTAAATTTTTATTATCCTAAATTTTATTCTCAATTATTAATGAATCTATACTTAATGAAAGTTTCTAAATATTCCACTTTGTTCTAATTATTTTATTTATATTTTAAGAATTCAATAAAATGTGTTTAGAATTATGAATTGAGCCTCTTTTCTTGATTAAATTCTAGGTGAGAATCTATTCTTGATGAAAGTCTTTAAATATATCACTTTATTATAATTATTTTATTTTATTTTATTACTTTTTATAATTGATGTTTCATAATAAAATCTAACTGGATATCTCATAACAATTGTATGGATTTAGTGGATTCATTTTTGATATATAATAAATATCATATCGTACATTATTAAACATAAATTTCACCTACTTAGATTTGAACTAGAAAACTTCTAAATTAACCTTTTTAAGTTGGAAAAATTACAATAAATTCAATCAAGTTTATTTGGGATATAATATAGGTCTTAGAAATTAAATGAAATAGGCATACAATAATATAATTAGCAAATACATGACTATACATTTAATGTTATTGCAAAAATAAATATAAAAAGACAGATACAATTAAACATAAAGCAAATACCATATAAAACTAGACAACTAATAAGGCAAAAGTCAATTTTGTTGTACTAAATGTATTTTTGGTGCTCTTGGAATTATTTTGAGTTGCCTCATCCATTTAAAATAACCTCAAATAGATAAAATGGAAATTACATTAGATATAAGAAAATTCATAAGAAAATTAACTACCAATTAAAATTATTTAGCCCATAAATATAACTAGCATAACTACCATATTTATTGAAACAATTTTAATTATGATTTATTATCTTTTAATTTTTAACTTTATCATGATTTCCAGACAATGATATATTTTTGAACCTCATCGAGAGGGGTGGGGGGGTCCGTGCTTCAGAAAGGGAGGTATGTCACTGTATTTTTTTATATTCTATTAGGAAATGAGTGATTGTAACACGAAGAAATATTGGTGAATTGCGATAAGATCGCTTAGCACGAGCTAAAATACTAGTAGTGTATTTAAGTGCGATTTAGCCAATTTCTGAGAAAGATGAGATCTCCCATTGGCTGCAGATTCTAATAATAAAATATATAGATTTTCTCTATAATTCACAGCGCAAACACAAGAACAAATTCCAAGAAAAAGAGCTCTCACCCGAAATCTCTTTACGGGTATGACACAACACAAAGCACAAACACAAGAACAAATTCCAAGAAAAAAGAGCTCTCACCCGAAATCTCTTTACGGGTATGACACAACACAACAATGACATCCACAAACCCGTTCCATTAGAAATAATAATTCCGAGAAAGTTTAAAAAAAGGGAAAATTGCTTGAACGTGAGTGGGATTAGAAAGCGGGTGGGATTACAAATTTATGCATTGCTCCCCACCACCCCCCCCCTAAAAGTCAAAAGCACAATGCTCTTTGCACCCAACTTTTCATTCATAGACCCCCTTGAATCCTTGATTCTAGATCTAAGTGGCCAATTGGATACTTTAAATTATAAATACCCATTTTACCCCTTTGGAAGTGTGTGTCGGCTTGAGAAACAAAAACACCCCTTTCTTCTTTGTTATGGAACTCCACCCTATAAGTTTCTTCATCTTCTCTAACTCAAAAAATTTGAATTCTCTTGGCAATGTGAGATTTTTCTTATCTTTTGTTGGTTGTTAATGGCATACAATTCTACATCCTTTTGGAATTTGTTCATTTCGAATCTAGGGTAAAATTCAGACAAAAAGTGGGGAGCAGCAGTGCTATTGTGAGCAAGAAGCGAAGATTGGTGTTGAAAAATTTTGTGACCTTTAGTATTCAAGGTTGAAATTTATGTGTTAAAAGTTGTCTTCGTATGATGATTGAGACATATAAAAACTAATTATTTATTTTATTTGTTTATTATTACATTTTTTTAAGATATGACTCTGGGATACATGTCTATATGTACATCAATGTGGTATTAGAAGGGAAATCAGTTCACACAACTTCTTGCTGATGAATAATACTCATAAACTTTTCGAACCAAATCGGCTTGTCATATCTATGAAGGCCGAGAGATGAAGAAGATGAATTAGAAATTAGATAAAGAACATCTAGAGTGCGAAAGTGGAAATTAATGTAAAACTTTTGTTTATATTTGATTGTGATATAATCTCATACTCATGTTGGAAATAGAATAGCAAAACTTTTGTTTATTATGTCGTAATATAATCATCCGTCCCAAGTTGGATTTCACATCTGAAATATAATAGTTTGAGTACAGATCAAAAGTAACAGTTTGAGTACATATGTATTAAAGATAACACTTTGAGAACAAAGTAACATATATAACATCTATGACTAAAAACTTAGAAGCAATTTCTATTAAAAACAAACTTAGCAGCAACTTCAGAAAACTAAAAACATAGTTCCTTCTTAAAAGTTGTGGAACTGCAATAATTTAACATTTAGCTCTCAAAAGTCATAATAATTTTGTAACTATCACAATTAGCGTTCAAATGTCGCAAAATTACAGGAAAGGTAATTGTTAACTTCTAAAGTCACAATAATTTTGTAAATATCACAATTAGCATCCACATATCACAAAATTATAAGGAAAACTAACTTCTAGCTTTCAAAAGTCACAAAAATATAGCAAAGACGACCTTGAGTCCAAAATTTAAAAAGAAAATTCCCTTAAACCAAAAACTCCCTTAAACCCCATTAATCATATATAGGGTCTGCGAATGTGAAATAATTAGTTTTATTATTTACTTAGTTAATTAATTAATAAATTTATTAATAGTAATAATCAATTTAATTAATATATAATTAATTAATTAGTCACAATAAGAGATTTAACAATATGTCATTTTTAGTCATTTAACAACTATCACAACCTTATAAGTTATTGGTTTACCAAACACAATACTACACACATATCCTTATAAGTTAAGGGTTTTACTAAACAGTTTCCTTTTTTTTTACATCCTTCCGAGAAGTTATGAAAATAAATAATAAGAAACTTATAAGGTAACAAAATAAGTAATAGCCAAACATGCCCTTAAAATTTTGAGCAAGAAGTTTTGCCCTTAAATTTTGGCCTCCTTTTGACAAGCGAGATCCACCACCTTGGATATCAATACAAGTTACAAAATTTATGCACAATTATAAGTTATAGAATCTCATAGCTATATATATTGCTATTTTTGACAGCATAAACAATATTCTTTCTGCATAATATGAACAAATGTCATAAAAGTGGTCATATATAATAATTTAGTATGATATGGCACATTTGATGACCAAGTATCACATTCAATGAAGCTTCATCATAGTTAACTATTAAGAGTCACGCACAATGACGATATATCACGGATATGAATAAGCATCACGAAATAAATATCTATCACGATTAATTATTAAGAGTCACATGCAATGACGATATATCATAAATAACCAATAACTATCTCACAAAATATAGATTTATCACATTTAATTATTAAATATCATATATAATGTCGACAAATCACGATAAACAATGATATATCACAAATAACTAATAATTGTGTCATGAAATATAGATTTATCATAGTTAATTGTTAAATATCACGATAATGTTGATATGTCACAAATAATGAATAAGTGTCGCATGATATTCGAAATAACCACTTGAATACTTATGAATCCAATTTAAATGTAAGAAAATGTTGAAGCCACTTATTCTCTTCCTAGAAAGCGGACCCACGTGTTTTGAAGGCTAGAATTATGATAAAAGAATGCCTTTGATACCTCTGAAAGTCTAATATCCGAGTCTTTTAGAAAAGGAATCTCCACATCTAACTATCATAAAAATAGATTTGTCGGAAAATAGGCTTAATAATCCAACTATCAGAATCAAAGTGCAAATAGGCCAACACCCTTTTAAATTACAGCCATCACAACCATTCACTACTTGTCACAAATTTTTGGTCTTAAGAATCATTAAGCATGATAATGGTGCTTCGTTTCATAAAGCTAGCTCTTGAGGTGACACATTCTTTGTCAATAGAATTATAACCTTTAGCATTTGTAGGAACTAAAGATGTATATTGATCTTTATATATGAGAATTGCAATGAAAGTATCGAGTTTTTCCAAAGCTAACAATAGTTGAGCTCCATATATCTTGTAGCAACAATCTCGATTCTACAAATAAATTAATTATACAGGATCACAAAACTATGTGGATGATCGTATTTCTTCGAAAATTAAAAAAAATCAAATGTCAGAAAGAAATGCATATGATTTAGCTCGCAGAAACCTCTTTGAAATGGATAAAGAATTAAATAAATCTCTACATCATGACAACTACAAATTAGTTATAAATTATAGTGATACGTGGAGAAATCAATAAGTCATTGTGATTGTTAGGTCTTATCTATCATATTTATGGTTTATTTGTTATGTTACATTCTCATTTGTCACATTTAGATGTTACATTTAGAGATTAAATGTGATACAATAAGAATTGAATATATTTATTAGTTTAATGTCATAAATAACAAACAAATATAATATTTTGTAAATGTCACAAATAATATATAAATGTAACTTTTCCACTTTAAATGTCATAAGTAATAACCAATGAAATATATATTATCCAAACATAAAAATAACAAGAAAAAAAGTAATTTTGTTAAATTTCAAAGTGATATTCTTTCAAATGGCATAAAATTTTCAATAACAAACTAAGGTTTCCATATGCAAAGGCCACAAATGCAAAAGCAATTAAAAGCTTTACAATCCAAATTCAACCATATGCACCTTCTTCCACAAAGAAAAACTAAAAAAATCAAACTCTCAGTACTCAAAGATCAACAAATATGTCCATGTGCCTACCTAAAGTTATCTTCTAGTGTGCTAAGGAAGGAAAAAAAATCCTATATATAACCCCATGTTCTTCGTCATTATACTTCATCTAAAGCCATCAAAACGCAATTATCTTCCAGTTACTTCAACAGCCCTTTAACTAGTGTTCAATTTTTTTCACTTCGTTCGTTGCCAATAATTTCATTCTGCATTAGATTGCTTAGATATGAGAGGGAGGAGAAAAGAAGTATTAAGATAATGAAGAAGAAGATAGGAGGAGATGAGGACTAAAAAAATGGTAAAAGGAGGGGAAAAAATGGGTGATGAGGTGTAAAGTTTGGCTTGGGGAGGTAAGTGAATATTTTCTTAAGTTTAAGTGGTTTTGAGCACTAGCCTTTTCTTTGGGGAGGGGAATGCGTAACTTTTTGTTTTCAAGTGGCTTCAAGCAAATTTCCTTAAAAATATCATCATAATCCCAAGAACCCAATGCATGAGAATGAATCTAATAACGAAGATTAAGGCAAGCAAAGCTCCAAGGACGAGTATCTGAGGCCCAGATAACCACGACATCGATCGCCTGTGAGTGATCCTTATTGCTGCTTGGCCGGAGATCTTGAGGAAGGAAGGGAGTGAGGAGCGAGCTCAATGAGGAGATCAGATTGGTGATTGTGCTCGTTGAAGGATGTCGACATCATTGGAATTTGAAACCCTAACCTAGAGTTCATTCCTACGTAAGGGGCGAGGGAAGATGGATCGAAGTGAGCCAGGTGGAGCGGATAGGCCTCAGAGTTCTTCCTTCTCCGATCCCGACTTTTGTAAAATTTGAAACTTTCAGAAGTGCGCTAGTTTCTTAAAGGGTTTTTTCAAAAATTGTAGGGATTTTTTTGTAAAAATTATTTCATGAATTTTTATAGTTTCTAAAATTTCAAGGGGTTGTTTTATAAAATTTAGTCGGGGCTTTCAATAAAATTCTTACACAGGCTATTTACAAACTCTCAAACTTCTAGGTTTTTTTATAACTTACTTCCAGAGGTCTTTCGCAATTTCTAAATTTTTAGGGGGTTTTGGAAAAAAAATTCCAAGGTTATTATTGTATTTTCTAAATTTTCAGGGTGTTTTCTAAAATTTTTTGAGGGCATATTGAATTTCTAAAATTTGAGGTGCTTTTTTGTAAAATTCTTTTAGGGTCGTTTCTACAATTACTAAAAATATAGCGGGTTTTTTTTTAAATACTTTTAGAAGACCTTTTTGCCATTTCTAAAAATATCAGGGGGTTTTGTGCAAATTTCTTTCAATGGCCTTCTGGAAATTTCAAAAAATAGGGTCTTTTAAAATTCTTTTAGGGGCATTTTTGTAATTTGTCAAAATTTAGGGGGTTTCTGTAAAATTGTTCACGGGCTTTTTGCAGTTCCTTAAAGTTCAGTGGTTTTTTAGCAAAATTCTTTCAGGGTCTTTGGCAAGTTATGAAACAAGTTCATGGGCTATTTTGATGAGACCTTTCCTCCAGTTGCTAGGCTCAAAGCTATCAGGATTTTGCTTGCATTTTCCTATTATAAAGGCATTAAGCTCTATCAAATGGATGTAAAGAGGGTCTTTCTAAATGATTATCTAAAAGAAGAAGTCTAGGTACAGCAACCCCTAGGTTTTATTGATCATAATATTTCAAATCATGTCCTTAAGTTACGTAAATCTTTATATGGTCTTAAGCAAGGACCCCGCGCTTGGTATGACCGTTTAAAATCTTATCTCTTAAAATATGATTTAAAAAGAGGATTGCAGATGATACATTGTTTGTTCAAATTATTGGAAAAGATATTCTTATAGTCGTAGTATATGTCAATGATATTATTTTTTGAGTTACTAATAAGGATCTTCGCCACAAGTTTGAGAAATTGATGCAGGATGAGTTCGAGCTGAGCATAATGGGTGACTTGAAGTACTTTCTAGGTTTTCAAGTTAAGCAATCAAAGGATGTCGTTTTTATCTTGCAAGAAAAATACATCAATCAGCTATTAAAGAAGTTTGACATGGAGAACTTGAAGGCTGCAACAACTCTGATGAGTCTGAAGACCAAGGTAACAAAAGATGACAGTAGAGTTTCAGTTGACGAGAAAAGGTGAAGAGGTACGATCAGTATCCTTCTTTACCTTATAGCATCACAACCAGATATCATAGTTGATGTGTGTTTATGTGCTAGATTCCAGGCTAATCCAAATGAATCACATATGAAATCTATAAAATAAATTTTTTGGTACCTTATGGTAACGAAAAATTACGGTTTATGGTTTCCATCATGTGACTCATTTGAGTTAGTTGGATATTCAGATACTGACTATGCAGGTAGTCCGTCAGATAAGAAAAGCACTAGTGACACGGTAAACTTGTTAGGATATTTCTTAGTTGCATGGTCAAGTAGGAAACAAAATTGTATTGCATTGGCCAACATAGAGGCTGAGTACATAGCTTTAGGTAGTTGTTATGCACAGGCTCTTTGATTGCACTTGACTTATGATTTGACATATAAGAAAGTCATGTTTGGGTGTGATAGCAATAGTGCTATAGATCTTAGTGACAATCCTATTTATCATTCACGCACAAAGCATATTAATGTTCAACATCATTTTCTTAGAGATCACATCCTTAAGGAGGACGTCAAAATAGAGTTTGTACCCACTGATCAACAACTAGCAGATCTTTTCACAAAACCATTATATGAGGAGCATTTCATCCGTTTCAGATAGGAATTAGGTATCTTATTATTGGAGGTCAAGTTAGTTGAGTTTCTTATTGTATGTATATATATGTTTTTCTTTATTCTTTCTTATTTTTTGTTTGTCTGTTTTTCTTTTTATTAAAAGCCAAATTAAAATTTTTTCTTTTGTTTTTCTTTCTTATATGAAAATAAAATAAAAATTCCTCTTTCTTTCCTTTTTATTTCTTAAAAATAAAATAATATTAATGCTTTGGCTTTCTATGTGTCTATATATTTCAGATGAATTTTTGTATAGTATTGCTAAATGGCACATAAGATTGTATTTTCTTGACAAGTCCATATTTTCTCATCCATATATCATATATTCCATATTGACTTGTTGATTAACATGGAATTTATGGTTTAACTTCATCTTCTTCATATTCACATGTACGAGATTCATGTTATCAATTATGGTGTATTGTTAGCGGATGTTGACTTTAAATCACATTCATGTTTGTATATACATGCAACTAGTTATTTGAAATGAGCTATGAGTAGGATTTTGCACTAACTTAAATAATAATGATAATAAAATTTGCCAATGTGCAACAATGTTTAAATATCAAAATTGAATATATGAGTGTATTTGTTAAAAGATGATCAAATATTCACACTCATATAAAATCCACATAAAAGAGTGTAATTGTTAACAGATGGTCAATGACTCACACTTGTGGATTTGATTAGTTGCATATCTCAAAGGAAGCTATCATATACTAAAGCGAGACCTATTTAGAGATTGTGTACATCACCCGCCAAATACTATCATCCTTCCTTCTAAGCCTTAAATGGCCGAGGCAATAGGTTGAAATTTTGGTCTTTCTATAAAAGTTGAGATTTATCCTTCTTTAGCTTGTTTATATATACTTATTTGCATGAATATCATACTTGTATATTGATTTGAATCACATTTTGTAGGCATAAAAATTGCTTATCGATGCGACGAAACTTCGTGGCGGTGGGTTGACAACCGACGATCCATTCGACAAACCGGCGTCGCGAAAAGCGCATCCGCCGCCAAAAGCGTGAAGCGGAGTCGGCGAGCACATGAAGTGAGTCGGCAAGGCGTCTGAGCCAATGAAGCGGCGTCGAGTTGATTAAACTCAAACGTCGATGAGGCGGAATCAACCATACCTAGTCCGTCGATGCAAACGAACCTGTTTGAGCTCGAAGTTGATCGGCACGGACTCAAACACAACGGCAACATCAGGGCAAAACCAAGCCCGGAAGACCAAAAGAATCGGCCGGAGAAAAGCGGCGGAAGCGCCTTAAGGAGGCGAGCCTCGGCCAAACCTCGGCCAAAATGGCCAAGGTGGCTCGGCCACTGGCGAGCCACCTCCGACAACAGTAGAGTGCCTCCGAAAAGTGGCCGGGAGGCTCGACCACTTTGGCCGAGCCACCTCGCCCGGCTTGGTAGGTGTCTGACAGTGGTCGAGGTGCCTCGGCCATGGCGAGCCACCTCGACCAACTTGGCGGTGGCTCGACAATGTGGACCCACCAATGGCGGCGCAACTCCCCATTGTATAAATAGGGGTCTTGGGAGGATTTTAGGGGTCGGACGACCGAGTTTTGAGGCTTTGGAGCTTGGATTTGAGCCTGTTTCGAAGATCTTCGAAGAATTCTCCACGAGATCCACGAGCCGTCGT
Organism: Asparagus setaceus; assembly: GCA_012295165.1. Lineage (NCBI taxonomy): Eukaryota > Viridiplantae > Streptophyta > Magnoliopsida > Asparagales > Asparagaceae > Asparagus > Asparagus setaceus. The sequence goes on from CM022703.1 coordinate 21,811,994, forward strand.
CCCGGATATTCAAGCCCAACTAGATGGATCGAACTAGATACCCTCTAGGTTAAGCTTGTCTTAATCTCGGGATAGCGTGATTTCTCCTAGTAGATCTCACCCGCTCCGTGATCCTCTCCTTCGTGGAGTGTGATCCCCGGCGATCCCTCCTTCGTGAGTGTGATCCCTCAGCTTCGTTTCCTTCGTGAAATGAGCCCCTTACATCTAGTTCGAACCAGGGTCTCCACGGGAGAATTGCGGTGGTCCACCGGACACAACAAGTCCGACACGAGCAAAGAACCCATGGCGAGGACCTCGATATAGAGATCCTCGTGTTTGTTCACAAGGATAAAAGTTGTAATCTTTTTGATTTTCATTGTAAGCCTTAAAATAAAAGGATATATTTCGTTGAATTTGTTTGGTGAAGTTTGTAAGCAAGTTCAAATCAATGACAATCATCCCAACTTTATGAACAAGGCGCGACCAGTGGGAATACCCGGCCTCAAATCGGAGGTGCGTCGTGCTGCAGCGGCCATGATTCCTATCCCGGTGGAGGAAGAGGTCGAGGTTCGAGATTCGACCGAGGAGAAGTTCGAGGAGTACTTGTCCTCACCCTCTTCGAGATCAGTTCCCCGCCGCTCCAAGAGGTCTCGGCTGGGAGGCCGATGGGCCTCAGTAGGGCCCCGGGGCCGGTGAGTCCAAACCCGCCGCCAGGTAGCGAGAAATCCCCTCGTCGAAGTCCAAACTACAAAGCCGAGATGAATGTCGATGACGCTCTCCAGAGCCCGCCAAAGGCGAGCCAGCATGGCGCAAACTTCGCCAAGGCCATGCAATCCGTGGATGGGGTCCGCTATGAAGCGGATCTAAGATCGGAACTCGCGAGGCTTCACCTCAGGAATCGACAGTCCATCAGCCGTCAACCAACGAGTGGGTCGTGTCAAAGCGGAACGCTCCGCCGCGCCGAGGCGTATCGAGGCGTCGTGCACTCCTTGCACAAGCACGGCGTTAGTGCGGCGGGCTCGTGAGTTAAAGAAGGAAGTGGCAAAGCCACCAACGTCCGCCGGTTGGAGGCCGTCTAATGGTGCCCCAACCTCGATTTGCCCACACTCCGTCGGCACTTAAGCGAAGAATACGAGCGTTGCGATCCGGCGCCAAGGTCCAAGATTGCCGGCTTCAAAGTCAAAGCGTCTCCGTCACCACCACCAAACCGACTATCAAGGATGCGCTTGGGTCCTGAAGGGATCCGGGTCACTCCTCATAGGAGGCTGCACTCGTTCGAAGGACCGGAGATTCCGCAACCGGGTTAAAAATCGAAGTCCAGAGTCCCGAAACTTCCGCTCACATAGCGGAAGTCAAGGAAGTTACTTCGGTAGTTTTGGCCATTCTGGGAAGAGGCGGCTCGTCGATGGCGGCGACGTTATACCAGATCGGCGCCAACACATGGCGAGTTGCTCCGATACACACCCGGCGAGCTATACTACCGTGCAAAAGTGCGAAAGTCTCGAAAGGATTCCCTAAATTGGAGTCATGCTTGTGCTCAAGCTTATCAAGGCGGTGCTCTCGGGTGCAATTGCCATCAAAGCTCCGGATGTCGGTCTTCGAGAGGCTCACGGAGATCCGAGACCTAGGTCAAGGCGATTCATAAAGGATGACATCGAGAGAGGGTGAGCGCGAGGTCACTAATATATACGACAAGAGAACCATCGTCCGCGCTATTCGGCATCATGCGGCTAACTTCGTTTAGGTCGGGACTATCCGGCGGTCAGTCGATAAACTTCGAAGGGATACCCACGGAGGATGATCGTCGGTATCGGCTCGCGATCGCATCGATCATCTTGTATCTAGCGAAGGAGCCCAAAACACTTATGATCGATGCAGATCAAGTGGCCAAAATCTTGGATGAAGCGTTGAATAAACAACGGAAAACTTCAAGTTAGAAATGGAGTTGGCCATGGGGCGATGAGAGAAATGCATGACCAACGGATCAAGCCTTGACAAAACTTCAAGGTGAATGAGTCGAAGCATCAAGCGTCGATGAAGATGATAGCGATTGGTCGGGGAGGAAGCACAAGAAGATGATAACCCTCTGAACCCATAGCCGGGCAAAACATAGATATTGTTGCTTTCGGGAAGCGAGAAGATCAAAGACTTGGAGAGCAAAATCAACTCATTGATTTCAGCTCAAAGTAAAGAAGGCCGGTATCCTTGCCCATGCAGGAGTGGGAATCAATCCGTGCAGGTCGAAGTTTAACTTAATAAACTTCACACCATTTGTGGAAGGGTTCCCCGCTGACACTTGATTTATTTTAAGTGCACCTGGAGTTATTTACAGCGAACCCTTGATGGTTCGGTCATTCGTTAGCATACGTGGGTGCCGAGAGTTAATACGCGCCGTCTCAAGCGAGCATTCAGGTGGGGCGACATGATCTAGCTTCCTTACCAATTTCTTTGATGACGATACTGAAATTATCGTCGGGACATTGCTCGGCGAGAAGCGAAAAGCGGAGCTTGATTGATATCTTAGTCAAGCGGTTCGGAACAAGGCAATGAGCTGGCCGGATCAATAACGGAGGTTCATCCTCAAACACGCCACAACAACTATCGATAGATGTGCTTGAAGCAATGAGATTACGCACCATCGATAGCGATGGAAGGACGAAGGTTCGTGGAAACAGGTGAAAGATTCCTTAAAAGGAAAAAGCGGAAAGAGGCCGGTAGGCAATGAGCTTCCGTATGCTTTTTGTCCAGCGGCAAAGGGGAAAGCAACCCAGGCGGCGGTTCGCGAACCAAACATTCAACTCAACCCTAGCGGCGGCGGCAGCGAAGGCCGCTGGCGGGCACAATCAACGTGGCAACTGGGCCGAAAGCGAAGACCTGGGCCAGAATTCGAAGTCCTATTCCTTTAGGGGCGGCGAGATTCGGTCTCTTCAAATATCTTAATGAAAATAACAAGATCAAGCTCCCTCGATTCGGAATCAAGAGGAAGCAATGAGGGCAAACGACCCAAAATACTGCGTATCCGGGGGCAATTCATCATCCTACTAAATCTGTTTGACTTAAGGATAAAATCAGGGCTTTAATTGATGTAGGGTCATCACTATGAAGCCATCAAAGAAAAGAATATGGGAGGCGAATCGGTGTCCATAACTTTGAGTCGGTACCATTGACATGGTTTGAACCTAAACCCGATGGTCAAAGTAGCGGTGAAACGGTGAATGACGACCACACAAACAACGCCGAAAAGGACTTGTATCATTATCTGACCGAATGGCGAGTCTTGTCAGGTCGCGAACTACCGAAGATGAGCAATGGGTGGCCTCTTCGCCGTTGAAGAAAAACGGCGAAGGAAAGGCATGCCATACTGCTACTTAATTTTGGAGGAGGCGATGAGCAGTGGTAACATTCGGTTGTCAGAAGGAACACAAGCATACGAGTGGACACGAGTATAAGTACAAGTTACGGAAGTCCCGACCCTAATGCCAAGAGCGCTCGGAGCTGGGGGTACCAACAAATCCTCACTTTCGCCTGAGAAAGCGCGGCCGGATGGTACGCGAAGCCCGAACCAGCGGCCAAAGTTGACTCGAAGCGATCGATTGATCGCTGGGTGGAAGAGATAAGCGGGAACCCGAACTCGTGCCGCTTTGATGTAATGGCACAATTGGCCAATATCATAAGGATCACTCTATGAAACTGCTGCGGTTATCAAAGAGAGCGAGCTCTTCAAAGCCCAGCCGATTAAGTCTTCCTCACCGGTTAGGCGAGTCGGAAAATTCGGCCCAATAATCAATCTTGCGACTAAACATTTCCCTGCATCACTTTTACCAAGGAGGATATGCGGGCGAGGAATTCCAAGCCACGATAGGCAGCTATACTTCCGCAGGGTATATTGGTTCGCGAAGTCAGCAGGATCCAAGTCGATCCGGGTTCATTATGAGCATCATGCCCTAGCCTCATGTATCATCTTGGAATCCTGCTTTAGTAAATTAGTCAGCGGCACAATGATTCTGGATTTAACACGAGTGGGTCCGCCCACTTGGTAAAATCGGATTAAGTGCAAATGGGGACTTAAAGTCGAAGTCACACTGCTATGTGATTAGCGAGGAGACTTCCTATAACTTATTCTTTGAGTGGATATACGGATCACAATAGCGTTATAGTCCCATCTACTCTTCATCGATGTCTCAAGTATGTAGACACAAATAATGAGAGTCAAGGCGGTGGTGTGGACAAGCGACGTTTAAGGGGATGGAGAATTATTTCAGCGATTCCCTCCTTCACGGTAATGAGTCAAAGCGAATCATCGGCCCGAGCAGACGGCGGTGAAGACGTCTGCAGCGGGCTTGGTTATAGTGGTGGTTTTGTTTTAAGCGACATTGTACCTTGTAATCAATCTTGGCGATGAAGAATGCGTCGGATGAACATTATGTGGCAAATGCCGATGAATCAATAAATGCGATTTAGAGTATCAGTTGTCTTTGAATGATGTGATGGCGAGTTATACAGCGATCGAGTTGCACCTTGACTTCAGTCATATTACTTTACACAAAAGTAGTTAGAGATTCCTTTGGGGCGGCTCGTCATCCACCGAAGATCAAGTAGTGAGGAAGACTTGGTTTACGGAAAGAATCGGTTCAGCGAGAATCATTTCTTTGAAGAAGATGAAGATGACAACGGACCTATCCTCCACACATTGGATATAGTCCGAAGCGGGTATCATGAAGAAATGGGGGTACAACTTGGCGCTTGAAGGTCTATGTTTTGGCGAGGTCCTCGAGTCCCTCCTAAGCGGCATATGTCCCGAGGAAGCGGATAATTACTATGCATTTAGGGGTGGGATCGAATCCTCCTCGAGATGAATGCTCATGGGCGATTGATAATAATCCACCCGATGAGGGAGGCGGACATTCGTGCGACTCTTGACTGGGATTCTAACACCTCGGGAAGCTTTCAAGGCTTTGATGTCAAATATGGCTACGATGCGATCCTGCTACTATTGAAGTGATGAAGATGTGCCAACATGGGAAGACCCATGGATCCATCAACTTCGAGCAGGTTTGGGGATAGATTCAAACAAAGAGAACCCCCACTAGGGCCGAGGTAGTCGAGGTTAATATAGGCTGACGAGCGTCAGAAGCTCATAAACATCGATAATACTCTTCCCTCGAGAGAGAAGGAAGAGTTAATTGCCTTGATCGGGGTATATCGGCGTGTTATACGGAGTTACGAGGACATGAGGGGCTCGACCCAATAATGGCGACATCGCCTCAACATCAAGATGGATGTCAAACTGTCAAGCAACAGCAAAGGCGGTTTAGATCCACAAATATTGCAGCGATCGTTGTAAGTGAAGAAACTCATAGAATCGGGTTCATCGAGGAAATTCAACACGGATTGGGTGGCGAATATAGTCCGGTCATGAAGAAGAATGGTTCGATTAGGATGCAATGGACGACTGAGACCTAAGCTGCTTGCCCAAAGGATGATTTCCTCGCCAATCACCGGCGTCATAGTTGACAATACATGTGGATTCGAGGATGTCCTTTATGGATGGCTTTTGGGGTACAATCAAATCAAGATGCACCGATGGCCAAACACCGGCGTTCGAGCGCATCGGTATATTTTGCTACGGTCATGCCGTTCGGCTTAAAGAACGGCCGGTGCAACATACCGGCGAGCAATGGCGGAATTTTCGGGATCATCTTGGAAAAGCGGTCGAATGCTACGTCGGCGACTTGGTGGTGAAAAGCCGTGACAAAGAAGATCACATTAAAGATCTTAAAAGCGGTATTCGAGCTCATGCGAACTCATCAATTAAAGATGAATCACCAAATCCTTCCTTGGGATGTCGGTGGCAAGTTTCCCGGCTTCGTCGTCACCAACAAAGGAATCCATGTTGATCGACAAAGTAAAAGCGATTCAAAATTGCAACCTCGAAAAATCGAGAGAACTTCGGGGTTACAAGAGGCGATTGTATTCGGCGGTTCATATCGAACCTATCAGGAAGTGCCAACCGTTCTCAAAGTTGAATAAGAAGAGCGTGTCGTTTATTTGGGGCGGCGCTGCCGAAGCATTGAAGAGATCAAATCGTATCTCGCTAAACCTCTGTTCTTGTTGCACCGGTCCGGAAAACCGTTTTGATCTACGTCAAGAAGCGGATCACTCGTTAAGCGCTTTACTCGCGGAGACGGCGGCGGCGGTCCGCGAGCGAGCGGTTTATTACACAGGCGAACATTAGTGGTGAGTCTCGATACCAATGGTCGGCGGTGCCTTGCATTAGTGTTAGCGATTGAAATCGGACACTATTTAGTGGACGGGCGATTTATGTTATCTCTAGCGTAAATCCGGTCCGAATATTTATGACAGTAGGCCTCAATGAGTTGGCGTTTGGCGAAATGGGCCTTGCTCTTGTCCCAATATGACATTTCAAACAACGAAGTCGGTCAAAGGACAAGCGATTTGCGATCTCTTGGTACCCGGCCCGACAGGGCCTTGATTGAGCTATATGATGATCTTCGGATGAAGTCGAAGTTCACTACATCAGCCAACAAATATGGCGTGTACTTTGAGACTTCTCGAGCTACTAATGTAGCAAGTGCCCCGGATGTTCTAAAATCTCGGTAGGTCGGAGTTGTCTTGATTTCCCAGTCATGTCATGCCCGTGCTTATTCACTCACGAACCTTTCCAATAACGTAGCGAATACAGCGCTTACTTATCGGACTTAGCCATGAGGGCTGGGGTCGAATATCGAGGCATCTGGCGATTCACAATTGATAGTCGGGCAGATCCGTGAACTCACAGTCAGATCTAATTCCTTATCATCGGTAGCAATCGAAATGGCGGACTCGTTCGAAGAGTTCTTCATCGAATATATCCGCGCCTCCAAAGCGGCTTAGCGGATGCGGCGTTAGGCGTGTCGTTAGCACAACCTTCGAGCCGAGCAATTAGTTACGGTCGGGACTCATCAACTCTTCGTTACCAATATGTAATGAGGTACAAGAAGATGAAGGGTAATTACCAAGAGGTACATACAACCCAAACCAAATTGGAGCCCGAGATTGGCTTTCCTATCATCGACTCGTCTTGCATGGTATTTTGCGAGAAAGGCGTGAAGGAGAATCAATCGGTGAAGAGCTCAAGATTCTTCTGACACGGAAACCCGGATGCTATACGCCAGAGTACGGCGGTCTTTACTCCGATGCCTTTCAAACAAAGCGAAGAGGTCGCCGGGAAGCACCGCGAAGGTGAATGTGAGTGCACACCGGCTGGTCCCAAGCTCTATGATGGTCGAGGAGAATGGGCTACTTTTGGCCCACGATGATTAATGGCCTTGATCGATACGCTTCGGAAATGCCGCGTGTCAAGTTCCGCATTATATATCATCGACCTCACGGCGGTTGCATCCCTGACCACATCACGGCCATTGAGACATGGGGAATGGGCGTTGTAGGTCCTATTTCCTCCCGTCGGTCAAAGCGTCGGTTTATTCTAGCGATCACCGATTACTTCTCAAGTGAAGCGAAACAATCCCACTAAAGGAAGTCAAAGTACCGTCATCAAATTTATCAAACACCATGTCATCTGACCACGGTGTTCCAAGGCGGATCGTGCATGACAGCGGTCCCCAATTCATCGACAATTCCTTCGCCGGGTTTTGCGAAATTCAAACAAAGGCGTCTGTCGGCGGCCTATAATCCGGCGACAAATGGATTGGTAGAGGCTTTCAACAAGGCGATCATCAAATACATCGAAGCTTGTGAAGAATAACAAGCGAGGCGGGACGATAAACTTCGGGCACTCGGGCATATCGCTGCTTGATGCATACGCATGGAGGCGACCCGTACTCTACGGTCACGGGTGTGAAGCGGTTCTCCGTTGAAATCGGTCCGTCATCGCCGCATCGCCCTTTCGCGAGATGACATGAAGAACAACATCAAAAGCGTCTCGAAGAACGAGATGTTAGATGGCGACGGAGGCTCAACAATGCATTGAGTTCTATCAACCTAGGATGTCGAGGGCTTTCAACAAGAAAGTTCGACAGAGAACAACTGAGAAAGATTTGGTCCTCATTGGAGCGGCCGATAATCCTCACTTCAAGAAGAAAGTAAATTGAACCTAAATGGGAGGGTCGTTTGTAATAAAGCGGTTTACTCAATGGTGCATATCGCCTAATTACCCAAAGTGGCGGCCAGGCAACTAATCTTAGATAAATGGGAAGTTCTGAAGAAATACTACCCTTAGTATCTTCGGGATAACCCGTTCAGCGAAGTTCCTCGTGGGGTGTTTCACCCACTTTTCTTGAGGATAACCCTAGATTTGTCCTCTATCATAATTTCACCCACCGATCAAATTCCTTGGCGGTAGGTCTACAAATTTTGGTACATTACCGTCCTCTTGATTCCTTCTATGAACAAGAGGCCCACTCAAAATCTCCTTTCCTTGGAGAAAGAATATAAAATTCTTCCTCTCCAGCGTAAAATCTTCGTGTCAAGCGGAAGGGTTCCATCTTTCATCTTAGGTAGCACCGGTGAAGGTATCTTGGGGATTTTGGAACCGAGGTTGTCCGTGAAGAGTCACGAGTCTTTTAGGTTCTCGGTGGAGATCACTCTTAGTTCCATCCTCATCCTAGGTAGCCCGTGAAGGTATCTTAGGGATGTTCGACCAGGTTGTCCTTTGAAGGTGCTGAGTCTTTTCGGTTCTTGAGTGGAAATCCACTTTTAGTTCCATTCTCCATCCTAGGTAGCCCGTGAAGGTATCTTGTAGGGATATTCGACGAGTTGTCCTTTGAAGGTCGCTTTGAGTCTTTTCGGTTCTTGAAGTAAATCCACTTTTAGTTCCATTCTCCATCTAGGTAGCGCCCGTGAAGGTATCTTGGGATGTTCGACCGAGTTGTCACTTTGAAGGTCACGAGTCTTTTCGATTCCTGGCGGGCCCACACTATTGGTTTCATAGAAATAGAATATAAAGTTTCTCCCCTTTCACCAATTTACTCCGGTTCAGTCATTCTCCGGTCAAAAGAAGACACCAAGGTTCGTCTTGGGGCATTCTATCCCGAAGCCTAAGAGGGATAAAGCCAGCGCCTCACCGCGTTGCGGTTTAATCTTTTCAGATTGAAGAAGACACCAAGGTTAGATCTTAGGGTATTTTATCGAAGCCTAGAAGGGATAAAGCCAACGCCTCACCGCGTTGCGGTTTAGTCTTTCTCCAGATTGAAGAAGACACCAAGGTTAGATCTTGGGGTATTTTATCCAGCCTAAGAAGGGATAAAGCCAGCGCTCACCGCAGCGTTGCGGTTTAGTCTTTCTCAGATTGAAGAAGACACGGTGCGATTACGGGTATTTTATCCGAAGCCTAGAAGGGATAAAGCCAGCGCCTCATCAGCGTTGCGGGTTAGTCTTCGTGAAAAAAGCCGAGGCCTCGTATTCAACATCATAGCATTAAGTCTAAGAGAGTCTCATTCTTTTAGCACAGCGTCATGTGCAGACGGATCCGAATAATCATGCGCTAGCCTCAAGCGGTAGTTGGTAAAGGCTCATCAAACCGTTGAGAACAGGGTTGGCCAATAACCTTAAAGCCAACGCCTCAGCAGCGTTGCGGTTTAGTCTTTCTCGATTGAAGAAGACACGAGTTCGATTACGGGGTATTTTATCCGAAGCCTAAGAAGGGATAAAGTCAGCGCCTCACAGCGTTGCGGTTTAGTCTTTCGATTGAAGAAGACACGAGTTGATTACGGGGCATTTTATCCGAAGCCTAAGAAGGGATAAAGCGGCCTTCCTGCAGCGTTGCGGGGTTTAGTCTTTTAGATTGAAAAGACCGAGTTGGATTACAGGGTATTTCATCCGAAGCCTAAGAAGGGATGAGTCTACGTGTAGCAGCAGCGTTGCTTAGGGTGGTCTCTTGCGAAGTAAAAGGTAAGCCTCATTATTCAACATGGTAGCATTAAGTCTAAGAGTTTTAATTAGTACAACGTCGCGTCTTGAGCGGATCGGATAATCCGCCGCTAGCCCAACTCAAGCGGTAGTTGGTAAAGGCTAATCAAACCCGTTGATGGTGAGGGTTTGCCAAAATCCTATAAGTATTATGGTTAATTATTTACTACGAAGTAAAAGAATCATAATAAACAATGAAAGGAATGGATCTTATTCATTTGAAGCAAATATAGAAGGAACTACAAGCTGTTTAAACATCAAGTCTATGACAAAGGATTTCTTTGTTCAAGGTGAGACACTTCACCATTGTAAGCTGGTGGAGTTCTTCACTGTAACTTCGACCACGAAGGACTCCTCATCGGTGTTGGTGTCGTAGTTGCCTCCTCGAGCTCGCCGGTTTGCCCGTGGTCGAGTTCCACTAGATGCAATGGTGAGGCTTCTTCCTTGTTGGCCTTGGCGACTCAAAGCTACTCATCCTATCTTCCTCGGCATGGAGCTCTCCCACGGCGGTATTATCCTCTCCGCTTTTCGCCGATATCGGTGCGGATGTGGCTTAGGGAAAATATGTTTCAGCGGCAACTCGAGCCGTAGCGGTCTCTCTCGCATCACGGACTTGAGCCGGTAAAAACCACGAGCATCGCGCCATGCCTCTAGCGTGCATCGATCACGGTATGTATGAGGAAGCCCGCCCGCGGCTCTTGCGGTCACGGCTTTCCCTCCGGATGGGGTCATCAACAATGGCGAGCCGGCTCGGGATAACCCATATCTTGTATCGAAGCTATCAGGGGATCAAGCGGTGGCACGAAGCGATGAAGAAAAGCCCGCCATGAAGGACCTTTTCGATCACCATGTTCACCAAAGAAAGAATGGCGTACTTCCAAGCGGATAATGAGATGGGATGGATCTTCATCCGGCATCAGCGCTCTCGCCAAGTCATGGAGTGAGATGGCTTAACGCACGGAAGAAAAGAGGACTTTAGAATTTTGACCAAAATGGGCGAAAATTTATTGGGCTAAAGACCCTACAGTCTCGCCGGTGTAGTCGGAGGCTAAGCGAGTCTACGAGTATCTGTCATTGGGATCATCAGCGTGTTGAGCCCTCGGTGTGCTCATCTATCTCAGCGGTTATTGTGGTAGGCGATTAGAAGCGGCGGAAGAGAGTACCTACAGCTACACAAGGGAATGTCTCGACCTCTTTATAGTGGTATTGGCGGCCGGTCCTATAATTAATCGAAGAGAAAGTTCATACCTTCTTGAGGGCGGTAGCCCGGTGAAATCTTCACCAAGGTATCTCCATCGTGACCAAGCGTAGCGAGGTCATCCATGGAAGTGTTAGGGTATAAACGGATCCACGAAATCTTCCATGGAAGAATGCGAAAAAAGGCATTAGGAAGGCGAATGCAATTAAGTCAAACAACGGGTAAGCTACATTACCTCCTACAATGGGGTCGACTTGCTTAGTCTCGATTTGTGCATTTGTCTCTGCAATCCCTCTAAAAGAGCAAAAGAGGTAATTAGTGGAGTGCGAATTAGAGTCGTTCAATTCATTAAGTCATCGGAGGAGGAGTTATTGGCGTTAGATGTACAGGGTTCACGGATCGAGGTCCTACGTCGGCCTCCTCCGCTATAGCTCATACATTTGTTGAGTAAAACTTGGCTCGGCATGGCGAGCTGGCTCGGCAAAATTGTGGTGAGCAAAATCAAAGCGAGGAGCATAAGCCTAGAATCCCGCATGCAAGCGAGAAATGTAGGTCTCTAAAAGTTGAAATTCGAGATTTCATCACGGTGAATTATTACCTCCGTCACCATTTGGAGCATTCTTGGTCAAGTCTATGTGAAAGGACTAAGGATTCACGTAATTCTTATGAGCTAACCTCTTTTGTTTAACCCCTTGGGAGATTGAAATTCTTCCTCTTCAGCGATTTTCTGAAAATTCAATTGGATGAGAAATCTAGTGGAAAGGATGAGAAAGCAACTAAGAGGAGAAATGCAGGAGTCCTTCTCATGAGTTCGACCTCAGCTTGGTCCTCTCCTAAGCGGCTGGCGTCGAGTTGCGAATCCCTCCTGACCTCACTTTCGATCGATAAGATTGGCGCTTCCCTCTGAGCTTGGCGGCATCTGTGGATGTCGAGTCTTTGGCTCATAGCGATGCCGGCTACGGTCTGAGATGGCCCTCACGGGGGCTGACTCGTTAACTACTAATAGACTACAATGGAGGAATGCTCGGTGGCAGTCGAGCTTCGGGGGAGACTGAATCTAGCACCGGTACATCCATGACACTCCACAACCATGCTCGAAGGCCATCCACAAGTCCACCTTGAGTCACGGAGGCGTCGGTTCGGGTTCCCAACATAAAGTTGGTGAATAACCCGACTGGAGCAAGCAACCCGAGGAAAATAAGGCTCGATGAAGCATTCCTCCCTTACCGGAAGGTGAGATACCGGCACGATATTCACTAGCCGGTTAAATAGCCAATGTTAAGTGAAGTCTGGCGGGTCTTGGCATCTCTCGTCAACGAGGACTCACCATATTGACCCGAGAATCGAGGAAAACATCTGGAAAAGATCCACCCTTTACGAATGCATCGTTTCTTGATCTGCAAAATCCGCCCTTCCATCACAATCCTCTACCAAGTAAAGAAGGGTAGGCGAATCTGTGGAACTTCGGTCGCGAAACATCATGTCGGAGACGATCAGGACCAACGAGGCCATCAAATAGGTATATGGGAGCTCTACCGGACGGAAGGGATGCGTGATGATGGCTCGTCCTTTCTCACGATGGCCTTCGAACTATATCGCCAATCCACGATGAATCTGGCCGCATCAGGAAGGAAGGAGAGTTCCTTCTTGTGGGCGAGTTGAGCTGCGGGGTAAGGACCTCCAAGGTAAAGCATCATCAGTTGATATGGAACCACACACTTCTTGAGCAGTTGCAAGATAGCTGCTAGAAGAGTTGTCATTTGGATAGGCTTCCGCGTACCACAGAAAGGTGCATAAACTTGGTCCCTGAAGGAAAGCCTTCTTTGAAGCGTGGTGAGTGTATAGAGTTAGCCTCGGACTTCTCGATCGTTCGTTAACCTTGAAGGAGTGGCGGTGATAGTTCACATATTTCCTCGCCCGATTTGTCCTCAAATCTTTGGAACAAGTAGTGTGAGCTGCCGGACTCACTGCGATTTCCTCTTGGCGCAAAGGTTGAGTTGGGCGAGCTATATGGTAATGACAAGTGAGATCCATAAAGTCTTATAACGTGATGGTCGCTCCTTGGTGGCTCAGTTCGATTGGAAGGAAAGTACTCCGATATAGCATCTTCCCATGGGTAGACACGAAATCTGGTACATCTCATGCAAAACTGACTACGCGTGTTTAGTGGCATATTGAATCACGGATTATAAAGCTCGAATAAGGTGAAGAAATGGTTAGCACGATTGGAAGGCCATACATGGTGTACGAATCGGCCGAATCTGAGGCCATAACCGCGAAGTTCTCCATCCCATGGTGGGGCGTAAGTGGTCGGCGACCCATGCTTACTTGCCAGTGTACCCGGTAGAAGAATCTATGGCCCGGACGGCGGCATCTCTACGCTAATTTAGCAAAGGCGATTCCTCAAAGTCGGCGAGGAGCGAAAAGCTCATCGCAGTGGTGTGTCGATACAACCCGGTGAAGGCCGGGCCAGGCGATTCTGTTGGAACCGAGCCATTTCTTTGGGTAATAAACCCACAATGAATATGATCATGCTCCTCGATTGACGCCATGACATGCGGTGTCCGACATGGTGTCTAAGGTCGGTCAATGAGAGAGGTATCAGGAATACAAGGGGCCTCGTCGTCTTTGTTCAACCACCTCTCACTCGATAAGAGGCGTAGCAGGATCCTTAGCTGGCCGAATAGATAATCGTCTTTTCGCAAAGGTTGATGAAATGGCGTCCCTTCAGCGGTGCATCGGTGACCAATCGTCGGAGAGCGGGAACTCCCCTCAAATCGGACTGGATGGTCTCCATGAGGTGCAGTATAAATCGGCGAGATAAAAATCGGCGGGATCATCACACATGGAATAATAATCACTATGGCGTCCATCGACCGCGTGGTGGAAAAGCTCAAGGAATAATCAAGCTGAAATCGAGAAAATATTGAGGTTAGTAAATGGCGTTGAATTCATCTTACATAGATTGAGTCCGCGACCTTATAGCGGGTATGGCGATTTCATCCGTATTAAATACGGGAGAGCGAAAAATATAGCCAGCGTAATCAAGCGGCAATATATCCGTTCTACAGGCGGAAATCTGGTGTGAAATCGCTCCGTTAAAGCTTATCGGAGCGGGTGATCTTTGAAGCCTCAATCCTCCGCGAAGGAGAATCCGGCTCTTCAATCGCCTCACAAAGGAGAACGAAGCGGGGTCATAGCGAGCGTGCACGATCTTTGAAGCCTCAATCCTCACGAAGGAGAATCCGCGGCTCTTCCCAATCGCCTCACAAAGGAGAACAGCGGGGATGCAGCGCATATATGTCACGAATATGATGATTGGCCACCATGCGAAAGAAGGAGGCGTGCATTCCGCAGCGTGATGAGTTGATCGACTCCTCAGCAGCGTGATCTTCAGCGGCGACATCGAAACGCAAAGACAAATAAAGTCAAATCACGGTTGAAAATCAACTAAAAGGCATTAAAAGCGTGAAATGCGGCTCATCGGCCTAATCGGTGCTGATGATCAGGTTTGAAACGACGGTGCGGCCAGTGCGGACCAGCCAGCCTAGCGGCCGAACGAGCACCGTAAAACGCGCCGCCATCGCCGTACAGCTGGCGCTGGCGCAGCATATGGCTTATGGCGCCAGTAGGCGCAATAATATTGGTATGGCAGGCTCATGCGTAATGGCGCCCAGTAGCGACATGGTCTGTGTAGCTAATGGCGCCAGTAGCCGACAGTAATGGCCCATGGTATTGGCGTGATCTTGAGGCCGCCAACGCCGTAAGCTCCGCCAGCATCCGCCTTGTTATCCAGACCCGCCGATCTTCCTACCTGTTGAAGCAAACAAAACAAAACAAAAAAAAAAAGGAGAAATAAAAGAAGAAGAAAAGGACGTTGTAAAGACTTGTGCATGTACCTCGTTGTCAGAGAGAGATGGGCGACGAGAGGCGAGATGAAAACAGAAAAAGAACAAGAGGGGGCGGCCTAGGTGAGCAAGAGGGGATGGGGGTATTTATAACAACTCTAATGGGCCCAAATCAATTCTAGTGGGACTCTAATCAGCCCCTAATTAGGAGTCCTAGTGGAACCTTATTTGGATGTCAAGATAGTGCCAAATCAGTCCGTTGATTGGCTTCTACCCCTCCGCTATATGTGGAAGATTAGAATTTATTGTGGATAACACCCGTGGTTGCATCGGCCGATCAGCGTGCCTAATCCTACTCCAACTAGGATTACAGTATAAGCTGTTTCCTAATTTGTGAGAAGTTCAGGAAGAATATTCTCACAAGAAATATTCTTAGGGATAACTTCGATCGTCTTGGATGCATCGGCCTTGATCAACGCGTTGCCCAATCCTACTCAACTAGGATTACAGTATAAGCTGTTTCCCAATTTGTCGAAGTTCGGAAGAATATTCTCACAAGAAATATTCTTAGGGATAACTTCGATCGTCGCGGATCCCATCGGCCGATCAGCGTCATGATCCTACTCCACTAGGATTACGGTATAAGCTGTTTCCCAATTTGTAGAAGTTCGGAAGAATATTCTCACAAGAAATATTCTTAGGGATAACTTCGATCGTGCGGATTACATCGGCGATCAACAGCGCCACCCAATCCTACTCAACTAGGATTACGGTATAAAGCCTAATTTGTTAGAAGTTCGGAAGAATATTCTCACAAAATATTCTTAGGGATAACTTCGATCGATGCGGAATTACAAGCGCCAAATCAGCGTCGCTAATCTCAACTAGGATTACGGTATAAGCTGTTCCAAATTGTCAGCGAGGAGTTCACGGAGAATAAACCCATATTCTTAAGGATAACTTCGTTGTAAAATTCCTCCACCATAATCTCCAAGAGAGGAATAATCGGCGAGGAGTAAAAGTCATGATTGGCGTCGGATAATGTGTTGATCGAAGAAACTTCTCCCACGGTGGATAATCATATCCTCGCTGTAGTTAACCAACAACACGTGATGATGGAGAATTAGCGAGTGAAGGTTATGAAGTTCCATGTATTCGACCAGCGTGTGCGAAAAGAGTTCGCGACATACGGAGAAGTCAAAAATTTGAGGTTAGTCAAACAACGACCAGCAGAGCGCGAGTTACAAACAAAACTCACCCACCGGCTTGAGTCAAGATAACAAGCGGTCGGACAATAAATGCAGCACCGTGATCTTATCGAATCCTACAAAGCTGGATGATCACGAAAGAATCGAAGATTTGAAGCTATCTTTGGGACCCTCGGTAGGCGAAGGCGGGAACCATCATGTCAAAGCATCGGACTCATCAAGAATCGAGGCGAGGCGGCTTTGGAGGGGTATCTGTAGGCATAAAAATTGCTTATCGATGCGAGCGAAACTTCGTGACGGTGGGTTGACAACCGGCGATCCATTCGACAAACCGGCGTCGCCAAAGCGCATCCGCCGCCAAAGCGGCGTGAAGCGGTCGGCGAGCACATGAAGTGGGTTGGCAAAGGCGATGAAACCAATGAAGCGGCGTGCGAGTTGATTAAACTCAAGCGTCGATGAGGCGGAATCAACCATACCTAGTCCGTCGATGCAAGCGAACTGTTTGAGCTCACGAAAGTTGATGGGACGCGGACTCAAACACAGCGGCAACATCAGGGGCAAAACCAAGCGGGAAGACCAAAAGAATCGGCGGAGAAACGGCCTAAAGCGGCGAGGCAGCGCCAAGGCGGCGCCTCGGTAAACCTCGGCCAAAATGGCCAAGGTGGCTCGGCACTTTAGTGAGCCACCTCGACCAACTTGGTAGAGGTGCCTCGACCAACAGTGAGGTGCTCGGCAAAGTGGCGAGGAGGCTCGACCACTTTGGCCGAGCCACCTCGGCGGCTTGGCCAAGGTGCCGACCCAGTGGCAGGTGGCTCGACAAGTGGTAGAGCCACCAAGTGGCATAACTCCCCGTTGTATAAATAGGGGGTCTTGGGAGGATTTTAGGGTGGACGGCCGGAGTTTTGAGGCTTTGGAGCTTGGATTTGGCGGTTTGAAGATCTTGAAGAATTCTCCACGAGATCCGAGCCGTCGGCGTCCGGATATTCAAGCGGAGGCAAGCTGGATTGGGTCGAACTCTGATACCCTCTAGGTTAAGCTTAGTCTTAATCTCGGGGATAGCGTGATTTCTCCTAGTAGATCTCACCCGCTCGGCGATCCTCTCCTTCGTTGAGTGTGATCCCGAAGGCGATCCCCTCGCCGTGAGTGTGATCCCTCAGCGCCGTTTCCTTGAAAGAGCCCCTTTATCTGTAGTTTTCAGGCAGGGTCTCCACGGATCGAATTGCGCGGTGGTCCACGGACACAACAAGTCCCGGCACGGGCAAAGAACCCATAGCGAGGACCTCGATATATGAGATCCTCGTGTTTGTTCTAAGGATAAAAAGTTGTAATCTTTTTGATTTTCATTGTAAGCCTTAAAATAAAAGCGATATTTCTCGTTGAATTTGTTTGGTATTTGAAGTTTGTAAGCAAGTTCAAATCAATGACAATCATCCCAACTTTTACATGAACAATTTTATAACAAACTCCATATTGATAATATGAATCCTCTACACTTAAACAGTAATATGATGGCCTCCACATGTGCATTAATATCAACATGTCATTCATATTTTTGTATAAAATTTTATGGACTTACAAGTATATATCTCTTTTATCATTTGGCTATACTATTTGTTGATTTATCTCTTTATATGTTCATTTGGAAAGCATTGAGTTGTTTTGCTAATAATAAAAGGGAGAGATGTGGAGAAATTTGAAAGTTTATTTTGAAATTTGTGGAAATTTGATAAAGAATGTGATTTTTAATGAATTTTTCTAAACATTTATTTTTGGGGAGAAGGGAGAGTTTTGAAAGATGAGAAGTCCAGTTGTAGGAGTTTGTAGATAATATGTATCTCACGTTTCATGCATGCGTACACATAGGAGAAGCTTGCATATCATATTTCATATATCATGAAACTGATTAACAACACTTCATGTATCTCAAACATTCATTCTTTTGATTTTAAATTTTCTAGTTTGTTATTAAGCGGGAGAGATTGTTAGAACCGTGTCCATATAACTAACTTATTATTAGGACGTGTTCATATAACTAACTTAGTTTGATGAATAACAAATATTCATATTGATCTAATATGTGTTTGAGATGATCTATGCAGGTTACAAGAAGTTAGAAGCAAATTTGGAGGTGAAAAGAGCAAGAAACAACTAAAAGAACAAAATTAGCAAAATACTCATCGATGAGGGGGGGTCTACGCATCAATGAAAATGAGGTCGACAGAGAGCAAAAATCAATTATAGTCAAAACTCATCGATGAGAAATTGGGCTCATCGATGAGCCTAGAGTTGAGCTCATCGATGAGCCAACCCACTTATCGATGAGTGATTGAAATTTTTTAGAAATTTATTTTGATTTGAATTCGATTATAAGTCATTCGTTGTTGAGGCTATATATGATCTTTTCTCTCATTTTTTATCAAATATTATAGACCTAACTCAAAGAGAAAAATAAATGGGGGCAGGGGGAGGGGAGAGCTAGGGTTTCAACTTTCGTGATTGATCTTGCTCAACCTTCTCAATTTGCATCCTCGATGTTATCCAACCATCAACTTTCAAGAATTGTTGTCATTAGATCTTAGTTTTTACATCGTTCTTCCAGAGCTTAACTTATATTATCAAGAAGAACTGTTTGCTAAGTAATGTGATTTTTATTTGTGCTTAACGATATTGTTTTTTATTTTAATCTTGTTTTTACAATCTTGTGATTGGTTTGTGATGGTGGACTCAAGCCGGGGCTGATAAAGGGTTTGGCTACTCGCTAGGGCTAGGGTTACTCACTTTGAGAGTTAGGTCAGATAACTAGTTTGAGAGAAACTAGGGTTTCAGTCCTATAAACCTACTAAATCGAGTTTGTGATTCAGGAAAACTTTCATCATAGTGAGGAAGCCCCTTCACAAGAAGGAAGAGCGGATATGAGATTGTCTTATCTGAACCACTATAAAATATTTGTGTGTTTTGGTTGATTATTCTGATACTTGGTTTGCTTATTTTTTTATTATATTTACTTTTATTTTTGTTGCATATTCTGTGTTTATAAACAATGATAGTCAATCCTATTTCCCCCCCCCCCCCTCTATGCTTGCAGCTTAGATCCTGACATAGAGAATGTTCATTATTTGGGATGAAGCACGTATGATACATAGTACTGTTTTGAAGCACTTGACAGAACCTTAAGAGATGTACTTAGGTTTTCAAATCCCAAACTATTTGGTTGGAAAGTAGTCGTATTTTATGGAGATTTTAGACAAATATTATCAATCATTCCTATAGGTAGCAGAGCAGATGTTGTGTTTGCCACAATCAACTCTTTACATTTGTGGGATTTTTATCGTGTTTTAAGTTTGTCAAAATATATGAGGTTACTATCGAGCTCTCCAAATAAACAAGCTACAGAACTTGGAGAATTTTCTGAATGGATACTAAATATCGGAGATGGAAAAGTTGATGGACCTAATGTTGGTGAAGCATTGACTGAGATTCCAGATGATTTACTCATCAAGGATTTTATTGATCCTCTTGCAACAATTATGGAGAACACTTATCCTAATTAATTGGATATCCTGTCAGATTCCATTTACCTTCAAAATTGAGTCATTCTTGCTCCAACACTTGAAATTATTGAAGTTGTGAATGGATAGCCAGTGATGTTGCTTAGGAATGTAGACCAATCATTTAGTCTATGTAACTAGACAAGGCTAATCATCAGTCAATTGGAAATCATGTCATTGAAGAAATAGTTATATCATGCAATAATATTGGCGAGAAAGTTTTCGTTCCCAGAATGATTTTGAATCTATCAGAGTTAAGATGGCCTTTTAAACTACAATGAAGACAATTTCTTTTTGCTATCTTCTTTGCTATGACCATAAACAAAAGTAAGGGTCAATCCCTTTCTAATGTTGGTCCATACCTTCCAAGATCTGTTTTTAGTCACATGGGCAATTTTATGTTACTATTTCTAGAGTAAGAAGTAGGAAGGATTTGAGAATTTTGATTCACGATAAAAATATTCGGGTTTCAAATTTGACATATAATGTCGTCTTTAAAGAAATATATCAGAATGTATAGGTCAACTTAGCATACATATAAAACTTCATGATTAGGATTATACTAACGGTATTGCATAGTAGTTTTAATACATTGTTCAAATTTATGAGTGAGTATTACATGTTTAGACCATTTAATGTAGTTGATGTATCTTTGATAATTTGCTACAATTTCATGTGTTTAGTTAATATGTTCTAGTTGCTTACTGATTGAATGATCCATTAACATGTTAGCTTAGCATGTTTGTCAACTGAAGTAAAGTATTTGAATTATTGCGGTTTCATGTGGTAATGATTTATCAGATGTTTCTATTTCTTATAGTTTCTAAGTGGAGATAAATTAATTTTAGAATATTATTAATTGTTTTGTTGGAAGTATATTTTCTTTGTTTTGCAAATTTTGATTTATTTTGAAAATTCATGGAATATTGAAAATTTTGAACTTTTACGCAAAGTCTAGACTATTTGTTTTGAAGATATATATTTTTATTTTCCAAATTCTTGATTTTTAGCAAATTCTAGACTATTTTACAAATTCTAGAATGTTTAGCAAATTTTGAACTGTTTTGTAAATTCTAGACCTCTTTTGCAAATTCGGACTGATTTGTAAATTCTAGATTGTTTAGTAAATTCGAATTTGCTTAGTAAATTTTGGAGTGTTTTTAAATTTTAAATTGATTTGTAAATTCTAGACTGATTTGCAAGTTCTAGGCTATTTTGCAAATTACACTATTTTGTAAATAGATGTATTATTTATAGTTCATAATATCAAAAATATGATTTAGCACTAACATCTTGTCTTTGTTTAAGAATTTTGCAATACTATGAAGCTTCATATGGCACCAAGAATAGATACAACTTGAGATAATTTATTGAAAAAAACTTAGAAAATTATGGTAAGAGTTATCTGCTTATGGAATGTCTTTGAAATTAAATTCGAGAAATAGGTTAATTCCATCGAGATGCTCCTCCTAGATAAGAATGTTATATTTCTTACTCTTCTATTATTTTTATTGTTCATGTATTATTTCCTCTCCTATTTTTAAAATATTGTTAATAAAATAAAGCTCGACCATTCTAAGAGTTTTTTAATTTATGAATGAAAGGGAGGAAAAATTCAAGTAACAATCAAGATCTCACTGGTCTATAAATTCAAGTCACTATTGAATGAAAGAAAATGCTATAGGTGAAAAAAAATAGTAGTACAGTTATTTAAAAAAGTTGTAAAGAGGACATTGTTGATCCCTAAGGAAAAATCTAACAATAATTACAAGATAGCATTTTAAATGAGGGGAACTGATATCTATACTACTATTATAAAAAGAACATTATGGGATAGTGAAAATGTGGAGGAATATTGGACATTTCAGCCATTCCTTTTGCATTTAGGAGGGTAGAATTATAATTTTATAAGTTATACTTTTTCTTTCTTTTCTTTTATCTTTCTTTTTTTCTAGAATTTTTAAAGCATCCCATTGGAGCTCACTAATTAAATATTTATTACATTGTATAATATAAGAAGATATAAATTTGAAATGGAAGTTATTTTCTAAAAATGGTAAATAAATACAAAAAACAATTAGAATTTCAATATGTTCCAATATAAATATTATCGAAATATATATCTAAATACTTATCTTAAAAATAATTAAATATAATAATCTAAAGATAAAATATGCCAAAAGACTCCTCTTAATGGCATTTTCTAGAAAATTTGGATCATCATTCAAATTGAATACATGTCATAGCCGATTTGAATAAGATAAGATAAAATATCGCATATCAAATGATCAAATATCATAAAAAGATCTTACAAAATCCAATGATACTTTGGGATGTTAAGTGACTCGTTTAAATTAAATAAAAGGAATAATTAAGTTTAATACATGTTACACGTTCATTTGCACGTGTCATGAGCGAGTGAGTCCATGGCTTTGGGCGCACATTAAGGGGTTTGCTAATGTGCTCTGTCCCCTCTACAACGAAGAAGAAGAGATCAAATCAAGGTCAAAAGCCACAAAAGCTTAAGGATTTTGTGACTGAAAATCAATCAAAGCCTAGATTGGGGACTTCTATCGATGGAAAAGATGGGACTTCTATCGGCGAAAAAGATGCTAGTTCTTGTGCCCTAAATTCGTCGGAGAAGAAGAACGATTCTGCCGGGTCATCATCAAAGTCTAGATCTTAATCGAGATTGAAGGTGAGAATATTTAGAGCTCTCATAACCCTAGTTGAGGCCTTGTTTTTCAATATATACAATGATAGGCAATTTACAAAAAAGGGTTTCAAGATCCAAGTGTTACATATGCACCCATCATGTGCGCTATTACCCCCCCCCCCTCAATCTGGAGAGGAGGTTTAACCGACAGATTGGACTTCAATTCCATAAAGCGATGAGCCGATAAGCCTTTGGTGAAAATATCCGCGAGCTGCTGCCATGTAGGAACATAACGAACAAGTAAATCACCATGAGCAACCCTCTCACGAAAAAAATAGTAATCAACTTTAATATGCTTGCTGCACTCATGAAGGACTGGATTAGCCATGATGTACGTAGCACTAATGTTATCACACAAAAGTTTTGTCGGTTTTGTTATGACCAAACCAAGCTCAGCTAAGAGAGCGTATCAAATTGTCACCGATCGCGATGCTTGATCGCAGCGATACCGGCTTGATGGAGGACTTTGACACGGTTGGTTGTTTCTTCGACCGCCATGAAATAAAATTGTTGCCCAAAAATATTGCATAACCGATAGTGGATCTGGAACTATCTGGACAACCAGCCCAACCGCATCTGAAAAGGCAACAATAAGAGAGGATCCACGTGAGTTGCGTAGATGAAGGCCATGATCTGGTGTACCCTGAAAGTACCTGTAAATCCTTTTTACAGCATGTAGATGAGTAGTGCGAGGGGCATGCATAAATCGGGAAGCAACATTAACCGCAAAAGCAATATCAGGCCTCGTTAATGTAAGATATTGTAAAGCACCTACCATACTTCAAAATTCAGATGCATCTGCCAATAATTCACCATCATTGATGGATAATGAGGTCTTTGACACAATGGGCGTTCGAACAGGTTTGGAAGTATGTAGATGAAATTTATGGAGGAGATCATGAATGTACTTATGTTGAGACAAGAATAGATGCTCAGATGTTCTTTTAACTTGAACACCCAAGAAATAATGAAGGTCTTCAAGGTCTTTCATGGAAAATTGTGATGACAACTCACTGATTAAGCTAGATAATGAGTATGAGGACTTGCCTGTAAGTATAATTTCATCAACATATAACAGGAGTATGATGATTTGAGAACCCGAGCGATGTATGAACATAGAACTATCAGATTGGCTAGAGCGGAAACCAAGAGAGCAATGAAACCACGCTCGAGGAGCCTGTTTTAGACCATAAATAACTTTGTTACGTTTGCAAACATGATTAGGAAATTGAGGATGAACAAAACCAGGTGGTTGTTTCATATATACCTCTTCAGTAAGAAGGCCATGTAGAAAACCATTTTTGACATCAAGCTGACGGACAACCCAACTATAAGAAATAGCTAAGGAGAGAATAATGCGAATGGTGGTTGGTTTGACGACAGGACTGAAAGTGTCATAAAAATCAATACCCGGTTGCTGATGAAAACCTTGGGCAACTAATCGAGCTTTGTACCGCTCAACAGACCCATCAGAATTGTATTTTATCTTATAGATCCACTTACAACCGACCAAAATTTTCCTTTCATCAAATGGTACCAATTGCCAAGTGTTATTGTGAATGAGTGCATTAAATTCTTCTAGCATGGCTGTTTTCCATTTCACTTGTTTTGATGCAGATGTAAAACTGGTGGGTTCAAGCTCAGCGGAAAGAGTGGACAATGAAAGCAAGTGTCTGGGTTTAACAATACCAGTTGGACCGTGTCTGCATAGAATGATGACTAGAAGGAGGAGGAGGGGCGGTCGTGGAAGTGGAGGCTGACCCTGATGAAGGAATAGGAGCTATAGTGAAGGGTGGAGGTTGAGATGAAGGTGAAGAGACCGCTGAAGGTATAGATATAGGTGGAGGACTTGCAGACAAGGATGAAGTGTTCGGAGGTGCACTGGTCGAGTTTGTGTCTTGTTGTGGCTCGGTTTGTAGGGGGCTGGCATGAGAAGAGGTTGAAGATAGTGAATTAGTCGGCCATGAAACATGGGGGAGTTAATCGGGTCAGGAGAAATAGGTGGCTCAGGTATGTGAGTCCTAGGTATAACAGAATCCAGTGATGGGGTTGTGACAAACAAGAAAGGGGATGTATCCAGAGATTTTTGAGTGACTAACTCTGCATAAGGAAAGATCATTTCAGGAAATTGGACATGTCTACTGACGTAGACTCGACCAGTAGAAAGATCAAGACAACGCTAACTTTATAGTGTGGAGCATAACCGAGGAATATACACCGTTTGGATCTGGGTTGCAGTTTATGATCGATTTGGGCTGTCAAATTGGGAAAACATTCACATCCAAAAACATGAAGAAATTTATAATTCGAAACCTTATTGAAGAGTTTTTCAAATGGAGAAATCCCATTTAAAATGTTTGTTGGTAAACGGTTAATAATAAAAACAGCAGTGTACACAGCATCAACCCAATATTGAGAGGGCATACCCGCATCAATTAGTAAGGTACGAGCCATCTCAACAATGTGTCGATGTTTTCTCTCAGCGACACCATTTTGTTGGGGTGTATGTGGGCATGATTTACGAAAATATATACCATGTTTTAAAAAATATTACTTGAAAGAGGTGTTGTCAAATTCTTTTCCCCCATCACTTTGAAACATTTTGATTTTGCGATCAAAAAGGTTTTCGACCAAATTTTGAAAATTACGAAAATGCTGAAAAACTTTAGATTTGTACTTCATGGGATAAAGCCAAGTGAAATGAGTACAATCATCAACAAAGCAAACATAATACCGATAACCAAGATTAGATAGTACTGGTGATTGCCAAACATCAGAATGAATCAAATAAAGAGGATTATTATAACTGTGTTCAACATCACCAAAGGGTAATCGATGAGATTTGCCAAGTTTACAAGAATTACAATTATTTGCAAAGCTATTGACCGAAACAATGGTCTTATTAGACTGAAGCTTATCAAGAATCCTACTGCCACAGTGACCTAAATGACGATGCCAAATGTCGGCAGAGTCTCGTAATGCAACTAAAGCCGAAGTAGATGGAGAATGGACACGTGGATAAAGAGGGTAGACACCATTTCTACTGGTACCCTACAGAAGAACCTTCGCCGTTGTCTTGTCCTTAACATGCACAGAAGAGGAATCAAAATTAACAGTGCAATTGTTGTCCTCACATAGTTTTTGTACAGAGGTAAGATTTTGTTTTAAATTGGGAACATGGTAAACAGATTTTAATTTTAGTGATTTGGCAGAAGAACTTAAGTGCACGTCACCAACATGAGCAATTGGCAAGAGGTTACCATTTCCTACTAGTACTCGAGTTTGACTAGTATAAGAGGAAGGATAAGATAATATACCTTCAGATGGTGTCAGATGGGCAGACGCAGCTGAATCAGGATACCACATGGCGTCGTTGGCATCACCAGTTGATAAAGCAGCAAACGTAGATGAGTTGTGAGAAGCATTGGATGAATGAGAAGGAAAGAATTGAGGACATGAAGGTGCTGAGCGACCTGGAGAAAAACAAAGCTGGCAAACAACTGGTTGCAGACGTGAGCCCAAAATTCCATTAGTCGACGATGCTATTGACAAGGGCATAGAACAAGAGGTAATAGGTGCATTTATAATATAAAAGCACGAAGAGGTGATGTTACCATTTGCATGATGCATGCCGCCTCTGTTTGGAGATCGATATTGATGATTATTGTTGTTGGTGGGAAACGGATAGCCAAACCCGCCACGAGCCCCATTGTTACGTCCTCTGCCTCCACGACTCCATCCGCGACCACCTCGCCATTGATTTCGACCACGGAAAATGAGGTAGATCCATGACCAGCACTGGTCGAGAGCGCGCGGGATGATGCCGAGGTGTCCGGACCTCCACTAGTGGATGTCCTAGTAGCAAAAGCGGAGTGCATGGAATCATCAGTGTCTTGTCCTTTTTGGTGACGAAGTTGTTGTTCATGTAAAATTAATTTTGAGCGAAGACTATCAAATGTGATCGATCCACCAAAGTAGCTGACTGTAGTGACCAAAGCGTCGTAGTCACTAGGCAACCTAAATAGTGTGTATTGCACAAGATCCTGATCACTCAAAGGGGAATTAATTGCTACAAGTGAATCTACTATCACCTTGATATCACGCAGGTAAGACTCCATAGATTGTGTATCCTTCTTCTTCATTGTGGTTAACATTCGTTTGAGTTCCATAGCACGAGCAAGACTGTTGGTGAGGAATCGGTTCTGAAGACGTTCCCAAATCTGATAGGAGTGGGCAAGTTCATGAACTTCAACTAAAATATCTCGAGAGAGAGAGAGAGAGAGTAGCAAACAACCAAGAACGAAGACTTTGATCAACATGGAGCCAAGCAACATATTGTTGATTTGCTGTAGTGCCAAGGTACATCGGTGGCGGAGGAGGCGATCCATCAACAAAGCTCAACAAGTTATGAGAGATAAGTAACGCCGTGAACTGAGTTTTCCACATCAAATAGTCATCTACTATAGACAATTTAACAGTGATGAGATTTGTCACATTTGGAGCAGTAAGCGCAGATGGAATATGCGTAGGAGAATTGAAAGAGGCGCCCGCATTCATTGCACCTATGTTGAAACCTCCCGAAAGATTAAAACCATCAGACCCGCGACAATCTGATCAATGCCAAACGAGGGCAAGGAAGAGACTGTAGGTGTAGCCGCTGGCCATGAGGGTTGAGCGATGATTTGTGAGGGATGAGGAAGAGGTGGCGTCGTGGGTTCAGAGAACAGAGGGTTTGTCGTCGAGGATACTATTGGGGCTATCGTCGAGAACAGAGGG
Organism: Asparagus setaceus; assembly: GCA_012295165.1. Lineage (NCBI taxonomy): Eukaryota > Viridiplantae > Streptophyta > Magnoliopsida > Asparagales > Asparagaceae > Asparagus > Asparagus setaceus. The sequence goes on from CM022703.1 coordinate 21,839,194, forward strand.
GTTGTCGTCGAGGATACTATTGGGGCTATCGTCAAGAGCAGAGGGGTTGTCATCGAGGATACTATTGGGGCTATCGTCGAGAACAGAGGGGTTGTCGTCGAGGATACTATTAGGGGTTCAGAGAACGAGGTGGACGACACACCATGAGAGAAAGGTGGCGTCGCAGTTGTCGTCAAGGTGGTTGACATGTCAACAAAAAATGGCGGCGTCGCAGTTATCGTCGAGGTGGTCGAGAGGGTGAGGCTGTTGATGGCGGAGATCTGATCGAGATTTGAAAAATTGTTGGCAGCGATTGAAATAGGCGGCGAAGCTTGTGGGATGAGAACTTAGCGGCGGATCGGAGAACTTAGCCGCGGATGAGGAAGGGCGGAGACGATCTCATGAGATGAGACGATCAAAGTTGGCGCTCTGATACCATGAGAATATTTAGAGCTCTCATAACCCTAGTTGAGGCCCTGTATTTCAATATATACAATGATAGGCAATTTACAAAAAAGGGTTTCAAGATCCAAGTGTTACATATGCACCCATCATGTGCGCTATTAGAAGGAAAGGGTTCAAAAAAGTTTGAGTCTTGACGTTGTTGTCGATTCAGCATCTCCTAGTAAGTTAAGACCTGAAGTTATTTTCAATTATGTATCTCCTACTAAGTCGGATGGGATTTTTATGGAGTCCGAAGAGGATTTGTTGTTCAAGAGGATTTGCTTGTTCCTGATAAACATAAGGAGGTTCAGATATCTGTAGATAGGTGTAAAACTTGGGCTGAGGAGGTTGCGGAGGTTGAGGAAATTAAGGAGATTGATAAGCCAAAATCTCTTCAGAGACCTTGGAAAGATCTCTTTGCTGAGAATCGAAGTTGTGATAAAGGTATGAAGCTTCACTTTGTTCAAAATTCTTTAACTGAAGATGATGATAGTGTGCGAATTCCATTAGACGCTGTCAAGAATGATATTGATTCATGGGAAAAGGCTCTTATTGGTTATGTTTTGGGGGGAATGTCTCTTTTTGGAGTATGTCTAAATTTGTTAAGGCAAAATGGAGAGATGTAGCTACTCCTAAGATTCTAAAGCATGATGATGGTTACTTCATTTTTTTGTTTGATTCAGAGGTTGAAAAGAATGCTATAAAGGATAGAGGATTATTGTTCCTTAACTCTAAAGCTTTTATTTTGAAGAATTGGACTCTGAACTTCAAGTGATCGAGGATGTATCTCTCATGTGCCTTTGTGGATTAAGCTTCCAATCTATCGTTACATTTGTGGGGGGATAAAGCTCTTAGTGTGATTGCCAGTGGAATGGAAAAACCTCTATGTTTTGATGAATTAACAGCTAAAAGAAATCTAGTTTCCTATGCTAGAGTTCTTGTAGAGGTGGATAAAAGGAAAGAGTTTAAACATCAAATTAAGGTTAAGGAAGTTTCTAGAGTTACTTTTGTGTAGAAAAATTGATTATGAGTGGATACCAAAATTTTGCTCAAATTGTAAAAAATGGGGATATAAGGAGGTAGATTGTAGGAGAAAGATTGGTGAGAAATAAGTCTGGGTTGCTAAAAAAGGAGTGAACGTGTCTAAAGGGGATAAAAGCAAGGTGGAATTGTTGTTGGTCACGTTGCACAAGGTCCTCCTCAGGTTCAACAGCAAAAGGCTCCTATTTAGAATCAAGAGCGACAAGAGGGGTGGAATGAGGTAAGTAGTTCAAAATCAAGTAAAGGAAATTCTCATCTTTAGAATGCTAAGGAGTTGGAAAGTGTTTAAAAGGTGATTAACACAGTGTCAGATCTTCTTGTAGATAAAGAATATTCTAATGTGTTCAATGTGTTGCATGGTTATATGGGTGGCAAAGGAGGTACTAGTACTCCTGCTAATTTTAGTTAAAAAATAAAAATAGGAGCCTGTAATATTAGAGGTTTAAATGAACCTCTTAAACAATTATCTTTTAATCATTTTATTAAAGAAGAGTTGTTTAGTATTTTTGGTGTATTGGAGACTAGGGTTAAAGTGAGAAATTATGATAGTATTGTGAAGAGATGTTTGAGGAATAATTGGGCTTGTATAAATAATTATTACCATGTTGTGAATGGCCGGATTTGGATGTTGTGGGATGAGTAAGCGGTGAAGCTTTCTTATATTGCTAGTATAGCTCAATTTTTTGTGTAAGGTGGAGGCTAAATTCAGTCCTTTTTCTTGCTATATTGGCTTTGCGTATGCTTCCAATAGTTTGAATGAAAGAAGGGTGTTGTGGAAGGATCTGGTGGATTGGAATAATAGACTCAATGAGCCTCTGTTGTTACTTGGAGATTTTAATACTACTCTTCATCTTGAAGAGAAGATGTGTGTTGATGGTAGCTATAGGGGTGGGTGTGAAGATTTTAGAAATTGTACTATTGATGCTGGTTTTGAGGATTTCCTTATCAGGGGAGTTTATTGACTTGGTGTAATAGAGAAGAAGGTAACTCTAGATTATATTACAAATTGGACAGAGTCATGGGAATGGTTTATTGTTTATGAAGATGGATAATGTGGTTGTGAAGTTTTTAGAGCCTAATGTTTCTGACCATTTAGCTATGGTTGTAAGTATTCAAGATGGTTATACTAAAATTAAGAGATCATTTAGATTTGTTAATGCTTGGGCTCATCATTCTAAATTTGAGGAAATTGTTAGCATCTGTTGAGGTCAATATATTCTAGGTGATAATCACATTTTTATACCCTTATTATCTATTTTATATCAATAAATATATCACTAATAATATGTTTTATCTTAATTTGCAAGTTAATGAAGAATTAATGAATAAAAGCCCAAAAGACTAAAACTCCCTTATTTTCTACCATTTATTGAAGCCCAAATATGAAGACAAAAGAAAGCCCAAAAAAGCTCAAGGATCCATGAAGAAATCGGGACAATAAATCAATAAAAAAAACCAATCTGGCGCAAACTAATCGGTCGGCCAACCGATTGGTCAACCGATTGGTTCCCAACAAAAGCAAATTTCTGGCTGAAAATTAATCCTTGATCTCCAAGCAATATCCAAAGGTTCTTATTCATTACTGTAGGCTATAAATAGGGGTAGAAGGTGAGGGGTTTGAGTGTGAAAAATTTTATAATAACTCCATTTGGAGAAGATGATTACTCTTAATTGAGAAGACCTTCCAAATTTGTAATTTTTGTTGCAATTAATAAAAGAATTTTTTCACCTCTTCATTTTTTTTTCTTCTCTTTATTTGATCATGAAGATGAAGATAAGATGAAGATGAAAATCAAGATGAAGATTTATCTTCATCAAGAGGCTAGAACCTTCTTGGAATGTAAATTTTTATCTTTTATTTTCTTGTAATATTTTCTTTTCTTATTTTAGATATTCAAGAGGCTAGAACCCTCTTGTTTTAGATTTATTGCTTTGTAGAGTAGATTTAATTTCATGTCTTTATTTTCTTGCATTTATTTTATAGTATAGATTTATTTTCTTTCATTATTTTCAAGAGGCTAGAACCCTCTTTGTAATTAGTGTTTATTTTTATTTTCTCACAAGGAGGCTAGAACCCCTTTGGGTTAGTTTTATTTTTATTTTCACACTCTCTCAAAGGGCTAGAACCCTCTTTGGAGTTAGTCTTTATTTTCTTTCTCTCAAAGAGGCTAGAACCCTCTTTGGAGATAGTTTTATTTTTATTTTTTTCTCATAGAGGCTAGAACCCTTTTGGGTTAGTTTTATTTTTATTCTCTTCCTTTTATTTCTTTATTTTTATTTTCTAAAATGTGGATTCAATTCTAGATTCCTCATATCTCTAATTGAATCTCTCATCTTTACTTTCTTGTTTTCCTCTTTATTCTTAATTTTCCTTTATTTGTTTCTTGATTTTATTTTCCTCGATTCTTTCTCCTCTCTCAATTTAGTTTTGTTTTTATTTGCACATAATCACAACCACTCTCATATCTCTCAACAACCACATTTATCACTCCTAATTGTCACACACATAACTTAAGAATCGATTTTGATATTTTCTTACAACACCTTCCTCGTGGGATCGATAACTTTTTATACTATAACTTGATAGTTGTGCACTTACAACTTTAGGTACATATTTATTCCCTATCAAGTTTTTAGCACTTTCTTAGGGAACATGGTTATAAGTAGAATTTTTCTATTTTAGTTTTTTAATTTTGGTGTTTTCTTATGAAGAAACTACTTTGAAGCTTGAAGATCAAGAATTGAAGATCGAAGATTGAAGAATTGCCCTTAAGAGGATAGAACCCTTTTGCTTGTGATAACTCCTCTTTCTAGTATTTTTAATTCCACCCTTTAGTTAGTTTCTCATAATTAGAGACAATTAGGATCTAAAAATAAAATAAAATAAAATTCTTTTGTTAACCCTAATAAAATTCACCCTCTACTTGGATATTTACTAACAAGATAATAAATTCAAACAAAATCTCCCTTTCTCACATTTGTTTGATTGTTAACCTTAATTAAAAATAAAAAGAATTTATTTTTTCATCCTTTTGTAGTTGCTTTTAATTTCTAGGGTTGCATTTCATATAATAGTAGGAATTCACCAAAGTGATTTGAGCATCTTGATTTGACACTTACTTGAAAATATTTTTAAGGGCAAAAACCCACTAATCAAGATAAGATAAGTAATTTCATCACCATTTTCTTAGCCCATAAATCATTAATTCCTCACTACACAAATCAAAGCCTTTTAAAACTCATTAGACCTTGGCCCCTAAGGATTCAAGCTCATTAAGGAACAATAAATCCTAAGTGAACCGATTTAAGTTTACTTGAATTCGTTGGTGTCTAAGGCAAGGTTTAGGGGTTGTGTGAAGCGCTCCACAAGAAACGAGGTATTTAATTGGTCATTGACCTCCCTCTAGTACTATCCTTACCTAGCTAACTAACCGAGTAAACTTCAATCTTTTCACTAAAGGAGTTTTTCGTTAGGAGCTGGTCTAGTTGAGTCTAGGCTTAACTCTAGAATTTAAAGTGATTGACAGAAAGTGATTGCTTGATTTGTTTTAGTTAGGTTTTTCCTTTATCGTTTTTTTTCTCATCATCTTTTTAATATTTAGTTTTTCTCTTTAAAAAAACTAACTTTAGTTTTTCTTAGAATTTTTTTTAGGTTTCTTTAAAAAAATTATAAAAAGAATTTATGTTGGTGTATGCAAGGTTAGATTAGGGATAATACCAATCATTTAATCTGTTTTGAACCATTTGAAGAAATGGCTAATCCTAATCACCCGTTCTTCAAGATGTGTGTTATCCAACTAGAAATGTAATCCCATCTTGCATTAAGTTCCTCGATGTCAATGGAACTAAATTTGAGCTTAGACCGCATTTCATAAACATGCTTCCAAACCGAAGAAGCTTACATTTTTATCTCCGAGTTTGAGGAAGTGTGTCTTATGATTAAGATGAGGGACTTATCTGAAGATGCAATTAAGCTTAGATTCATTCCATTTGATCTTAAGGACAAAGCCAAGAAATGATTATATAGCTTACCCATAAATTCTATCTCAACTTGGGATGAATTTGTTACCATTTTTCAAGAAAATTTTCCCTATCCACAAAATGGTTAAGCTTAGAAACAACATTTAGAACTTTAAGATTGTCCCGGGATAGCCATTCTGAAAGTATTTTGATAATTTAAGGATCTTCGTATCCAATGTCCTCACCACGGTCTTGAAAAATGGCGATTATTCTAAATCATCTATGAAGGATTGGCTTATTCTTTAAAAACTTTCTTAGAATCAATGTGTCAAGGGAATTTCATGAAGAAAAATACCGATGAACCTTGGAATTTTTTAGAGAGTTTATCCGAGAAAACCATGCGGTGGGAACATTGTGATGATAGAGTTTCATCAGTTCCTAACCCAAGTCTAGTGGTCTTTCCTTAGAGACAAACATAGCCTCTGAAGCAAAGATGGCTATAATCATGCATAGGTTAGAAGCTTTAGAAAACAAAGAACGAGCTCCAGCTCAAATCAATCAAATTTCTGCCTCGAGGTTGTCACAACTGTCTTTCTCCAACCCATATTTCAGAGGAATGTTCTCTCTTAGGAAATAATCAATCACTAGGTCAGGTAAACGTTGCATTCCAGCGTTCCGTGAATGATTCATTTTCTCCAACTTACAATCCAGTTGGAGAAATCACCCGAACTTTACATGGAATCAGGGAAACTACTCCGAAAATCAAAATTTCACTCCCTCTTCAACCTAACAATTTCCTAGGGAAACACAGTTACTTTCAGTTCTCAAAATAATTTCCAACAACCAAATCTACCATATCCAAATCAGTCTCCTCATCATCAATCTGTAATTCACACTTCTCCAAATTTTGATAATGATAAACGTCCTAATATTTTAGAAAATGGTATGACAACTATGATTAAAGCCTCTACACAAACCACCAACTTCTTGACTCAAACATCCAACACTTTGAATTCCTTTATGCAATCAACCGAACAAATTCTCAATTCCAACACTCAAACCATAGCTAGGTTAGAAACCCAACTTGGTCAACTAGCTAGTGCTATGAGTGAGAGAGAGAGAAAGTAACATTTCCGAGTCAACCCGAGGTCCACCCCAAGAACATGGGTTCTAGTTCAACATATACTACGGTTAAGAAAACAGGTCGATAATCAAGTTAGAATGCCTCCAAGTCAAACTCTTAAACCAAAATAAATTCTCTCTCCTTTTGATGACTCTATTCAGCAATCACCCCCTTCTGGTTACCAATTGCATGAACCCGAGCCTAATTTTGATAGGTTTAAACCAGTTGCTCCCTTCCTAGAGAGACTCAGGCCTAGGAAATACTCCCTCAAGAGAATAAGATCCTAGAAACTTTCAAGTAGGTTAAGATCAACATTCCTCTCTTAGATGTAATCAAACAAGTCCCTCTTATGCAAAATTTTTAAAAGATTTGTGCACTAAGAAGAGAACAATAATTATTCTGAAGAAAATCTTTCTTACTGCCAATATCAGTGATATGCTCTCAAAGCCCATACCTTTGAAATATAAGGATCCAAGTTATCCTTCCATCTCATGTGTCATTGGTAATACCTACATTGATAATGCACTTTTAGACTTAGGGGTCAGTGTCAATTTGCTTTTTCGGTCTACCAACAACTAGGTGTAGGAGAACTCAAACCAACCAGATGTACTTTACAGTTAGCTGATAGATCTGTCAAAGTTTTCATGGGTGAGATAGAGGATATTCTGATTAAGGTTGGGGATTTTATTTTTCCAGTGAATTTCATAGTCTTAGAAACGCAGCCCGTTTCCAATCCTAAAAATCAAATACCAGTCATTTTAGGAAGACCATTTATAGTCACTTCTAATACTTTAATCAACAGAACTGGTCAAATAAAGTTATCCTTTGGGAATTTGACTGCTGATCTTAATATTTTTAATCCAAGAAACCAGCCAACTAATCAATCTCTAGAAATAAATTACATTCAGGAAAATTCATTTGAAGAAGAAGAGAATGAGTCAGATTTAAGTTTTGAGAAAATCTTTGGTGTGAAGCTGAAGATATTAGAAGAAATAGGATCAGATCAGGTCTTTCAGAACCAAGGAACTGTGTTAGATACATGTTTCTCTGATCTTAGTTTTGAAGAACTATTTGTTGATGAACTTAGACTCCTAGAAAATAAACAACAACTAAATTTTTATACCTCAACCATGAATCTTGGGTTTGAGAAAATTTTTGAAAGAAGAGCTGGTTGTATAAGGATAAACTTTCATTAATAAGGAATCTAAGTTTAAATTTGAAAATTAAAAATTTAAAATGCATTACACCATTGATACCTACCTTCAATTGCTGCAGAAATTATTGAAAACTTCGGAGTATAGAGAGTTTAAACACATTTTGAAATTATCATTCTAGATTTCTTCAAAATTGAGGTAGAATTTTCAGTAATAATGTAGGATTTGATATAGAATATGAGCTTTTATTTTTAATTTGTCATTCTACATCTTTATTTTTGTCTCATAATAATACAAATAATAAAAGAATTTATTCTTCTCTCATTTGAGAGTTTCTTGTTCTTTGAAAAACAAAAGAAAAACAAAAGGATATGAAAAAAATGAAAAGAGAAAATTTTGACTTCATCCTCCTCACATCAAAGGTAAATTGTAGATTTTTATCATTTCATCATTGTTCTAAGTCGACCGAATAAATGTAAGAGCTTTATTTCTTATCTGCTTTACTTTGTACATCATAGAGTTTGTATTGAGGACAATGCAAAAATTTAGGTGTGGGGTGGGGACTAGTTATTTTTTCCTCTTTATCTTAGTTATTTTCCCCTTTATTGTACCATTTCTTCTTTTTATGTCATTTTTTTCTTTTTCATAGAAATATTGTCACTTGCCAACTTAATAGAGTTAATTAATAATTGATCTATTTGATAAAATTTTAAAATTTCTAATCGTTAGTTAGTTTTATACTCAATTTCACCTTTTATGATAACTCTAAATAAATCTCTTAAGAAACGATTTTCAAAGTAGTATACTTTACTAAAGTCTTAACTTAGACTTTTAATTAAAGGAATGAAATTTTTTGCATGCCTAGCTTAGAGTAGAAAATAAATTTTCAAGTTGCCTTGATCTAAACATTTTTACGATATATATACATATACACATATATATATATTTTTAAAAACTTTACAAAAGAAGAGTGCGAAAAATGGGCACCAATAAAAATTCCCTTGAAATTCAAAGTAGTTCTATCTTATAAAGCCCAAGTTGACCCAGTAATTAAGCCCAAGGAGTATTTTCATACTTAATGACCTAAGCCCAATTGGGTTGGCATGAGCCCAAAACTCGTTAAATGGTCACTTAGAAAGCCCGATGAAGTAGAATAAAATCACCAAGGAATAAAAGTGTAAAGCAAATACTAATAATTTTTTAATATATATAGTTATATTTGTATATATGTTCTTGAAAAATAAATTGATTAAGAGACTTGAAAATTATTTAAAACAAAGAGTTAGCATGTTCTTTTCAAAACTTTCAAATTAAATTTCTAAGTTAGACTTGGTTTTATAACTTAATGAAAGGATTTTCTAAGAGATTTAACTTAGAGTTATACATAAAACGTTTTCTTGAGTAAAACTAGCTTCAATTAGAATGCTTAAATATATCGTGAATTGATTATACTTTAACTTCTTTAAATTGGTAAGTTGACCGAATTTTATGGGTATATTCACTGCAAACCCTCACGAGACTACAACTCGTCCTCTAGGGTAACCTAGGGGTTTAAAGGCTTGTTATATGCGCTAAATACAATCACGATTCCTGCAAAAGTGAGTTAGGATTTTTCTTTTCTTTCCTTTTAATTTCTTTCTTTGCTAGAGGACTAGCAAAAGTTTAGGTGTGGGGGTATTTAATAATCACGTTTTTATAATATTTTTGTACCCTCATTATCTATTTTATATCAATAAATATACCACTAATAATATGCTTTATCTTAATTTGCAGGTTAATGAATAATTAATGAATAAAAGCCTAAAAGACTCAAAATCCATGATTTTCTATTATTTATTGAAGCCCAAATATGAAGACAAAAGAAGGCTCAAGAAAGCTCAAGGATCCATAAAGAAATCGGGTCAAGAAATCAATAAAAAAAATCAATCTGGTGCAAACTAATCGGTCGGCCAACCAATTGGTTAACTGATTGGTCAATCGATTGGTCAACCAATTGGTTCGCAACATAATCAGATTTCTGGCTGAGATTTAATCATTGATCTCCAAGCAATATCCAATGGTTCTTATTCATTGCTGTAGGCTATAAATAGGGGTAGAGGGTGAGGGGTTTGAGTGTGAAAAATTTTGTAATAACTCCATTTGGAGAGGAGGGTTACTCTTAATTGAGAAGACCTTCCAAAATTATAACTTTTATTGCAATTAATAAAAGAATTTTTCACCCTTCATATTATTCTTTTCTTCTCTTATTTGATCATAAAGATGAAGATAAGATAAAGATGAAGATCAAGATGAAGATTTGTCTTCATCAAGAGGCTAGAACCCTCTTAGAATGTAAGTTTTTCTTTTATCTTTTATTTTTTATAATATTTTCTTTTCTTATTTTAAATATTCAAGAGGCTAGAACCCTCTTATTTTAGATTTATTGCTTTGTAGAGTAGATTTACTTTCATGACTTTATTTTCTTGCATTACTTTCTTACATTTATTTTGTAGTATAGATTTATTTTCTTGTATTATTTTAAGAGGCTAGAACCCTCTTTGTAATTAGTTTTTATTTTTATTTTCTCACAAAGATGCTAGAACCCTCTTTGGGTTGGTTTTATTTTTATTTTCACACTCTCTCATAGAGCCTAGAACCCTCTTTGGAGTTAGTCTTTACTTTCTTTCTCTCTCAAAGAGGCTAGAACCCTCTTTGGAAATAGTTTTTATTTTTATTTTCTTTCTTTCTCAAAGAGGCTAGAACCCTCTTTGGAGTTAGTTTTATTTTATTCTCTTCCTTTTATTTCTTTATTTTTATTTTCTAAGATGTGGATTCAATTCTAGATTCCTCATATCTCTAATTGAATCCATCATCTTTTACTTTCTTGATTTTCCTCTTTATTCTTAATTTCCCTTTATTTATTTCTTGATTTTATTTTCCTCTATTCTTTCTCCCCTCTCAATATTAGTTTTGTTTTTATTTGCACATAATCACAACCACTCTCATATCTCTCCACAACCACATTTATCACTCCCAATTGTCACACACACAACTTAAGAATCGATTTTGATATTTTCTTACAACACCTTCCTCGTGGGATCGATAACTTTTATACTATAAATTGATAGTTGTGTACTTGTAACTTTAGGTACATATTTATTTCCTATCACTAGGTACTAAGATGTATAAAGTGGTGAAGAAGCTTTACTTGGCTAAAGTGGCCATGAGAATATTACATTCATCCTGTTAGACTAGGATTTCTGAGAAAATTATGTCCGGAAAGTAGAAGTTGTGTGAAGTTCAAAGAGTTTATATGGAGATCCTTTCAATCAACAGCTAATTGTTTCAAAGTTGCAACTTAGAGCAAATTTGCAACATTTGCTCATTGTAGAGGAAGCTATTATGAGACAGAAGGCTAGAGCAAATTTTGTCAAGTTAGGGGATTCAAATACTACTTATTTCTTTACCAGAATGAAAGCTAACAGAGCAAATACTAAGATTAATAGAATTGTTTGAGGAGATGGTATTGAGGTTACTGCATTTGACAATATTGTTAAGGAGATTTCTACATTTTAACTTCTGCTGAACGTGGTATGTTGAATCTTGATTTTTCTAGGGAAGAGATTAAGACGGCTTTCTTTGATATTCCTAATCTAAAGGCTCCAGGTCCTTATGGTTTTAACTCCTATTTTTTCAAGAAGACATGGAGCATTGTAGGGGATGATATGATAGCTTCCATTCAAGATTTTTTTCATCATAGAAGGTTGTTGAAATAAGTCAACTCAACTGTTATTCATTTGATTGCTAAAAGTTCAAATGCATCAAAAGTTTCTTACTATAGACCAATCTCCTGTTAAAATATGATATACAAGGTCATTTCTAAGTTATTGGCTTCCAGACTTCAAAAGGTTCTGCCCTTGCTTGTTTCTAATTCTCAATATGCATTTGTGCAAGGAAGGAGTATTATGGAGAATGTATTACTATGTCATGATCTTGTGAGTGGGTATAAAAAATCTAATACATCTTCAAGATTCTTGATTAAGGTGGATATTAGAAACTCATATGACTGCTTAGAGTGGGGTTTTCTTCAACAGTGGTTAGAGATGGTGGGCATTTCTGAGGATTTTAGGAATGTTCTTATGATATGTTTGACTTCTCCTAAATGCTCTATATGTATCAATGGTGGGTTGTATGAATATTTTGAGGGGAGAAGGGGATTGAAACAAGGTGACCCTATCTCTCCCTACATCTTTGTTTTTGCTATGGAATATTTGAGCAGAATTTTGATGGGGTTAGAGCTCAACAAGCATTTTCATTTCCACCCTAAGTGTCAGAGATTGCACATCACACATTTATCTTATGCTGATGACCTTATGTTGTTCTCTAAAGGTGATATTCAATTAGGGCTGTCCATTTGGGCCCGAGGCCCTGCTCGAAGTCGGTTCCGGACCGACTGGCCGCCTGCAAAGCCTGGACCCGGCCGAACCTGTTCCGAGTCTGCCCGGTCACCTTGGTGAAGCCCGCACCGGGTCCGGTCCGGCCGGTTTCTAATTTTATATATATTATATATATTTTATATATTTTTAATATATAATTATAGTATAAAATAGTCATTAATGTATACTTATATATATTTTTAAGTGTATATTGTCATTAATATATACTTATATATACTTACATATATATATTTCTAATGTATACTTATATAATTATAGTATGATATGATCATTAATGTATACTTATATATACTTACATATAATATATAACTATATACTAATAGAATATAATTTTTACTACTTAGTAAACACTTAGTATGATTGATTTTTATCAAAATTTTGCATATTTTATTTTTAATTACTCTTGAAATTTCATTTTTTACAAAAAAATTAATTTTGAAGCAAAAAATTTAAAAAATTAAAAAACCGGGCCAGCCCGGTGCCCAGCCCGTTCAGGCCCGGGTCCGGGTACCCCTTTGCCCGGCCCGGTTGGACACCCTTATATTCAACCTATTTTGCAATTGAAACTTCATTTAGAGAAGTTTCCTGATGCTACAGGGCTACAAGCTAATCTTGCCAAGAGTCAAATCTTCTTCAGAGGTATCAAAGAGCATGATAAAAAATAGTATATTGAGCATGTTGGGATTTCAAGAGGATTTGTTTCCTGTAAAATACCTTGGTGTGCATTTAGTTTCTTCTAGAATTAATTGTAAGGAGTGTCAACATATTATTCAGAGAATGACTGTTAGAATTTCTTCTTGGACATCAAGATATCTGTCATATGCGGGTAGACTTCAGCTAGTTCAATCAGTTTTATTTAATATTCAGATGTATTGGACTCAAATTTTTATGTTGCCGAAAGGGGTTCATGAAGTGGAAGCTACGTGTAGAGCTTTTCTTTGGACTGGTAATGCTTCTAATAGTCAAAGAGCTTTGGTTGCTTGGAAACAGGTTTGTCAAGTGAAAAGGAAGGTGGTTTGGCTATTAGAAGTTTAGTAGAATGGAATATTTCGGCATTGTATAAACATATTTGGAATATTGCCACAAAGAAGGATAGCCTCTGGATCAAATGGGTGCACATGTATCACTGGAAAGGATCAAAGTTTTCGGAGTGCTCGGAGGAAAATTGGAGGTTCATGGATATGGAATGCTTTGCTTGACGTCAGAGATAAATTTAGAGAGGCATTTGTTACAAATAATAAGGTAATCAAATGGAAGCCTCTTCATTCTGGTTGCTTCTCTATTCATAATGCTTATGACTTCATAATTGAACGCCATGATGAAGTTGATTGGTTTGGAGTAGTATGGGGGAAAAGGGGTATTGCCCAGACATTCCTTTATAGCATGGATGGTTGCATTGGATAAGTTGAGAACTAAAGAATGGTTGTGCGAAATTGGTATCATTCAGGAGAGTGGATGTGCTTTTTGTAATGTGGAGGACCAGACTAGGAATTATTTATTTTTCAAACGTACCTTTCCTCAAGAAGTGATATATATCTGCACTACTCCAGGAGATGAAGCTTAGAGCACCTGTTTAGAGAATGGTTTCAGTTCATTGCCTGGTTCCAAAAAGTGGTGAGGGGGAGGACAGTTGGTAGCTGCTATCGAAGAAGTTTATTAATTTCTGCTATATATACAAAATTTGGCAGGAAAGAAATGAAAGATTGTACAAACTGGAAACTCACTCTCCTCAACAAGTGATAGAAAGCTGCATATCTGATGCAAAGTCTGAAGTTGGTGTCAACGGTGTTTGAGGTTGCTGTTTCTTATGTTTACTTGTGTATCGAAGGTTTTAGTTTTGTTTCTATTGCTAGATTTTCCCTTGTTCCTTACTAACATGTTTCCTCTATATATAAAAAGCCCTAGATGCGTTACTGTTTAGCTTGTAGTGTTCATTTTCGTTGGAGATCACTGTTTACCTTTTACTGTTCACCGCTTTTCACAAAAAAACCTTTAACTTAACACATTTATGGAAAACATCTTTAACTTTTAAAATTACAACCAACATAAAATTCAAGGAGATTTCATATCTAAAACAAATTCAAGGAGATATAAACAACCCCAAAAATTTATAATTTATAAAAACATCCCCTAAAAGTTTTAATTTTGCAAAAACACCCAAAACTTTTAAAATTTAACAAAACAAGCTAAAAATTTAATACTTATAGAAAAAGCTTGAAAATTTCAACCCTACACTAAAATCTATAAATTGCAAGCAGCCCCTAAAATTTTAGATTCTGCAATAAACACCCAAAACTTTCAAATTTGCAACAAACACCCTCAAAATTTTAAAATTTACCCTAACACCCTAAAACTAAGTTTAAAAATAAACTTAAGATTTCGATCTGAAACATTACAATGAAATTTCAAAAGATACAAACAACCCCAAAAGATTTAGAATTCTGAGAAAACACCCAAAACTATAAATACTTGTAAAAACACCATAAAATTATAAATTTACAAAAAATAAGAGTTTTAAGCGAAACCAATAAACTAAAATCAACATCCCCATGAAAAGTTTTAACTTTGAAAAAATAATACAAAACTTTCAAATTTAGCAAAAATAAGCTCAAAATTTAAAACTTATAGAAAAAGCTTGAAATTTTCAAACTTACACTGAAAATCTATAAATTGCAAGTAGCCCCTAAAATTTTAGATTCTGCAAAAAACACCAAAATTTTAAATTTGAAACAAACACCCTCAAAATTAAAATTTATAGAAATATATGTGAATATTTACAAATAGCCCCTAAAATCAATAGTTACCATAACTATTGTACTTTTTGCATAACTTTACTTGGACAACTTTGCCCCGAGTTTCCACTCACATATGAAGCAAACACATGCATTAATGCCTACTACTATATATATCTCTATATCTCTATCTCTATCTCTATCTCACTTGTTCACCGGTTTTCACAAAACACCTTTAAATTAACACATTTATAGAAAACACCTTTAACTCATTAAAATTACAACCAACATCAAATTCAAGGAGATTTCATATCTAAAATAAATTCAAGGAGATATAAACAACCCCAAAAATTTATAATTTATAAAAACATCCCCTAAAAGTTTTAACTTTGCAAAAATACCCCAAAACTTTTAAAATTTAAGAAAAATAAGATCAAAATTTTAATACTTACAAAAAAGCTTAAAATTTTCAAACCTACACTAAAATCTATAAATTGCAAGCAACCACCTAAAACTTTAGATTCTCAGAAAAACACCAAAATTTTAAATTTGCAACAAACACCCTCAAAAATTCAAAATTTATAGAAATATATGTGAATATTTACAAATAGCCCCTAAAATCAATAGTTACCATAACTATTGTACTTTTTGCATAACTTTACTTGGACAACTTTGCTCACGAGTTTCCACTCATATATGAAGCAAACACATGTAATGTAATGCCTACTTACTATATATATCTCTATATCTCTATCTCTATCTCACTTGTTCAGGTTTTCACAAAACACCTTTAAATTAACACATTTATAGAAAACACCTTTAACTCATTAAAATTACAACCAACATCAAATTCAAGGAGATTTCATATCTAAAATAAATTCAAGGAGATATAAACAACCCCAAAAATATTATAATTTATAAAAACATCCCCTAAAATTTTAACTTTGCAAAAAATACCCCAAAACTTTTAAAATTTAAGAAAAATAAGATCAAAATTTTAATACTTATAGAAAAAGCTTGAAATTTTCAAACTTACACGATAATCTATAAATTCCAAGTAACCCCTAAAATTTTAGATTCTGCAATAAACACCAAAACTTTCAAATTTGCATCAAACATCCTCAAAAATTCAAAATTTACCCCAACACCCTAAAACTAAGTTTAAAAATAAACTGAAGATTTCAAATTTGAAACATTACAATGAAATTCAAGAAGATACAAACAACCCCATGATTTAGAATTCTGAGAAAACACCCTAAAACTATAAATACTTGTAAAAACACCATCAAAATTATAAATTTATAAAAAATAAGAGTTTCAAACGAAACCAATAAACTGAAAACCAACATCCATTTGAAAAGTTTTAACTTTGAAAAAACACTACAAAACGTTTCAAATTTAGCAAAACAAGCTCAAAATTTAAAACTTACAAAAATGCTTGAAAATTTCAAACCTACACTGAAAATCTATAAATTATAAGTATCAAACCTACACTGAAAATCTATAAATTGCAAGCAACCACCTAAAACTTTAGATTCTCAGAAAAACACCCAAAACTTTTAAATTTATAACAAACACCCTCAAAACTTAAAATTTATCCCAACACCCTCAAAACTAAGTTTAAAAAGTAAACTGAAGATTTCATATCGAAACATTACAATGAAATTCAAGAAGATGCAAACAACCCCAAAGATTTAGAATTCTGAGAAAACATCCTAAAGCTGTAAATGCTTGTAAAAAATAAAAATTATAAATTTACAAAAAATAACAGTTTCAAACGGAAACCAATAAAAGTTTTAACTTTAAAAAGACACCACAAAACTTTTCAAATTTAGTAAAAACAAGCTCAAAATTTAAAACTTATAGAAAAATCATTAAAATTTCAAACCTACAATGAAAATATATGAATTGCAAGAAGCCCCTAAAAATTTAAAGCTTCAAAATTTCAAACTTACACGATAATCTATAAATTCCAGTAACCCCTAAAATTTTAGACTTTACAAAAACACCCAAAACTTTTAAATTTATAATAAACACCCTCAAAAATTCAAAATACATTCAAAATCTTAGAATTATAAATAGCCCACTAAAAATCAGTAGAAACTTTTCAAATTTGCAATAAACACCCTCAAAAATTTTAAAATTAATAAGAAAATATCAATATTTACAAATAGTCCCCTAAAATCAATAGTTACCACAACTCCTATGCTTTTTTTGCGTAACTTTACTTGGACAACTTTGCCCCTGAGTTTCCACTCACATATGAAGCAAACACATGTAATGTACGTGCCTACTTACTATATATATCTCTATATCTCTATCTCTATATATCATATTTATAGAAAACGCCTTTACCTTTTAAAAATACAACCAACACCCTCAACCAAAACATTTAGATTTTATAAAAACATCCCCAAAATAAGCTCAATAATTTTATACTTACAGAAAAAACTTGAAAATTTCAAACCTACAATGAAAATATATGAATTGCAAGAAGCCCCTAAAATTTAAAGCTTCAAAATTTCAAACTTACACTGATAATCTATAAATTCCAAGTAACCCCTAAAATTTTAGATTTTGTAAAAAACACCGAAACTTTTAAATTTGTAACAAACACCCTTAAAATTTTAAAATTTACTCCAACACCCTCAAAACTAAGTTTAAAAAATAAATTGAAGATTTCATATCTGAAACATTACAATGAAATTCAAGGAGAAACAAACAACCCCAAAGATTTAGAATTTATAGAAAACACCCTAAAACTATAAATACTTTAAAAAGCTATAAAAATTATAAATTTCCAAAAAATTAGAGTTTCAAACGAAACCAATAAAAGTTTTAACTTTGAAAAGCACACCACAAAGCTGCTCAAAATTTTAAAACTTACGAAAAAGCTTGAAAATTTCAAACCTAAAATAAAATCTATAAATTGCTAGAGGCCCCTAAAATTTAAAGCTTGAAAATTTTAAACCTATACCGATAATCTATAAATTCAAAGCTGCCCCTAAAATTTTAGATTTTGTAAAAAACACCAAACTTTCATATTTGTAATAAACACCCTCAAAAATTTAAAAGTTATAAAAAATATGTGAATATTTCAAATCTACAAATAGTAGATTCAAAATCTTAGAATTACAAATAGCCCTCTAAAAATCAGTAGTTATAATAAAAAACACGTGCAACGCACATGCCTACGTACTAGTATTCGACAAAGGTTTTTATCCTGGGTCTGCCTATGAATCTTTATAAGTTTGGTTTGAGCAATAAATTTTTCTCACCTTGTCCGAAAAAATATCCGCGACCCAATAAATAAAAGGGGTTTTTGTCTTTGGACCCAAATGTTTACCATGATTTATGTTTACACCCAATTATTATTTTTTGTATCTTTAGACCCAATCAACTTTGTGTATTTATCTTTTAACCCAAATTCTCAAATACACTTCATATTTATGTGATCCCTCCTAAATATTTTCAAAAAGTCCAATTTTACCCTTCTATTTTTCTCATTTAATTCTCTTTCACGTCCTTTGATCTCTTATTTCCTTCTTCACCTCTTATAAATCCATTAAATACTCCTCAACTCCTTTAATTCCTAAGGTTTGAATACTAAATTCGTAACGATTCAACTTTTTTTTGTATTTTAAGTTATAGATTCTCCCAATTCCTCAACTCCTAATTTTGTAGCATAAATTCACCTACGATTTAAGACAATAATAGCATTAATTTATCATTTTCTTCATCACAATTTCTCACATGATTATTCATAATTCCCCATAATTATTTATTACAATTAATAAGAATTGATAATACTAAAAATAAAAAGATTATTTTAATTTCATATGTTAGAGAGAGAGAGAGTTTTGAGGAGATGTGGGGGTATTTTGGGGTTCTACACCCTAAAAGTACAAATATAATATATTTTAACTATAAATTATACTATTTGGGTTTAAAGACAAAAAGAAAAAGTTGATTGGGTCTAAAGATACAAAGAAAAGTAATTGGGTTTGAAAATAAATCAAGGTAAAACTTTGGGTTTAAAAACAAAAACCCCTAAATAAAACTGGGCCTAGTCAGCCTTATAAGGCCTAGCCCAGGGATCCGATCCGACCCGATTCGCTCAGCGCAACACAGGAAGACTCCCAGATTCGTCTCCAGTAAAACCCAAAGCAAAAAAACTCCAACAAAAAGGAGAACAAAATTCATAACCTCTTTCAATCCGAGCTCTCCAATGGCGGAAAAGCCCCAGCCAGTGCACGTGCTCTACTGCCAGGTCTGCGGCCTCCCCGCCGAGTACTGCGAGTTCGGCCCCGACTTCGAGAAGTGCAAGCCCTGGCTCGTCCGAAACGCTCCCGATCTCTATCCCGATCTCATCAAAGGTAAGGAATATATATTTACGATGCTACCCCTCAGCGTCTTTGTTCCTTTTTTTTCCCTATAGAAGGCTGATCGTTTTTGTTCTTGGTTTTGGATTCAGAGGCGAATGATAGGGACGCAGATAAGGCTGCTGACCAGCTGCAATCGACGGGAATTTCCGGCGATGGCGGGGGTGTGGGCCCCTCTAGTCAGTCAGGTAAATTTATTTATTTTTTTTAATTTTTTATTTTTATGTTTTTGGGAGAAAACAAATTGGGTTTGTTTAATGGAGAGTTGAGATTGATCAAAGTTTCATCTTTGGTTGTGGATTTAGGGACTAGGGTTAGATAGGTGCATGTATTTGATATGGTCTAGTGTTTTGAGTGGAAGCACTTTTGTTCCTCGGCTTTGGTGAAAACTCTACTTTTTCAGCAAAATGAGTGTGGCATCATGTAACTGTGAACTTAAATGTTTAAAATGAACTTCAGCAAGTTAAAATTTTGACTCTTGGTTGATCAGAAACCGACTTTTCTCTATAGGGTTAATGACAAGTAGAGTGGAAAGGATTTTTGTTATTATCTCACAATGGATTCTATCAAAACAGTTGTGCATGCAAGCGGGTCGTTCTGAGCCATAAAAGGTTAGTGGAAATTTCCAAATGGCTGCCTCCTTCCCTCAATATGGCTCTCAGACCAGGCTGCTTGCATGCACATTGTTCTGATAGAATTTGTACTCTGTTTTTCGAGGTTTGTTTTAATGATCTCTAAAGTGGGAAAATTTTAAATAGGAGATAAATTGTTCATATTCGTCGATTTTGAAAGAGGCTTTTTCGTTATTTCGTGTCATGTGCTTGTAGGATGTGTTTGACTTGAGGTTTGAATATGAGATCTAGGTGAGGTCATGGAACTATTGGTCTTACCTCATCTTAGCAAACATGAGATTTTCTATAGTAGATACTTTAGATTCATGATAAGTCTTACCCGAATTGTGGCATGTTTCAGTTCGTGGGGCAGATCAGTATGTGTGTCATGCTCTTTGTTCAGTATATCATTTGAGGAGGTTGCGGCGCAGCACGTGGGGTGGGGTGGGGGCGTCTTAATCGTATTGGTAATTGGAGGCAGCACTATATATTAGTTGTGTGCATGTGGATGAAAAGGAGATGTGCGTATACATATAAAAGACTTGTAAGACTAAGAATTATGATACAGAATGTCACATTTGCAATAATTAAAGAAATTGCTTTAATTTTAGAAGCATGGTCATGATTCTAATTGTGTGTAAAACTCAAGGTTCAAATGCTAAGTTAAAGTCATGGCGCAAATCCCAAAAAGGTAAATAAGACTGTTAAGAAAAGGTTAAACACTAGTACTAAATACATCAAAAGAGCTTGTTGAATCATTGTCACCAATTCTCTTCTAGAAGCCCACAAGAAAAATTGGTACACTGGTCATAGGTCGAGGGGTTGTCGAGGGGTTTTGGAGTGAACTAGGTAAGACGTGTTCTAGTTGATCATAGAATATCAATAAAATTGAAGGAAAATCCTATAGAATACCTACTAAAAGACAGTTTTATAAGTTAGAATGTTGGATAGTATGCTATGTTGCATGGACACTTCTATTATGAAGCTGTATGCCTATACCATACCCGACACTTCCCGTACCTGTACGGTTGTACCCGTACACGACACTCCTTGAATGTATGCATACATTTACTCGGACTTGTAGTCAATTATACAATACATGTTTTAACTTAAAACACTAATTGTGTAATACATAATAAAAGAAACATAAGGGTGCTATAGAAATTTTGATTCTCGTAACATGTGAATGAAAAATATTGATCTCATATAAAATTATTAAATTTCAATGTTATATAGCCGTGTTCCCTTACCCTACTTTTCATAAATTTGCCGTGTCCCATACCCGTATCTGCATCCACACTCATATCCGTACCAGTACTCATGCAACATAGGTAGTATGAGAATGCTAAGATGGATGAGTAGCAACTAGCAATACCCTTACTTCTGTTTAGGATCAATAAGTTAAAATCGATCAAGATGGTTGAAACACGAGTATAGGTGAATAAGTGTGTCAATTAGCCAGGAGAAACGATAGGATCATATTTAGTAAGCAACAATGACTAGAAATAGAATCGATTGGATGTAGGTGGAGGCAATCGAAAGTATATGATAGTGGTTACTTTAACTGTGGAAATGACTTTAACACAGTTGAATGAAATAAAATATTCTTGTAGATAACCCCAAAATTTTGGTATAAAGCCTTTAGTGTGTATTTTCAATTCTTCTAAGGACAAGTTTTGGGATGAAACCTCTGGTGTGTATTTTCAATTCTTCTAAACACAACTTCTTTTATTTCATAGGTAGAACATATAATGGAATCTCCTTCCTAAACACCTTCTCCCTTCTGTCTCTTTGTTTTGTATCATAATCACTTTGATTTTCCCTGGGAGCAACAAAATGCACAAGGTTCCTCTTGCTGTGGAGGCTGGAAAATGGTTATATGTACATAGCCTCACTTCTCCATGCAGAGCGGTCATTTCTGATAATCAAAAGTTCACTTGACTATGTTGAATAACCTTACTCTTCTTTGAAGGCTCAGCTCACTTTGATTTCCCAAAACTCCTCAAAATGCATTTATCCATTTAAGATTTTTAACAAAACTTTAAAGTAGCTATAGTCTCCTGTCTTTGAGATGTAGCAAACAACGTTTTAGGTCAATTAATGCCCTTTGATTTTCTTATAGGTTATCTGCTATTCTGCTTACTTGAGAGAGAATAGAATGCTCTGGATGGAATTTTTTTTGCTTGATAAAGATAGATGTACTTGTCTATATGGGAGGAAATTGTTGCATGGTCTCTTCTCATAGCCAAAAAAATATATACTTTGTCTCACTCTAGGCTTTCTGAAACATTATTACTTTACTGTTCTTTTTTGAACTGCCTCTTCATTCCAATCATCCTTGGGATAAGGTTTGTTCAAGGGTGATTTTGTTGATTGAACTCATGTTCAGCCACGATTTTGTGTGCGAACACAGTGATCTCTTCACTCCGGTTTTGAGTTAAGATATGTTAAGAGTAGTTGAGTTCTCTTCTTGTGGGCATAGACAATGTAGAAATGAGAGAGGCTGCTCAAATACCAAGGATAATGCACCCAGAAATAGGGTCACAGTAAGGGAAACCTAAGAGTTTCTTGAGGGGAGAAGATGATTCGAGGGATGTTCAAGGAAAAAGAAAAGACAGAAGAGATACAGATAAGGGATAAACGCAATAAGCACTGGTTACTCTCCATTAGATTTCAGAGAATCAGAACTTCTGTAACTCTATGAGTCTAGTCCTTTTATATGATTTACAAATAACGATAAAGATAAAAGGAGTCAAACTAATTCAGACCAAACTATTACTTATCAACTTGAAAACTTGCAACATATTTCATAAGATCACTGCATGACTTGGATGTTGTGTTCAATTTTCTAAAACAACCTCCAACAAAGAGAAAGTTTGTTCAGTATGGCGTAAGTTTTTAATGTTTGGGATGACTGATAGTTCTCCTTGGTCAACTTTAGTCACGATAAAGTTGTGTTTTCTTTTTATCGTTATCTTGGTTTTTAAAGCGGACAAAAAGGTAAGAGTTACAGAATTCTAGTAGTTTTGAACTACTAATGGGTGAAGCAATTATTTTCTTGTGTTTATCTTCATCTCTCTTTCTTCTTTCTCCTCTTTTCTCCTTTTCTAGTTCTCGACTGCAGTCACTAAGCCTCTCATATCTTTTACAGAAAACTCCTTAGATTTTTCCCTTATTGTAACCCTGTCTCTGCAGGCTGCACTAAATATTCTGTTGCTTCCCTAGGCGGTGCACAATTTCATCACTTTAATAAACGATATTAACATGGCCTTTTATTGACTTCCGCCAATAGATTTTCCTGTGGACCTTATATGTATCCTTGTTTATGACAGGGCTCATGGCTTCTTTTAACCATTGAACTATTTGTGCAATAAATCTTCACTTGTTTTCTGAAACTCTTACTCACCAAGGCGATTCTTCTTGCTTTCTCAATTTTACAGAGTTATAAATAATACATGAAATCTCTTTCATTTGCTTTCTCATCACTTCTCATTATATGCTGTGCTCTAGTGCAGGGAGTTAAATATTACTAAATTGAAACATCTTTCGGTGGGGCAATGGATGGTCAATTGCCTAGCTTTCTCTTTCCCTGAACATTGGATACAGCCTGCTATTATGTATCAGCTATGTGACCATTACGTGTTCGTTATTTGTTACATTTTAACCTGGTTCATATTCCTCATACTTGCATCATGCTACTGTTATGCCATGCATCCAGTGGTGCCTTTTTATCGTCCAGGAAATGATTGCGACTTAGGTGTTTAAAGTCTACTTGCTTGCGGATATGTTATTTGGTCTGAATATTTCTACAAGTGATATTTCTGCACCTTTGTCCTCAATTTACTGTTTTCTTACATCAGGCTCTTTTTTCATCTGCTTTCCTACATGTTCCTTGCATAAGCAACAAATGCACTTCAAACACTTGATTCACCTTCTTCAGGGCTTATACTTTGGAAATCAAATCGAGTTTTTTGACAATCGCTTTGGTTTCTCTTTTATTGGCTGGCTTGTGCTAACCCCTTTCTGTGTCATTTATCCATCACAGGGAACACTTCAGCATCTAAGCCAGAAGAAGTGAAACGCCTTCCTGGTGGTAAGATAAAGAAGAAGGTAAGGTTGTTAAACTTAGTTACCATGGCTTGATATTGCAGTGCTTTCTATTGATTCTAACTTCCAGTAAGAATTGAAAACTTACATCCTGATAAACCAATAAACTTCCAATAAGTAAACGCCTTCCTGGTGGTAAGATAAAGAAGAAGGATTATATTTTTCTCATTTCTATCTCCTTTTTATTTTTGTTTCTCATGAATCTCCTTCCTTTGCAAAATTGGGAAAAAAAAACTCATCCTTCTCTCCTCATTCAATATTTTTGAAATTTCACTTTTTGCTTCCATTTGAGGATTAGTTTGCTCCGGACATATTTTAACTTGACCTATCTTTTGAAGCCCCTGCATCTGATTTAGTTGTAGTGAGGTGCTCTTCACTAGTTTACGAGTCATGACTCTACCATAAACAATGTAATCATGGTTGCTACTTTCCAGGAAAAGCAAGAAGTTATTATTGAAAAGATTGTTCGCAATAAGCGTAAATGCGTGACTGTTGTGAAAGGTCTAGAATTATTTGGTGAGTAACCTTAAGCTTTTCTAATTACTCAACAATTCAAAAGTAGGCTACATATTTATAACTTATGTTCTTTTTAATCTGACAATAGACTTGTGTGGACAATAGGTGTCAAACTCAGTGATGCTTCTAAGAAGCTTGGGAGAAAGTTTGCAACTGGAGCTTCTGTTGTCAAGGTGCAGTAGCCTGAGTTAGAATTTCTTTTTCTAGAATATCTTATATGGTTTTTGACCGCAGAATTTGGACAATTGATTCCAGGGTCCAACTGAGAAGGAGCAAATTGATGTCCAAGGGGATATATCTTATGATGTTGTAGAGTTCATAACAAATACCTGGCCAGATGTGAGTTATTATTGTTCTCATTCTTTTCTGTCATCTGACTTTTCCGCATCCCATCTAGCCCGCAGGCTGCTAATGCCACCAGTAGCAGCAGCAACAACAACAATGAAGGAAAAGGAAGGAAAAAGAAGAAAAAAAGATATCTTAAATTAGTATCTTAACGAGAATATAATGCATGAATTTTCAATTTCAGCCTATTATTTCACATAGGTAATAGCTAAGAACCATTGGAAAAGGAGCACAGTGTCAGTACTAGCACAATACACCGACGTGCGGAAATAACTTATTTTTTCTTCCTTAAAGACAATGGTGCACACACATCACATACTAGTAGGCATGATCTATAAAGATTTTCTTGGGGAATTTTCAAGCAAGCAGAAAGTAAAATGAATTGATCAGTTTGATATATAGGTCATATCTCATTCCATCATGTTTGCTTGTACAGATTTAGGCCTACCTATTAGAGTCAATAAACAATAAACTGTTAATGCTTTCAATCATTCTTTTATGCTCTTTTGAATAATATCAGTAGGAAGATCCTTGACCTTTTCACTTACTCATTTTCTACTTTCTACTAACAGTAAGCCTGATTATTATTGCCTTCAAAGTTCTCTGATTGCTTTTAAAAAAAAAAAAAGTAAGCCTGATTATTAATTTTGTATTAGAGTATCCCTACATTGTTTTAAATATAGACGATATATCTGATATGTCTCCGATATATCCCTTTATAAGGCTTGCCGCAAACAATATGGTCTCAATATCCTTTACCGATTTTTGGCAATTTTGAGCTATATATCATGAATTTCCCAATATATTAGGAGACATTTCATCCTCACGAAATCGGTTGAAACGTAGTAATGTCAATTTGGACTTTTATGTGTTTTAAAAGATTAATTTGGATTTGTGGTTCAATTGAGGTCTAAACCCAAATGAATATATGCATAATTAGAGCTCAATTTAGACCAAAATTCTTTGGCAAGCGTTTTGCAAAAGATATCATCTTTTTCCACAACTCCATTATTCGGTCCACCAAATATTAACATCTATGATATGTATATAAGCATTATCCGATATACCACTCCAATACTTATTGAATATCTCTGATATATCCCCAATACCCGTCATCTGATATGGAATTTTTCCATCTGACATATCCCCGACATCTGATATTTAAAACACGGCCTATATGGGCAAATATTTTTGTTGACGTAAAATGGCAAAATTTCATGAGTTGATTGTAAACTGATGATTAATTTGCAAAAAATGTTATGCTTTTAGTTGTTCTCTGAAGATTCAAGGTCTAGAAGTGGTCAATGACAATGAGAAAAACCTCAAGTCATTTCAACTTATTCACTTTGGTTGGTATTGGAAATGAGTTGAATAGATTGCATGCAAAGAACTAACTGTTTATTTTAATAAGGAATTTGGAGAAATGTGGTCACTCATAAGTTAGAATTTTGAAGGGTGTAACCGTTACAGGCTTTCGGTTCCATGAGCAGCTGGAACAAATCCTTTAAACACAATAAGATTGCCTTAGTTATTGTTAAATCACCTAATTTTGGCATACCATTGATGATCGGAAGTTTCCTGATATACATTAAGCTAAGTTGGTGAGCAACCAGTAGTGCAATACAATAATGAAAGAATGGAAATTGGGCAAGATGAAGAGTGAAGATGAACCTATAAACCAGACTTATTCATGCAATAGTACACCATGTATCTGGCCCCAGGGCATTATCCTACAAGAACAAGAACAACAACAAAGCCTTTATCCCATTTTTTTGGGGTCGGCTACATGAATCATATTCTTAGTTTTAAGAAATACTTATGACTTCTAGAGCACAAATATCATCATCATCAGAGTCTTTTGCTGCTAAAGAATGACTCTTTATTGAGAAGATTTGACATAAATATTAAAAAACTGCAAGCTGCCAGAGAAACTACAGCAGATGGGGCTTTTAGCATAACAAATAGTAATTTCTCATGGAACGGTTTTTTATTGGTATGGCCGTGTATAATAAGTGAGGGAAAATCCTAAGGCTTTCTTTCTGGGGATTACATATAGGAGACACAAAGTAAAAGGCCTATGAATGATGGCAATTTGTGAATCATATAACATCCATATGCAGATACATTGAAAAATTTTAGGATCTTCAGCCAGTCCAAACTCACCGAGACTGTTATTATCATTTCCTGAACCTAAACCTGATAGCTTATGAAATTTGTTTTGCATTGACAAAATTCAGTATTTTTGAACTAAAATGATTAATTTCTATTATGAAATAAATATAAATTGACAATATTTTCTTCATTGTTCATAAATTCATTTTTGTCATATTCTTCTAATATTCTTCCTAACATTAAGTGTCTAATATGACATAATAGTATACGTTATTTCTTCAGGGAAAGTAAGGTATTATATTTCTATTCATTTGTTGATTTAGGAAGTGAATGCACTTCTTGGGTCCAAACCCTATCCAGCAACTAAACATAGAGCCTAGCTCTATATTTGGATCAGTTTATGGGTAACAAGGTACAATTATTCGAAAAGAAGAGTATGCCTAACACATTTCGTCTCAAGGTTTAGGCATGTTATCCTATGTTTTCCATATCACAGCCATAAAAATCTCAACAAACAGAACATCTAATTTATGTTATAGATCAAAATGGCTTCACTGACTCACCTTGGATGGACCACCACTACACAATCTCCTCTAGTTTGTTAGGTACAACCTCCCCAATATCTCACTTTCTTCTCTTTGACAATAATAAGTTGAACATGCTGGTAGTGTAATATAGTTTTAATTCTAATTTATATTAAGTGTTGCACGCATTCCATCTGCTTTTCTTTTTGTTGGTCAAACAGTCTCTTTTAGTGCTTTACATTCTAAGAAAATATCCACAAATTTGTGTTTCCACACTTCTGCGTTGAAGATATGAATTGTTATGTTTACTAGTGTATATTCAACTGATTACGTTCATTTTTAGTTGACTTGTCATTTCTTAATTGATTGTTCTACATGTAGGGAATTGTTAAGCAATTTACAAGTCAATGTTTTGAATATTGGCATATTGCTGTACTTGTTGACATTTAAACCCTCCAAGTTTCCCTTGTTTTGCACTCGTATACCTTAACTTGTATTTAGTAGCACTTTCATACCTACATGTTTTCTGTTACTTTCACGCAACGGTGTTATATGTAGGGTAAAAGGACCCAATTACCCTTCATAATATAGGAAAACATCCCTCCCCACTGTAAATTTATTTTCCCCCCTTTTCTCGGATGCTACTTCTCCCTCACTATAATTAGTCCAACCTTAATTCAAAAGTGGCTGAAATTGATTAAATTACCCAAGTTTACTTTGATATGTATTATATACCTTCGCCAGACTCAGTTTTAGCAAGAAAACCACTCAAGAAAAAGAAATAGGGATGGAATAGATAGTGCTGAGTTATGGGGGATTAGATGTGATTAGATGTAAATAACTTCCCTCATTAAAAGAAATCGAAGTAAGGTTTGTCAGATTATTTAGGGTATTAATGTCCTAAATATGTCGCATGAACACATGGGAATTTTTTTGAGAATATTATAACGGTTGTCTAACAGTGGCTGCTCCTTTTGATGATAAAATGAGAGAGGTTGGGATGGTTCGGTCATGTACAACGGATGCCTTTTAGGGCACTGGTTAGGAAAAGTGAAACTATTGTAGTTAATGGTGCAAAGAGATTTATTTGGAAGCGATTAAGAAGGATATGATCATGGTTAACATAACGGAGGAAATGTCACAAAATAGAACTAAATGGAAGAATAGGATTCATGGAGCTAACCAGAGAAATTTCAGATGAAGGCTTTATTGTTGTTGTAGGTGTAAAGCAAGGAAAACTTCTGATGCACATAAATGCCAATTAGCCTATCTGTATTGGCCTAGAAGAGTGCATCACATTTAATCAATGATATTATATATTATCTAGTTGAACTTTGTTCTTGCCTTCGCTGGTCATTTTTACACTCGATGAAAATTGTTGCTTGTGATGCCTCAGGTGCCAGAGTCTGCAATCTTTTTCATAGAAGATGGAAGGAAAGTACCTGCTGCTTAAGAGCTTGATGCTGATACTTCGAGAGAGCAAATTACCAAGCCAATATACTAAGTAAACATCAAGTTTTGTGGGACTTCCCACGATAACACTGTATCTTTATTTGTAGCCCTCTTTCACATAACTTCCTCATATCCATCTGTTATGCATGGGTGATGAAAGTTAGTTCATAGTTTAGTTTGTATGGGGTGTTAATTCTCTCAGGACAATTTTGGTGAGAAGTTTTAAAATTTAACAACCAGTTATTATTTGTTTGCCTTGTGTAGAAGCCTTAAATGTGCTTCCAGAAATTTTCCAGTCACTAAGCTTTATATTGCCACTCTTGTAAGCCTTTATTTTAGCATGTAATTTATTGTAGGCTGCCAGCAGTATTATTGCTTCAGTATGTTTGTTCTCTTCAATGAAGTAAAATATGAAATAAAGGGTATGGCATCATTAATGATAACTTTGGAGGCTTGTTCTCGGAATGCTATGAAGATCTCAGCTAAATTTCTTCAATTCTTTGCAGCAAGTTTTAAGAGTGTTGACATAAATTTTGCGGATCTTTTTAAGGTTCTTGTGATCATATTGGACCCAACTTTCAATTAATGAAGTCTCAAATGTTACTGAAGACAACAGCTGACTGTATGTCAAGCATCCATGTGTCTTCGAATTTTCTTGTGGAGCCATGAAATAGATTTAACTTGCCTCTCAAAGTTCTAATGCGAAACAGTAAAAAAAACACATAATAAATTTTTAACTGATGTATGTAATTAATCATTAAATCAGAATTTTTATAATGTAACCTCTTTTTTAGCCATTGGATCAAAGTTTTGAACGATTAACCAACAAGATCTGACCGAGTAATGACTAATGAGAACGTTTAGATAGGGTTATGATATGAAAAATTCCATGCTCATTATCGATCTATGCAGCAAGTGCTTCTCTAATGTATCGGTCTAACATCTTGTAATGCACAAGAATTTTATGACTTTATGGTGGATCAGATAATTACTTGTAACTTATATAATCAAAATTATAATTAGTCCCCTAATAGTGTTATCCTAATTCTCCTAAAATGAAAGGATAATCTTCTATTCCAACACGTAGAATTTTATGACTTTATGGTGGATCAGATAATTACTTGTAACTTATATAATCAAAATTATAATTAGTCCCCTAATAGTGTTATCCTAATTCTCCTAAAATGAAAGGATAATCTTCTATTCCAACACGTAGTAAAGCAACTATTATTGATTGCAGGAATGACGAATGACAGCTGTTTTAGTATTTTATTTTTATAGTAATGAATGTTGTTGTTGTTGTTAACGATATTACTGCTTACGTTATTGTTTTAGAAGGAGTATCTATCTTATTCATTATTAAATCTGGCTTCTATTTTTATATATTATGCATCATCATTTTCACATTAACTCTATAACAGTTCACAAATTGTTTCATTAATATGTCACTTAACATTCTCTTTCTCCTCTTCTCTCTTTCCCAAACTCACAACCACCTAGCTATTTCTCTCCAACTCGTGTGCATTGACGAGTAAAATACATAGTGTTAATTGTACTGAAAACTCCAAACTGCTCTGATATTATAAAAGAAACAAAATTATAGATGCGTAGACTTCATAGTTTTTTTTATCAACTCACTCGGAAGGACTCCACTAGATTCTGACAGGGAAAAAAAGAGTACAGGGTTATAGTCTTGTCATTATCCAAAATCAAATAGTGATTGAACAGTAATTAAGGAAAATTACTGCATAATCCATACTTGGACCAATATGCAAAATGACCCTCTCATTTTTCAACACATAACACTCCAAATCTTTTATATTTCTCCCCCTTACGCTGAAAATTCCACTTCCATTCTCTCTCCTCTATCAGGATCGAGCTCGAGATGGGAGATCTTAATGGCGTCGCCGCCGTCTTCCTCCTCTCGTGCCTCCTCCTCTTCACTTCGAGCACCGCCTTCTACCTCCCCGGCGTCGCTCCTCGCGATTTCCAAAAGGTAAACTTTCCGTGAAGTTTCCGATTGATTCACTTGCGGATCTGCTAGGGTTTCTAGGGCTTCATCTGTGTTCTCTCTGAGATCTAGGGTTTTGAGGTTGTTTACTTCTGTTTCTTGTCGGATCTAGGGTTTTTTTACTGTGTTTTCGGTTGATTTACTTAGTTTTGTGATTCTATGGGTAAGGTTTGTTGATGTTTGAAAATCTCTTGTTTGATTTACTTAGTTTTGTCATTCTTAGGTCACTTTGTTGATTAGTATTCTGAGATCTAACTATTTTGACTTGTTCATATCTCTTGATCTATAAGCTCATCTTTATTTGTTATATAGTTCTTCAACTCTTTAGTGTTTGTCTTGAAACTTCCAATTTCAATTTCTTGAGTTTGTAATTGTTGCTGCTTGAGAATCCATCGACCATAGGGTTGGCACTCTGCACTCATTGATAATTTTCATTTTGATAAGAGAAAAGCAATTAAATGTGATGGTTATGTAATAGTGGTAGAATAAATAAAGATGATGTCTGAGGAAAGAGTTGGTGCTGGACGCCGTAATTTATTTTTAGGACTGAAGTCTTTTCTCAGTATGGATGTACTGTATTAGCCATCCTTCTGCACATGAGAAACTAGCATGATACAGTTTATGGACATATCATTTCGCATGTAGTCATGCTATTCTTCCTATATTAATCTTGATGCGAAGAATTTTCAGGCTCTTTGACTGAGAATCTGAGAATTCTCTTCTGGGAATGGATTTTCCTTAATCTGAGAAGACTTAGTTACATCCTAGTCTGATAAACAAGGAATTTTTAGAAAACTCTGGGCTTCTGTGCCGGACCAGGCGCCTGGTGCCCAGATGCTGCCTATGCAGGAGTTTTTGACATTTTATTTTTTTAATAAATTCATGCTAAATACATAATAGTATTAAAAATAATGAATGTTTAGCCTATGCGGGAGTTTTTGACATATTATTATTTTTGAATAAATTCATGCTAAATACATAATAGTATTAAAAATAATGAAAGTTCACAAAATTAAGTAAAAATCAGAAAAATTACAGAAATATTATAGAAAAGTAAAGCAATACAATTATTTCAGAATAATAAGTTAGAAGTCGAATGAATGATGCATTCACAATTTTTTTAATTTGCAGAAGCATTATCTTTATATAATTTTTCTTCAACAAGGTTTTTGTAATGTAGGATATGCATCACATTAATAAAGTTTCAAATTGATCCAAATATTTTTTCCTCTTTTTAGCCAACCTAGCCTTGCCAATTATATGCCACGCGTAAAGACCATAAGCACACGTCTATAAGTTTATTTTGCGTTCTCAAAACTTAATGGTGTCCTTAAATTTTTCCTATTTTAATCGTATAACTTAGCAATATTTATAATGTGCAAATTTACTATGTTTTCTAATACCTTATAACCGTGTTTTCAAAGGCGCGTGCCTCATGCGCCTTGTGGCGCTGGGCGGTGGCGAAGCGCCCCGCATCTGATTCAGCAGCACCTTTTGCGCCTCGCATACATCCTGACATTGCGCAGGGTGCATGTAGTACATATCCTCATTTAGTTTTGTTTGTTAACATTTCAATCGAGTCTTCATGCTCGATAATCCATATCCCAAAAAGCAAAATAAATCCATCGGGCCTTTTTAGTAGCCTTCAATTGAGGACCATTACTAATCCTTTGCTTGGATATTAGTCTTGATTTGACATTTGATTTGAAAATTTATGAATTTTGCTACTATGTTGGGTGTTAGCATTAGAAATTAAGGCATTATATTGTGATTTTGTAGTAAGATATTATTTATCCTGACATTTTTTATGTGAATTCCTAAACATGTTCTTTCGTGCTTGATTATATATCTTGAAAAATTATGTGTGCGGTGTACGCCTCGCATCACTCGGGCATGCGCATCGCATTGCGCTTGCGCATGTGCGTGTAAAGATGCCTCGCGCCCCGCATTGCGCCTCGCGCATTGACAACACTGCCTTATAATCCGTTTCGTCCCTTTCACACCTATATTTTGTAGGGTTTGGGATACCTGGTGTACTTTAACCATGTATTTCTCAGCAAAGATGCATAAAAAAACACGTGAATCTCACCACAGGGCCATCAAAATGATGCACTCGAAAAACGAAATGCATGATGCATTCTGATTAAGCTAAAGTTTACTGTACAAATTATTGAAAGCTAGTGTTGGCGCAGGCATAAAACTAGATGACTAGACATGGTAGAAGATTCCTCCTAAGTTCTATGAGATTGGTGAATGTAACAACAAATAATTGTGCTTAATTAATCCTCTCATTAGAAGGAGACCAGAATATTCCACCACCATGAGGTTTCAATTATTGGGATACCTCAATGATATTGATCTTATTTACATCTAACTTTTGTTATCATGCCTGCTTCTATATCTAAAATTTAAGTTTACCTTGAGGATCTTATTGCTTGCTACAAGTGGGCTGCATTCAAGAATGTACTTGATTTTGCAGTATTAGATGCATTCTTTTCTCACCTTGCGATTTGTTGCCTAACCTTCATCCTCTTTTGCCAAAGTATCTATAAGCTATTTGTTACTTCGATTCGTATAATTCATTTTTAAAATTAGTTGATGTATTTCTTGAGCAACAATATTTGTGGATCTCGCTATCCAGACACAGTTCTCAGATTACCTCATTCAAAATGAATGACTCTATCTCCTAGGCGTTAGACGACAAGTGTATGATGGTTTTTTTTGTTCCTTCTTTTATGTTTTGATATTTTATATACTTAATTGAATTTGATTACTTTTTCCAGCTTCTACTGGAAAATGCCATGTGGATCATGTTTAGAATCCAATTAGTTCCTTGCTGTCAATGTAATATGGTTGTTCCTTGAATATTGAACACATTTAAGTGGTGATTATCTTTTTTGCTCAGGGTGACGAACTTCAGGTGAAAGTGAACAAACTTTCATCGACAAAGACACAACTTCCTTATGACTACTATTTCTTGGATTTTTGTAAGCCCTCCAAAATCATGAACAGTGCTGAGAACTTGGGAGAAGTCCTTCGCGGTGACCGCATTGAGAACTCTATCTATACAGTGAGTGCTCTTGCTGGCTAATAAAATAAAATTTACTTCACAAGTAAAATGGAACTCTAATTTTCATTGCTTTCCTTTTAAGTGGTATAATCTTTGACAAGCAAGCATTGATTCTACCTAGTAAACCTCCAGTTAATGTCATTTTCATTTTCATGTATTATGTCCATTCCAGTTCAAAATGAGAATAGATGATACTTGCAAAGTAGCTTGTCGCACAAAGCTTACTCAAGAAACAGCAAAGAATTTCAGGGAGAAGATTGATGATGAATACCGGGTTAACATGTAAGTATGCCAGTCTCTATGTTATCTTGTATGTCCTTTCCAAAATTAAAACGATTGTTTGCTGATCGATTACCTGTTTGCAATGGTCTAAACAGAGTCATATCTTCATATTTGTGTGATTCTACTCTTGGCTGAATAACTATTATTTTCTTACAAAAAAAGTCTGTTCTGTCTACGCTCCAGATTTTAGATGTCATGTCTCTGGTATTTAACAAAATTAGCTACACTTGATAGGATCCTGGATAATCTTCCCGTTGCAGTCCCTAGACAAAGGAGAGATGGAAGTCCAGCACCAAGTTATGAGCACGGTTACCGTGTTGGTATTAAGGTAAGCTACTTGTATATATATCAATATTCCTGCTTGCTGAAAGATGAATTACCTATTCTTCTGTTAAGTTGACTTTTATTATCATTTGGTCAGAGTAAAGATGATAAGTACTTCATCAATAATCACCTGAGCTTCAAAGTCATGTACCATCTGGACCCTGAGACTGATGATGCACGGATTGTCGGTTTTGAGGTTATTCCAAGCAGGTGCTTATGCTTATATGCTTCCTTTATAGTTTTGGTGTT
This sequence comes from Asparagus setaceus, assembly GCA_012295165.1. Taxonomy (NCBI): domain Eukaryota; kingdom Viridiplantae; phylum Streptophyta; class Magnoliopsida; order Asparagales; family Asparagaceae; genus Asparagus; species Asparagus setaceus. Next base: position 21,874,048 of record CM022703.1, read on the forward strand.
GTTTCTTGCACCTTCCTGCAGCATTAATTGTGATAATGGTTTGTCTGATGCTATTATTCTTTCATTGTTTTGTTGCTGTGGCATTAGAAAATTAGAAGTTGTGTCAAATGAAAACCATTTATTAAATGATATTGACTTCTAGGACACACGTTCTCCAGTGCGTAAAATGTTGGTCCTCCAAATGTGTGCATGATTATGCTTATGAATATTTAGATACTATACGGGCACCAATTTTATTCAGACTGCAAATTATTTTGGAGTTTCAAGTGGCAGTTAATAACCTCTCGTTTTTTGCTTCTATTATCTTTTTTCCCTATAAACAGCATAAAGCATGAGTACAATGGATGGGATGAGAAGAATCCAAGAGTGGAAACATGCAATGCTAACACTAAGATTGCTCCAGGTAGCCATGCTCCTCAGGAAGTAACTGACGATGCATATGTTGTCTTTACATACGATGTTACCTTCCTGGTATGTACTCTATCCAAAATCATAACCTTCATCATTAGGAATTTGTATCTTACGCTCTCGGTTCTGCTGTCTTGCAGCCCAGTGAAATTAAGTGGGCTTCACGTTGGGATGTGTACCTTCTGATGAACGATGACCAAATCCACTGGTTTTCCATTATAAATTCCTTCATGATCGTTCTATTTCTATCTGGCATGGTCGCCATGATTATGATGCGGACTCTCTACAGAGATATAGCTAACTACAATCAGTTGGAGACTCAGGATGAAGCCCAGGAAGAAACCGGATGGAAATTAGTCCATGGCGATGTCTTTAGAGCTCCTGTCAACTCCGGACTTCTATGTGTGTATGTAGGTACTGGGGTACAATTCTTTGGAATGGCCTTGGTGACCATGATGTTTGCATTGCTAGGTTTCCTCTCACCGTCCAACCGTGGAGGCTTGATGACTGCTATGGTTCTTTTATGGGTTTTCATGGGTTTATTCGCTGGATATGGATCATCGCGTTTATATAAGATGTTCAAAGGTACAGACTGGAAGAAAAACACCCTAAAGACAGCATTCATGTTTCCTGGTATCGTCTTTGCCATCTTCTTTGTACTAAATGCCTTGATTTGGGGAGAGAAGTCCTCAGGTGCAGTTCCCTTTGGAACAATGTTTGCTCTCGTTTTTCTATGGTTTGGCATATCAGTCCCGTTGGTCTTTGTCGGTAGCTACCTAGGGTATAAGAAACCACCTATTGAAGACCCAGTGAAAACAAATAAAATTCCTAGGCAAATACCCGAGCAGGCTTGGTACATGCAACCAGCTTTCTCTATCCTGATCGGTGGCATTCTCCCATTTGGTGCTGTTTTCATCGAGCTTTTCTTCATCTTGACATCAATATGGCTGAATCAATTCTACTACATCTTTGGTTTCCTTTTCATAGTTTTCGTCATTCTCCTCATAACTTGTGCTGAGATCACCATCGTGCTTTGCTACTTCCAGTTGTGCAGTGAGGATTATAATTGGTGGTGGAGGGCGTATTTGACTGCGGGTTCTTCTGCACTCTACCTCTTTTTATATTCAGTGTTCTATTTCTTTACCAAGTTGGAGATAACGAAGCTTGTGTCGGGGATCCTATACTTTGGGTACATGATGATTGTGTCTTATGCATTCTTTGTGTTGACGGGGACGATTGGATTTTATGCCTGTTTCTGGTTTGTTCGCAAGATATATTCCTCGGTGAAAATAGATTGATTTGGTGTTGGGAGGAAAGTGTGCTCTTATGGACGTTGAACTTCTACCGAGGGGAATTTGGTGATTTTGGTAGGATGTAAAACAGTGATAATAGGACTTGGTTTGTATCACTATTTTCGATCTTTTTTCTGTTTTCTTTTTAGAGACTGAACTTGTATGCTTATGTTTGTCTATCTGTAACTGTTTCCCGGGTCATACAACTTCGCAGTTAGTAGTTATATTTTCAGAAGGAATATTTTCTACAAAGGCATTATAGATTTCTTCTGTGTTCTGTGGTCAAAAGGGGAGAGATAATTGTACATTCCCTTGCCTGAATACTTTGTTTGTATGGTTACAATGGTTGGAAAATAACACGTCAGCAATCTGCCAGCATCCTATAGATTCTGCTGAACAGCTGAAGTAGCTTAAAAACTTTTACATGATATATGGATAAGGTGAAATCTATCACATTTTGGTTATGGCTGATAACAGAATAAGCCGTCCCTGCTGAGACCATCCGGCTCTGGTCTCAGGCTTGTTAGCACTGGTTTGTGGCATAATTCTGTACATGACAAAGTACCTAAATCTTAAGAGAGAGAGAGAGAGAGAGACTTGAACTTTATTTGTTCAACTAAATCCCTTGAATTTTTTTTTGTCTCAATTAAGCCCCTAAACTTTTAACTTCTTCCAACATAATGGTGTAATTGTTAGGGGTGCAAAAGGGACGGATTAGATATGAAACTTGCGATTTTCGTATAAGCTTATAAATCAAAGATGCAAATATAGATATGTCTTGGTAAGTAAAACTCGTATCCATATCTGTCAAAATTAGATATGGTTACCGATCAAATAAGAGAAAATATATCTGATTACAAAGCGATATGAGAAAACATATAAGATTGATAAAAATATAGATCATATGATACATGACTCGTAGTGTCCATTAATATGTTTGACAAATTTGAAAAAATTAAGATTAGTTCTAGAAACCTCCATACTATTAATCTAATGCTCAAATAATTGCAATTATATGATCAACATATATTTAGATATTTCACACACTGATCTGGATATTGCACCATGTGTCTATATATAATCCTATCTAATATAGATACTTAGTATCCATATCCACATCTTGATACAGATATGTCCGCGAATATACACACTGTTCTTGCACCCTAGTTACCGTTCAACATCAAACTACCTAGATATAGCAGTCAGAAAACCCAAAAATATAAAATTAAAGATATAGAAGGCACTTTTTTTACCGAGGGGTATTTTGTTAATTGACATCAAATGCTTTGCGTGTGCTGGGATTAATGTTTATTTCCCTAAAAGCTAAGAAAATGAAATGAAAATAAAGAAATAGATGTGGGGTCCACATTTATCAATTTTAAGCCCATTTCACAACATTTTGGGAGGAAATGAGTTTTGCCTCTTTTGGAGCCCACATACACTATTATTAGTCACATGGGTGGGGCTCACATATAATACATTTCTTTGTTTTCTTCTCTCAACCAAAGCAAAGAAATCAAAGTTAGGAAGAAATGAGATAAGCCCACGTGGACTTGTCTCCTCATTTCTTATATTTTCTCATTTATTTTTTTGCAAACAAACAGACCCTAAAACTAAGTAGTGTTGGGAAAAGTGTCGGGATTTATAGTGGGATGAACAGAGTTTGGGGGTTTCGAGGAAAACACCCCAAAGTTTAGGGGTTTTTGTGAAATTTACCCCAATAATTATCTCCGTTTATGCCCTCCCCCGCCGCCTTCTCTTTCTCTAGCTTCGAAGCGATAGAGAACTCCGCCATGATCGCCTCTTCTCCTAATCGGTACCTCGATCTCTCACTAAAACCCTAATTCCAAATCATTTTAACTAGTTGCGCTCTCTCTCTCTCTCTCTCTCTCTCTCTCTCTAACTAGTTTAGCTAACCTCCATATTTTCAGTTGTGCAGTATCGTTGGGATTTATATCAGAATCCCAAACCATTTCCAAAATTCCCAATTGAAACCCTAGCATTACTGTATTCTCTCTGATTGTGAGGATCCCGGGTTGAATTCTATTGATTGATTTATTGGTGGTTGATCCTCTACCCCTCTCCGCTAGTTTGTTGGGCGCATCACTGAGCCCATTCATTTGGATGTTAGCTTCTTAACAGGATTATTGAGAATGAGGAGAATTGGAGATGGATTACCGTCGGGTTTGAAGTTTATGAAGCGAATCTCAGTAGAAAGATGTGGGTCAAGGTAGACAGCATCGGTGGTGATCGGAGTGCTCACGCTTCATAAGAATTCATCATTGGCAGCTGATGTTGGAGGTACAGGGAACTCTATTTACTTTTCGGATTCGACGCATCCAAATGCTTTGCATATTGAGAATGGTTTTCAGCGGCTATTCGTGCCCAGCTTATGTTAGTCCTTGAATTCGAGGTTTGAGTTCCTTCCTATTGGTTAAAGTTTCAGATTTTTCTTTTTTAAAGTTCTCATTTCTATATTTGTTAGGAAATTCATTTTGATGCTAATGTAGTTCTTTGATGGCAACTGTTAATGAAGTTTCATGTTTCAGATACTTTTTTAAATCTATTCTATTTGATACCCCATGTCTCCAAGTTGAGCGGAAGAGCTCTTGAAATAGTCTATTGCAGCAGCAGTTACCTACTTAATTTGATTTGGCCGTGTATGTATTTGTTATGTTAGGCAGTTTAATTTCAGTTATTTAGCTTTAGGAGATTCTTAAGTAAATGTTACCAAGTATTCCATTTAGTAAGAATGTTATTTGATGTTAGCTGACATTTCGCCACCACAAAAATCCAAATTATTCTTGCAATTGACATTAGATAATCAAATAAAATGACATTAGGTGTTGATCCATACTGGTAAAGCCTCCTCTCTATGATGAAAAGAGATATTGATTACTCATTCTCTCCAGGTTATGGCTTTTTCTAAAGTAAGAGAATAAATTCAATGGATAAATTTGATATGGAGACTCCTTTAGGAGAAAAAGGAGTACTAGTAAGTAACAAATTGAGACCTAGCAACTTAATTCCCTGAACACAGCTAGATGCAGGACAGCGCTTTGGTTCGAGACGGTAAGGGTAGGAATTTTTTTTTTCCAGTGAGAAGTATAGCTTTGAGTGGGTGTACTGTACTTTTGAACATAAGGAAGCCGACATGTCTATCTTCCCATTATTGGATATTCCTAAGTAAAAATTAGATGAATTTTACTCAAATTGGGTGTTTTCTGAAGTATGCTATGAAATTTAATGTTTGAGAGCCTATTTCTGCCAACAGGTCACTATGTTTTTTCCCTAATATAAGACAACCGTAAAAAACATTTTATGCCTTATGTTCATTACTTTGAACCTATGTTACCTGGGTAGTTCTATTTGGAAGCCGTACCCGTACCTGAAACATACCTGTATTCGTACCCAGACTTCTTGGACACTTCTTGCATACGTTTGTTCACGCGTATACTCAATTATATACCACATGTTTTAACTTAAAACACTCATCATACACTTTTTGGATGTACATTCTACACTTCACATCTATTTTCTAGTATATTGATCCCATGTAAATCAAAAATCAATATTGACCTTACATAAATTATTAATTTTAATACATATAAATATACATAACTTGCATATTTATAGCCATGACCCCATACCCTACCTTTTACAAATTTGCTGTGTCCCGTACCCATATCCATGCAAGTTAGCTTTGCCCAATAAGAAAGGCCATGATAGATCTGTAGTTCTGTACTAGAGATTGACAAAATTAATGCAAAAGGCCGTTAAGGGCTTTTTTTTGGGTACAGATCATTTTATGAGGTTGCGGATGGCTTTGTTAGGAGGTTTAGACTGTTTAGTTGCCAGGGAGGAAGAAGATCTTGATATGCTAGAATTTGCATGGCTGTTTATGATCTGAGGGTATTGCCAGGAGACGTATTCACGTTTTGCTAAACATGTGTATGACATGCATTACATTCCAGAACATAGAATCACATTAAAATCTTTCAACTTAGACAGAGTTTTACGTCAAGTCAGGGGTTGATCAACCTGTGGCCTTTTGTTCAGCTAATGGAAGCTCTATATCATAGAAGTCGGGAACGTGGGACGCTATAGCGAACCGCGACCCGAGTTCATTCGTTCCAGATTCGCGTTGAACATGACCCGATTCACCAACTCTAGCTAGGGGTGGAAACGAACCAAATAATTAATAAACAGTTCGGTTATTATTTGTCCAGATATTTGGTCATATTCGATTCAGTAGTTCATTTAATAATAAATGAATATTTTTTAGTATTCAGTGCATAAACGAATAGAATTTGACCAGAGGTATATTCGATTCGTTTGATTATTAAATATTCGTTTATGTTTTTCTACTTCTAGATTATTATATTGTGTTATCTTTTACGTGTGTATAATTTTTTAAATATTGCTATTTATAAGTATTATATTAATAATTTAAAACATACACTATAATAATTCTTATATTGAAATATCATACTAACAATTAAGTAAAACATTATAGAAAATAAATAAGGAAAGACTTCAAACATAGAGTTTGAAGTCCACCTCATGGTTGAGGATGTTGTGACTTAACAAATGTGCTATTGAGATATTCGTGAACATTTGACAAATATTTATCTAATTAATGAACCAAATTTGAACACCCTTTCCCTATTCGACATGAATTCGAGTTCGACTTCGAACTCGTAAAAATTAACCGAATACGAATATGAATACCATGGTATTTGATTCGATTCGGTTCGTTTCCACCCCTAACTCCAGCAAGCTGATTTAGAATTCAAGCCAATGAAATTTTGGGAAAAAAATAACTCTTTTTAAAAAGAATAGAAAACAAAAAACTTGAGAAAATTAAGCAAATAAAATATGCATACCTTAATTGCAACATGATTTTTAAGGTTCTTTTACCATTATTGATATCAACTAGCATATGTCCTAAATTGGACTCTTGCAAAACCTTTAATTCCTACTTTTAAGAACCGAACCTAAAGCGTACCATGTTCCCTAGCGTACCATATAAGCCTACTCCCTCGTAGCCGATTCCTAATGAGTGACGTACCACGCTCCCGTACCTGTCTCGCGAACCGGTATGAACCGGGTTCCATGCAACGCTGCTCTAAATGATCAAGTAACATGTCACATTGATTTTCTTGGTGAAACGCTGCATCCTTCAATGCTCTACATTTTCTGAATAATTTGGTAAATTAATTCGGGATATGTATAGCACCAGATATTCCCTGTGTTCATTCATCTTGCAGTAATAGCCAAGAAAATCAGTACATGTTTCTTGTTCCTTTTTCTATATTTAGAATTTACATATACATCTAAGTTTGCTAGCCGACATGATCATTCTAAATTCCAGGGAGATCCTAGGTCTCGTGAATACTATTGATCTCTTCCTGCCCCTATTTTTACAGGTTAGCTTAGAAAAATACTTTTTCTCTGGTGTATTGATCTTTTTATTACTTCAACAAGAGTTGATTTGCTATAAACTGTGTTTATTTTGCAATGCATTCTGCAATTCATAACTTAAAACTATTCACACCTTCACAGGTCAGACATCATCCAAAACTTATTCTATCATAGAAAACAACTCCTTATACAAATAATGAAAACACTCAATTTTCATGTAGATACGCAATTTATGTTGTATCCTCTTAAAAATCTAGAAACATATGGAGAAACCAGAAGAAAATATACTCCTATGGTACATGCTTGTTCATTAACATTTTTCCTGTCATACCACATCCCAGTGCCTCAGTTGGTATATTTCCGACATGCTCAACCCCTTCAGAGAAAACTACACCCATACCCATGTGTAAATGTGGCTCTATATGACAATGAAATGCCCATACTCCCGGATTATCTGCCACAAACCTTAAAGCAGTCCATCCATAGGGAAATATCACCACTGTGTTCCTTAATGGTGGATTCTTTAAGTTAAACTTCGCAACATCCTTCTTGGTGAATCTCCCATCTCCATAGCCCAACACCCAAAAATCATGCCCGTGCAAATGCCACGGGTGTATCTCACTCACATTATCAGCAAGAGCATTTGCATTCTGAAGTATCACATCAACTGTGCTATTGAACTTGAGTTGGTACATGTTACTACCTTTTGTTGTGTTGGGATTCTGTGGAGGTTTCATTACATCATAGAATCTGGGGAAGTTTTCTGGTGGCTTTTGGGCATTAAATGCACCCTTTAAGCCATACCTTATGGAGCCAAGAAAAGGAGTGGGTGAGAGAACAAGAGAGATGTTGTTTATTGACCATTTAATATGCCCATCTATCTTGTTCTGGGTATTGAGGAAGATCATTTGTCGATCGTACTTGGTTGGGGGTTTCACTGTGCCTTGTCGAGATAATATTTTGTAGGTGAAATTTTTGCTGTGGGCATAATCATTCCATGTGGGAGTAATTGGAGGTGCAGATGAAGGTAGTTTTCTTTCGGAGTTGGGTCCGTAGTTTATGATTGCGAGTGCAGGGTTGGTTTTAGGAAGCCTTCCTCTAACACCTACGGAGATCCAGTAGTTTGATGATGGATTCTGGTCAGTTGTAATAAGGACAGAATAGCTCTCACCGGAGTAGATGTCCATGTCTTTGACAGTGAATGGTTTTACGTAGTTTCCATCTGCTTCTACCAACATCATCTTGTGGTTCTGTGATGAAAATGAAAGTATAGTTTATTTTTTGAGTATCTAAGCAAGAAGCTATAATAATTCTACCATAACCGAAGTGTATGCATTTAAGTTTCGTATGTGCCTTGGAGAAAATGTGTTAAATTCTGATATGTTATATTACAAAATGTTTGTAGTCTTTTCAAGGTGTATGCTATTCGATGAAAAATGACCTCTCTATTTCTTAGCTTATAAATTAGTACCTAACTATCTAAGTGTTGATCAGTGGTTTCACAATTCAATCATATTCTACTTCTTGTTTATTAAAGAAGCATTTCTGCTCCAGTATGGAGAATGAACAAAAAAGTTATGCTGATCAATAGTTGATTGTTATGGAATTTTGGTATGTGGATCAGCCGATCCGGGGACAAAATTTTGGAGAGAGACTTCGTGGCAAATCGTATAATTTTCACTCATTAGTTGTGCACTGTGAGATTATTTACTTCACACTATAATAGTAGCTCTGGAAGTTTCCTGGTCTACTGATTCTTTGGCTAATTTACCTTCCTGGAAAGAATGCTAACTATATTCATTAATCATCAAATATTTATTTATTTATTCTTTTGCTTATTTGTTGTTTATCTCAGTTAGATTGTGAAAATTGATACCTAATATGATCTACTGACTGAACAAAACATAGAAATATATGGATGTGCTTAATGTCAGTAGACTATGCATAAGAATGGATTGCATATTGTAAAAATTTGCAGTGATTCATCGTCGTAACTTTGCAAGGGAACTAGACTGAAATTGGCATTTGCATAACTTAATTGTTAGTTGCTTGTGCTCATTTTGAGCTGCTACTTGTATTGTCCCTGGGTATGCCTGGGTGGTAGGATGTATTTGGGATTTTTTGATGAATGAAATTTATTTGCTAACCAAAAAAAACTTAATTCTTAATTCATAAAGGCAATTGTTATCAGTGCTTCCCTCTAAAAGAAAATGAAGAAGTCAAGTTAATGCTGCCTTGAGAATATATGCCATATCATTTATTATCTATGGAAATGCAAATTCAAAGAAAATAAATGTAAGGATAAATAATATCATTGTGTAGTTAATGTAACCTCTCTAGTTCCCCATTCTGAAGCATTAGAAAATACGAACTTTTGTCTGTCAAGGAAATAATGGGAGGTGGATGCTTACTAGGTTCAGCTAAGAAAATATTAGCAAACAACATTGGAAATTTGTATAGTATAAGAAGATAACACAGTTATAAATCAAACCATATTTTGTCAAACTGATATATCAAAGATTTAAAATTTAAATGAATAGGTATTCCATTTTTATCTATCCCAATTTTTTATTTTTATATTTTTGTTATTAGACATATATCTAAAAGGTAATGTTTATTAGAAGTATCTTACTAGGTGCACCATTTAAGAAAATACTGACAGAATTGCTCCCTGTACAAATATTCACAATTTTACATTTATATTTTAAGCATGTAATACAGTTGGAAAATCAGATTAATATTTTAGCAAACTGATATATCAAAGAGATTATTTTAAAATGAACACTCGCACGCACACACGCAACCGCGAACGCACGTCCAGATAGATATATCATCTAAGAAAATTTATTTCTATATGGGAAGTATATCTATAGATTCACATAACTTTATGCAATTCTTATTTAGATATTTTTCCAACCCAGTAACAGTAATATGTTTCTTAAAAGTCTCAGTAACCCCAGGAACAGAAGACAAGTCTTTGCATGTCCATGTCCTCCAAGTTTTCTGACGAAGAAATAAGAAAATGGGATATTGGGTCCACTTCTGTACATTCTGCAGAGCCCCACCCCAACTTTATGTCCAGCGTTCTAACCCACTGGGTTAAATTGTTGGTCACTTACTTTAGCTGCTTCCTTCGAAAGATGAGGCTGACATCGATTTGTTTACTTTGTTCACTACTTTGATGGAATGTTTTCTATTTCTTTATTGAATAACATACTTGGGTCCAAGGTTAGTTGAAGGATTTTTTTTTTAATTTTTTTTTATTTTTTACATGGTACCTAGCAAAAAATGGTTGTTATAAAGATATAAAGTTGCCCACTATAAGTGTATTTTGTAGTACAGCTAAAAAGCACAGTACATTGTGCAGTATCATATTGTATACTATTATCATGGAAACTGTAATCTTATTATCTTTCGTCATTAAAGATATAATTTTTAAATAAAAGTCTTAATTGCTTCTAATTTTATTTTAATGACTTCTAATTGTATCCTTAAATTTGTGGGTTGACATGATTCGTTAATTAGTAATGTTGTTGTATGTAGGAAAGCACTACGACGGAGGTAATTAAATATTTGTGGGAGCTATGATAGTATGCTTACCCCAATGGCCAAGTTGAGAGAAGCCAAGGATGTACTGCTTGCAATCCTCACTCTGTAAGTCTTGTTTGGAAGTACTCTGAACACTACAGGAGCACACTGGCTGGTGCTTATATTGCAAGTGCTTTCTCCACCAACGGCCGCAAGAGAACAATTGAACTGCCCTCTGCCATTAATCAATAGGCTCTGCGTGCAACAAAGCATAGGCAATCAATATGTCAATATACGAAACAGAGTAGCAAACAGAATAGGTTTGAGAGCTTCATCATGCAAGAACAAATATTATCAGCTAGTTTTGAGCCTGTTAGAGTATGACACTATAATCCTCTCCATAACTTCGGAGCTTTGGTGTAGTGCAAGCGTTCTTTAACTCATATTAGCAAGAAAATAAAGTATATCTGTATTTTAACTTCATGTTGTTTGATTCTTCTTAGTGCCTCTATTATTTTGACCCTTCTTGCTACTTTATGCTTTATAATATGGTGGATTGCACATCTCTTTCACTCTGTTTGGTACAGTAGGTTTTTCTACCTGCCGACTACTGTTAGATTTGTGACACTCTTTTTCTCTTTGCCTTTGCTTTCTTATCTGATAAATTTGCACAAGATTAGAAGGTTGATATAAGGTTGGTAGCCTGTCGATGATTTGGTCATCTCCTTTTGGAGGTTTCAGATTGTGCATCTTTCTATATAACCGGTTTCATATTGGTTTCATATTGTCAGAAAAAGGATTTGATGAGTATGATGAGAAGCTTTCCTCTCTTTTAGAAAAGGTGAGTAGATTGCTTCTCTGTACTGAAAGTGCACCAAAGGCAAGTCTAAAGTCCAAGAGGAATGAGTTGTCAGTGTGCAGAAACTATGAAGACAAATGATGAGGTTTTGTGAGATGCCCCGAAGTTCAGGGTCTTAATAAAGCTCACGGGGGTGTTGTGGGAACCGCTAAAGTTCAAGGGGTTTTCTGAAATTTACCCTAATTGCAGGTATATATCCTACCTCAAACAAACTTGCTTCGTCCATGCACATTGTTGTGATCTTTGGAACATAATAACACTCAACTGAATGAGACTCATCACTTAATCATGAGGTCCAACATGTTATTTGAATGTTAGAGCCGAATATTATTTCCTACTGCCACATGTTGCAGATATTTTACGGTCGTGTGAAATTTATGTATTGTGCTGAGGCGACATGCTTTATTGGCTTTTAAGTTTTTACTTTTATTTTCTTTCGATACTTCGAATTTCTGAGTTCTGAGAACCTTGGCTAGAATCAACTCACCCCCTCTATTTATGAAATGCGTTATGCGTTATTGTGTTCTCGTTTTGCTGACACTCGACGAGTAGAAGAAAGTAGATGGAAAGTAGGTAACTAATGCTGACAACTAACGAAGGAGAATCACACACGGGCTAGTTTCCCACAATTTTCAGTAGGGAAATGAAGAATAACTAATGAGAATCTAGAAAAGTTGATGTGATCACCTGAGGTTCGCCGACCCAACGGAAAGGTTTAGAGTCGAGACCAGCCATCTGAGCGTACACATTCTGATGGTACCAATCACTCAATAACAAATTGATTTCTCCGTCGTAACTGAAGGGCTCTTTCTCATCGTCTGCCACATCAACTATCAGAGATCCGTACAATCCCGCTGCTCTTTGCATACCGTAGTGCCCGTGGTAGAAATACGTGCCGGGCTACCCTCCAGTGATACACCAAATATTAACGATTACAAAGGGAAAATATTTGAATAGCTGAGAGTTAAAATGCTCTGGATATATGACTCGGAGAAGTATTAAGCCTCGAGTCCTGTCTGCAATTTTTATTAATAAAATAACGTATACATTTGAAAAATATAGCCCAGTTTGAATTACCTTGTCAACTTTAAATCTGTACACGAAAGTTTCCTCCGGATTGATTGCACACTGTGATATAGCGGCCGTTCCGTCAGCCCATGGGGTCCCAAACTACAACATGCAAACATTATTAATGAGAGAAAGAACAATAATAATAAATAAAAACATGCACAGATTGTGTGAATAGTTAGTTAGCAATATTGTCAATAACCAACATTATGTACCTGTCTAATGCCATGCCAATGAATAACAACCCCCTCAGTGTGTAGCCCATTCTTGAGCTCAACCACAATAGTATCTCCGGCCTTCGCCCTTATCGTCGGTCCTGGGAACTGCCCGTTGATCCCGATCATCATGTTCTCCTTACAGTCTGGTGACCAGAGTAAGTACCCAACCTCCCACCTGAAGTGTCTCGCCTTGGAAGCCCAAGAGACTTGTAAACACATCGCGCATAACATAAACAGAAGTATCTTTATTGCCATCTTCCTCGCAGTATGAGAAAGAAGTGGAAGTGTATTTGGTGGGAGGAGGAGAGATGGATGTAGCTAATTAATAGAAGGCTAGCTTTAGCAAAGTGGGTGTGGGTTGAGTACTTGGGGATTGCAAATGTGTGGACATTTGCATATGTTCTCATTCCCTTGTCAATTTAAACATCGTATGTGTTAGAATAATAAAAAGTATGTCCTCTGGCATAACTGGGATTTCATAGAATACGAATAGGGAAGAGGAGAACTAGGACATAAATGCTATTTACTAATAGAACACCTGATTTGCAAAAAAGTTCCAAAGGTATGAGTTTGACTATAGTGCATGCAGTTAGTTTCCATAGAGTTGATTGGACCGCTACATGATTTAGATTATAGATTAATTAACAGTTATTAACTTCATCTCTTAACTCTTAATTGAAGACTATGTGTATAGATCTTATGACACTGCAATGAAAGAAATAGGCAAGTATTAGAAAGTACCAATGGATTCATGGTATTCAAATCTTGCTTCTCTCAGTAGGTTGTGAACATCCAAGTGAATAGAATAAATCCATCTTGTTTCACATAGAAAGAAAATCTTGGTGTGTTTGGCAACCTTGTAAAATTGGGCCAGGACTGAACTATAGCCCAATTTTAAATTGTTTCTTGTTTGGTAAAGCCTCAGGCTAGAGCTAGCCCAATTTCTTTAGCTCAAAAATTAACCACTAGACTACTTTTCTTTTAGAGAGAGAGAGAGAGAGAGAGAGAGAGAGAGAGAGAGGAGAGGAGAGGGGGGCTTGTCCAAAAGAAAACTGAAAGTGAGACAAAACCGACTGGACCGCCTGTCCTGCCATTAGCTCAAACACACCCGTGTGAGATCTATCTTACTATATATTTATACTACATATAAAAGAGGATTGGGATGCTAAAACTTTTAATTGCCCTTTTTACCCCTCTCAACTTTGATAATTTCAACTTTACTTTAATTATTTTATTTATTTAATTTATCTTAAAGTCTCATTCAATGAGTCTTAAATTAAGTTAAGTTAATTGCAAATCATCATAATAATAAGATTTAATTAATTTCTTATGCTCTTAAAGATGCCATAACTTATTTAATTAAATGCATATGTTATGAATCCAATCAACTAACCACTCTTTCCTTTTTCTCTTTACATTATCTCTTTTTTATCTCTACACTATAAATTACGGTCATCCATTCTTTTCAACCCACCACATCATCTACTAAACCAAATTCCAACACCAACATGGTTTATAAAATATGTTATATGAAAAATTTGTCAAATGGTTTATAGTGTACGTGGCTTGTATGTGCGTGTGCATACAATGGATAATATTTGTCAAATGGTTTGTAGACTTAAAGATTTATTTTTATGGAGTTAACTACTATGTCTCATGTTCAATTCGTAGCTCTTGATTTGTGTTTTGTGTCTTGAACCCTTGAAAAGAGAAGGATAATAGATTATAAGAAGGTTATTATTTGGAAGTGTTGATATTTAAGAATATGTAAAAATTTAATTTGGGAACCAAAGATTGTTTTTAATGTGTACCTTTTGTTTTACTTTGGATTGGGTAGGATTCTTAATGATCTTTTAATATTTAGAAAAAATATATGATCTTATTTTTGGAGTTTTGATTTCTTATATGAAATCCAAATTAATTTGTCTCTTGATTGAGGTTCCCTATTGGATTAAAAAATTGACTTATACAATTCTCATAAACTGAGCTATTTAAATAATATCTTTATATCGGTTTGTAATTCCATCTTGCTATTATAGCTTTTGTAATTTTGCACTAATAACAAATTTTGCTATTTCAACGATACTAGACATTTAACATTAAATTTTTTAGTGGCCTTTGTAAATTTCGTGCATGATATATTTAGAATCAATATACCATAAGTAAATATTATATCATAAGTATATATTTAAGAATCAATAATATATAATATATTATTTATTAATAATTTCTTAAACCAAATGCATGCGTGCAACGCACGTGTGGCCTACTAATATACTAAACTAAGGCTCTAGACCGTCGCTCGTCGAATTTATAGGCTTCCAGATAGCACTAAGGTATTGTAGAGATGAAAATGTTGAAAATCAAACAGACTTTGGGTTTACCACATGAAAGTTCTAGAGACCCTCATTTAAAAGGTAATTGAAAATCCAGTAATTAATAACCTCTAACTCAAAAACTGGACATCGATCTTAAAGCTGTTACAACTCCACCTATCTCTTAATTACCCAATTTCAAAGCCTTGAAGCATTTTGTTTTGTCTTGTATTATTTTTCTTTTTTCTTTCTTTTTGTTCTTTTTATTTGTTTGGTTGATTTTTGACTTGAAATTTCAAGTATTTCTGACTTTGATTTGCTATGGCAAAGTTGTATTGACGACTTTGATTTGTTATTTCAAATTTGACCCTTGCAGGAGGAGACAAATATATATATATAGACGACGCTCTAAAGGGATGAACTAAATTTGGGAATTATATGGTTGGAATATTGTGATATCTGTCTATATGTTGATGAGGTGTAAAAGTTGTGGACAAACTTGATGATAAGATTTGGTTCTTTTTTCCTACTATTTACTTTATCTATTATTTCTTTTGAAAAATTTATTACTTTATTTATATATGAAGAAATATGGTTGATAGAGAGATCATGGTGCAATTTTAAAAATACCTAACGCAGAATATAAGTTAACTTCTGCTCTTTGTAAGCATACCTTTTACAAATTTTTCTGTGGATATTTAATGAATGGTGCTATTTCTAGGATTATTTTATGATGATATTGTTAAATGATGCTATTTCCAGGATCTTTTGTTAAATACTATAAAGTTAGCTAGATATGTACGACCTCTTGGCTCTTTTTACAATTTGCTCCTTTTGGTCAGTAATTTGTTTGTATTGTATATAACATGTCTCATAAATTTAAAGCATACTTCAAGCACCAATCGCTAAATTAAATATTTTTAGCAAGATAAATGTTTTAACAATAAAAAGAATTGTTGTTAACTTTCTTAAATAAATAGTTATATTTTAGATTTCATTTTCTTATGTTGGTAAATAATACGCCATGAAAAAAGTCCCGCGGCATCACGCAGGTATAGCACTAGTTGGTTAAAATTAAAGATGTACTCTTTTTTTTTTACTCTTTATTATTTTCTATTTTCTTTTGTATATAAAGATAATCAACTACTCAAAGACGAAAATGAGATTCAATTTTATATATACACCACTGGGCCAGTGGCCGAGCCAGGAATTTCAGTAAGGGGAGTCCAAATCATAAGAGGGAAAAAGGTAAAATGTAAACCAGGATAGATTTGATTGACTGTGCGTGCTGAACGCAGAGCCAAAATAGGCAGTTAAAGGCGAGGGAATGCAGATAGATGAGATTTGACTGAATTTTGCAAATGAGGGTTGAGAGAATGCTTGCGAAAAACCAAAACGACTCTCGATCTATTCATAATATGTTCGCGACTTAAAAATAAAACGTAGGAGTCTTGAGAAACCTTGAGAGATCCAATTTACCCCCTTGATTATTATTATTATTATTTGATATTTTGTATATATGCCCCTTAGTCTGCAAATTTCCAAAACCACCTCTCAAATATCAGTATTTGCAAAACCATCTCAAATCATCAAACTTTAGAAGAAAAAAAATGCCACCAAATTAGAAAAATAATTAACTTTGATATGCTAATCTGTAATGACCCACAATGTAAAAATATAAACAAAATAATCAAATATTTTCTCACCATATTTAACAAAGTTGATGATTTGTTGATTTGGAGATGTTTTCTTTCCAAAGTTGATGATTTAGGGTAGCTTTGCAACCATTGAGACTTAAAGATAGTGTTGCAAATATGCATGATTTAAGGTGTATGTATACAAAAACAGAATGCATTGGGCATTACACCTCTTTTCTAGAGCTAGTAATTGTAGGATCATGTTTTTCCCTCTTACGAAGACTGAGTATTAAGAGTTTCAATATACTCTTAGCAATTTCATGAATAGTGAATATATCCAGGCATATAGAGAAGGCTTGCTTTTAGTTATGACTTACTAGCTCATCAATGGTTTCCTTCTCTCATTTTCTTTCTTTTTATATTTTAGCATTTGGCTTTCTGTTTTTGTAGGCTTAGGTTTGGAGTACAGTTAGCTAAGACATGTGGCTATGAGAGGAAAGCTAGGTATAGAGTGATTGTGGGAAAGCAAGAAGTAAGCTAGGGAGTGCTTTCATGACGTGGTGTATCCTACTACCTAGCTTCCTTCTATAATTGGGGTTGCACAGGGCCCGGCCCTAGCATAGCTCCGCCCCTGACTGGGGGGAAAAATCTGTCTGCAATGTACATTGTAAATAGATTTTTAATATCTTATGATAAAATCAACCATTGGTGAAGGTGATTCTTCCTATAATTGTGTTCTTTGCGAGCGTTGCACGTGAGTAGAAATTTAAGATTTTAAAATACGGCATAATTGACCCCAATTGGATTTGTGACAAATTCTCAATTAAAAGTAAAGCAGTGGTCACATCTAGGTCTCTTCACTAAGAAAGTTCTTCTACACGTAGCCTTAATTTGTTTAAAATCGCTGTTTAACTTTCGCTGTTAAGGTTTTACTTTTGAAGGATCCCATGTAAAACACATGTCAAATATTATATTGAAAGATTTTAGAGTTAATCACCAACTTATACACAAGCAGCTTCAAACGTAGTCATAAATATATGAACAAAGCTATAACAATCATGATGTCCTCAGAACAAACTTGTTATCATGATCATGGCCCAGAATGGGTCAATGGGGATATTGTTGAAGAACACAAGAAATATCAAAATATTAATTAAAAAAAAGAAAAGAAAAAGAAAAGAATGTTATAATTAATGCATTTGAAACGTTTACAGTTAATCACCGCTTACTTAACTAAGAACCAAAGAAGCAAGGAAATTAAATGCGATCATGGCCAATAATGGATCAATAGGAATATTGTTGGAGACATGAAATCTCAAAAAAAAAAAAAAAAAGAGAGAAAAAGAAAAGAAAAAGAAAAAGAAAGGACTACATAAATTAAAGCATTTGAAAGCTTTAGAATCAATCACCTATTTAGCTCAAGGATTTTCCGATTTATCCTATAAATTAATTAGAAGAAAGCTACAAGAATCATGATCTCCACAAACCGATACAGCTATCATGATCATGGTCCAGAATAAATCAATGAAAACTTTGTCGAAGATCTCATGAAATCTCCAAAAATATTTTTAAAAAAAGCAAAAAAACAAAAAAAAAGTACAACAATTATATATGTAGGTCCAAGATGCCTGAGATAATGGGGAAACTGTGGAGGCAGAAGGGAGATGTGTCCGAATTCATATCATTCATATTGACCACTTTTTCCCTCATATCAAGTTCTAGAGTAACGATTCAAAATTAACATCATATTATTTCAATATTTCATAGCTCAAAACAAAACAGTCATCTCAAAACGGGATGCTTCCTCTTATTTTTAGTGTGAGCAGAATCTCAAACTTGAGTCTTTTCACCGATATGCTAATGCTACCAACGCGGCAAGTTCATGAGTACAAGCGTGTTGAATTTAAGCAGATGCTGATATTTCGTTCAAATTATTAGGAACTCTTTAAATATGCATGGCTCCTAGATAGCTAAGTCCTACCAAAAGTTGAAAATAACTCAATTTTCTAACAAGGTAGTGGAAAAAAGAACATAAGATTTTATGTCGTGACCATTTCTCATTTGTTGGTTCTTTAAGAAAAGTATACATACATGATTAATAACTAAAAGCTTCTATCATAAGACTATTGTTAATGACAACACATGCATTGATCAGAAGAAAATTAATCTTCAATTTGCTGATGTGCGGGACAGTGAAGAAAAAGGAAAAGGATGCATTTGATAGAGACCACACTACCAAAAAAAATAAAGGAAATGAGAAAGAGAAAGATCCACTAGCTATACTTTTTCATCTGCATGGTGAATATTTCTGATTAAAACATGAACCAAAGTGTGTGTCCCCACAAATGCAACAGTTAGAAAACAGGCTAATTATATTTAATACAAAGAGCTCTATCAACAAGATATTAACTAATCAAATAAGCATGTTAATCTAATATGATATAAGCTTCTTGTGTTTATGCGATAGTGGCATGTTCTCTAGATGGATCATGCTAGGTATGGTACATACTATGACAAAATATCTAGGGAAAATATTTCCACCCCTCTAGACTTTTCAAATATTTGCTCCCTTCAGATTAACTACTCAAGGATGAAAATCCCAGCCCTTTTTTCAGAATTACATGCATCCTCTTTACTTCACTTTATTTTTAAAAGTGTTTTTTTTTTGGAAATTTTAGAAGTGCAATTAATATTGTTTTTGTCTCTTCAATTAGTCTAGCTTCCTTTAACTTATATTATCTAGGGTAAATTGCAAATGTCCCCTCATATATACATTCAGCAACACTTAGCATCACTCAACTATTTTAGTAGGATTTACCACCCTTAGATTCGTGTTTTTTTAGAAGGATAAATTGCAGATAACCCTCACTCCTTTATGAATTAAGAGATGTTAAATGCAAATAAATAAGTTGCGGGATGATAAGTTCCACTAAAGGTATAGAGGAATGGGTTCACATATCTCAACGCATGTTAATCCCATTCTAAGGACAGGAGACAGAGTAGCATTATACCAAATTGGGCCACATTTGGGGAATCAATCTATGCTTTTAAATTTGTGGTTCCCCCAATTCCACAATTAGGGTTCTAGAGCATCAAGTTCTTCTTTGCAACAGTTGTCTTGCTTGTTGAAACTAGAAAGGCCATGATACTATGGGAATCCCCTAGCTAGAGTGAGTGGTTTTTTGACAATAATGCAGCTTTTCGGAGCTTTAAGAGGACCACTCTCATTTGCATGATCCTTTTTGCCCCATAGAAAGTGCCCCCATATATTATTGTACTGAAAAGACCACTCTCATTTGCATGATCCTTTTTGCCCCATAGAAAGTGCCCCCATATATTATTGTACTGAAAAAGACACACTAAAAGGTCCTTGCATTTTTGTGGTCCATTATTGTATGTATAAAGGGTAATATAAGGCGAACATGTCTTCATGAAAATTTTGTTGAAAAAATCATATTTTCCTATTGTTGGTTATGAACTTTTTTGTACAGGGTTTGGTGAGATCTAATGTGGACTAGACTTTTTTTTTCTAGAAAATTGTGTGGACTAGACTTATGTTGTTGAGTTGGAAGATCTACATCCTTGTTAGGACTGTATCCGTGCAATCAGCTTAGTTTAATAAATACAAAAAACTTTTATATTGCTGTAATATATGTTTGATGTTGTATACCTATTATAAGAAATTAGAATCAAGTTCAATATTGAATAGAGCAAGCTAATAAGTTAATCACAGCTAATTCTGGAAAAATATTAAAAGTAAAAAAATCACGTTTGAGCATATGGGAGTGTCTGTCTCTTTGTCATGAATCCACAAAAATAAACAGAACTCAATTCAGAGATGTATCGCTCGAGATATGAATATTTTAGCGAGATAACATCAAAACAATTAATAGCAGGCTAAAAACATACAAAGCGACTGAAACTTGCACGAGCCATAACTTTTAACTTGGTTATTAGACTCGCATTATAATAGCTTTTTAGAAAGCTCTTGATATAATCTATTGATTATTGATGATTGAAGAGATAATCTATGATGCAAATGTTCATAGAGATTCAAATCATTGATGGTGACAATTTAACCCTCAATGGTGACAACTTAACCATCGATGGTGAAGGTCGATCATCAATGATTGATTGTTAATTTTAGAAATTTGGTCTGTTTTTATTTTAATCAGAGCCGTTTATTGTTAAGGGTATATAGGCTCTTTCATCACGTTTTTCATCAGATGTTCCTGACCTAAATCAGAGAGAAAAATAAAGAGGGAGGGAGAGAGAGAGAGAGAGAGAGAGAGAGAGAGAGAGAGAGGTGGTGAGAGAGAGATATTCAACCTAGGAGATAGGATCTTGCTCAAGCTTCTCAGAAAGCATCCCTGACGTCATTCTTCATTATCCGATCATCAACCTTCAAGGAGTGATACCCTTGGACTTCATCATCATCATCATCGTTCTTCTCAGACCTTTTCTATTATCATTAAGGAGAATGGTTTGCAACAAAGGGATGTAAGATCATTCTAGTATGCTTATTTGATATTTGATTCTTTGTATTAAACTTGTGCTTACGGCGTACTCAAAGCGGGGTTAATTGAGGAATAGATCACTAGCTAAGGATAGGGATACTCGCCAATGAAGAGTTTAGGTTAGACGACTAGTTTGGAGAAACTAGGGTTTCGGTCTTGTATAGCCTACTGAATCGGGTTTGTGATTCAGGAGAACTTTCACACATGAGGAACCCCTTCGCGAAAAACGAAGAGTGGATGTAGGATTGTTTATCTGAACCATTATAAAATCTTGTGTGTTCTGGCTGAGATTATTTTTTGTGATTTGCATTGTTTATTGTTTTGATTATTATTGTTTTTTATTCTGCTGTATATTCTGTGATATCTCGAAAAATAGTAGGCAACCCTATTCACCACCACCACCCCACTCCCCCCAAGGCTTGCATCTCATATCCAACAATCCTAATTTAGAAGAAAGGATTGTGTGTGTATGTGTGTATGTGAAATAAATAAGGAAGCATTCTTGGTGATATGAAACATTTTGAGTCTTCGGATCACTTCTGTTTGAGTACATCATTTACGTGAATTTTGTTTAGTGGATAGTTCTATTAGAAAGATATTAGTTGCCTTTGAGATTGGTCGGCTTATATAGTGTCAATGTTTTAGGATTCCATGGTGTTATTCGCGTATATATATTAGGCTTCTGGATTGGGGTGACGCTTTGGGGCCTAAACAGGCTAGAAATATTTGAGCTTTCTGATCCCTATTCTATTCGAGTAGATCATATGGATTCATTTTGTTTAGCAGATAGTTTTATCAGAAAGAGAATTTTCTCATTTGAGTTTCATCATCTTATATAGCGTCAATAGATTAGGATCCAAGAACCGGTGTTATTCACGTGCATTAAGGTGTGTTTGGAAGCTCCACACTAATCCGGTTAAGATCTTAGCCCGATTGGGATTCAACCAAGGATAGGGTGGTCCAAAGATAACCGAGAAAGACATCTTTTTTGAATTAAAAAAACTTAGTTCAATCTTGTATACGTTTTTGCTAAACATAATTTTAACTTGTTCAATTTAGTGTCTTTATCCAAGTTAACAGGTGAGTTACCAAGCATGCCTCTAGACTTTTGGAATGAGTTGAAGTCGTTGGGCCTAAACTGGCTTGAAGCATTTTAACCTTGTGATCTCTTTTATTTGAAATACATCATGCGGATTTGTTTTGTTCAGTTGACGTTTTATCAAAAAAAGGAAAAAAAAAGAACTTCTCATCTTTAAAATTCGTCGTCCTATGAGCACATAGAAAATTGGAGGAAATTGGTACCAAGTAGTTAAAATATACTTGGTAGTGATGTGGCCAAAACTTAACCACTCATCTTAATGGTCCCCACTTGACAATGGTCCTCTCCAACCCATGTGCAAGTGGTCCCGCTTTGAAAATATAGATGAGAATGAGTCACCTCATTACCAATGACCGAACATGATCATTGGTACCAAGGTTATCCATATTCCTTATATATATATATATATATATATATATATATATATATAGGCAGTAGGATCCGAAACTTTGATCAGGGGACAAGGCTACAAGTATAACTAGTATATGATATCTTTATCTAAATATTAAGAACATCAATACCAACTATGAGTGTATTTTTTTAAAATAGCGAGGCCTAGGAAGTCAATGGGGCAAAAGTGTGTAGGAAAATTGATATAGGGGCTTAATATTGTAAATGCTCAAAATTATAAAATAAGTATAAAAATATATTTTAACCATGATTTCCATATAAAAATAAAGGTTAAATAATATTTTAAAAATGTTTGACAAAATAATTTACAAAATTGTGTGGGCAATTAGTATATATATAGGAATTTTAGAAAGAAGTGATGTAACTATCCGTTAAAGTAGTAGAATGAGAAACAATTAATAATTTGAAGATATATAAATAGGAATTTTCGTAGAATATTGAGAGAGTTTAGCTCTCTTGAGCCGAATGACTTTATGAAAGAAGTAATGATTGAGGTGATATTATCACACTTATTTAAAAATTTACAAATTACAATAGGTAGGCTTGAACAATCGGTCGGTCGGTCGGCTTTCGACCAAATTTTTGGCAACCGAAATCAAGATCATCATCTGCAGAAGAATCAAACCGACCGGTGAATCGGTTTGGTTCGAATTGGTGCAGTTTGATCAATTCTATACTGGAAAAGTGGGAGTGGTACATATTATTTCCGCCGAGAATGGGTTTCTTTGCAGTTTCCATTTCAAAAAGTTTCAAAATAAAAACAAATGAAAGATTACACGTGTAACTCTCTCTAATACAAAGAAAATGCTCTCACTCTCTTATAAAACACGTATAGAAGTCACTACGTAGCGAGCCCTCGCTATGCGGGTTCTTTACTGTCTTGGGGATGCATCGTCCGTGGACCACCGAGCAACGATCGTCGAATTGGTGGGGCTGAGTTTATGTTTCGCAAAGGAAATAAGAACTTAAGCAAATATCTTAGCCAAGTAAGATATCTACTCTTCCCAAGATTTAAGGCGAAGCTTAAACTCGAGGAATCTCCAAGTGAAATATTGTTAAACTCTTCCTCTGCTCGTTTGAGGTCTCTTAATCCAGCCACTTAATCTCCTCTCTCCCAAAAATTCCTAATCCCCCTATCCTTATGGGTATAGGAAGCTATTTATAGTCTTTAGGAGGTGTAACCGCTGCAAAGAACACAAGTTGTGACCTGCCAGAATTGCATAGTGGGCGCGATACTTTTTTGTGTCTCAGCCCATAGTGGGCGCGACACTTATTGTGTCTCGGCCCAAAACTGTCTTGGCCAAAGAGGTTGGGTCCCCTAGCTGTTGTAACTTCTCCTCCCTCTTTTTAAGGCACGTTTAATGCCCTATTTATGCGCTTAGTGGGTGTTTTTCAAGGATGTAACTGCCCACTAATGTAGATGAACATCCCCACATGTTGAAAAGGTCCAACAGGTCCCACGAATAATGACAAAACACCTGGAAAATATTTCAGATACTTTTGGTGTCTCGCCGATGGCCGAGACACAATAAGTGTCTCGGACATGGCCGAGACACAATAAGTGTCTCGCATGTGCCAGTTTTATCCTCGTGGTTGATTTCCTTAGATTTTGATGACGCCGTTCTTTAATCTTCTCTTGATTAAATCGCACTTGGGGTTCATCTGTAATTTTCAATGCCTACAGATACCCCCTCCAAAGTTTTTAGACTCCGCTATATTTTATCGAGGAGTCTGGAATACTTTGGATAAGATGAGCCTTGCTTCTGTCCAATGTTGAACTTTATAGACGAGGCCTATATCTTGCTCCGACTTTCGAACCCTGGCTACGCGACGTCGCAGACCATATTCTGGGATCAATAGCTGTTGCATCTATATTTGAATTGATTGAAATGACAAAGTCGATTTTGAACTGATCATCTTCATCTTGAAGGTTGCAACTTGGGTTGTAGTTGAGTTTACAGGAGTATCAGGATAAATATTTATTCAACCATGTTATCTCATCACAGTGGGAGATGACTGCTCACCAGTACCATTACGAAGGAGATGGCATATGATTCTTCTTCAATAATGAGGATTTAGAGAAGAGGCACTGTCCAACTTACTAAGCATCCGTAATCAAATTATCCGTTGTAGGGATAAGCTATGTAGAACTCAGAGAAAGCTTCCGAATGTAGTCCGGGTTCAGATTGCTTTGAATACGTTGTTTGAGAGGTTATGTTTATGGATCGTGGTGGGGGATAAACATGTGAAACATCTCAAATCACGTGCGGAGGCTAATCGTCAAATTCTTGAGCTGTCGAGACAGTTGTTGGCCCTCTTCGTGCGTGACACTTTTTGTGTCGCGCTCGAAGGAGCCGACGTCGAATCTGCTTTATAAACCCGATGGTTCGGGCCTTTTTAACATTTATTAGCCCACCTTTTGGAATTCAAAAACCTTCCAAAATTCCTCTTTGCTTCCATAAAAGCTTCGAAAATCCCTCTAACCCCATAAATCTCACATCTTTGCTCAAGAATCCCCTTTGAATCTAGGGTTTTTTCGGTTTTCTTCGGGTTTAATCAATCTTGATCAATTTTTCTTCACAAAATCGGGCATTCCTTGATCCTCCATCGAATCTGACGCTTCCTGTCCAAACTCTTAGCCTTTTTGAGCTTTTCTTGTCTCGGTTTTCATCAAAACCCGACTTTTTCCACTTTTCTGAGCCAAAAATCCTATTTTATCCATGTCTCCTAAAAGATCTCATATTCCCAAGGGTAAATCTACCCCCCGAACCTCTGAAACTAAGGAATCAACTGCCCCGACCTTTGGGGGTAAGTTTTTTTTTTTGGAAAAAAAATGTGTGTTTTGTGTTGAAAAAAATGGAACTTTCATGTAAAAATCCCTATTTGTTCTCCTTTGCGAGGCATTCGGGAAGAGTTGAGGTCCTCCTTCGTGAGGATCTGGGCTAAAATGAGTATCTTGCATTGTCAAAATACTCTTAAATCAAAAATGAGATTCTCACCGCTCTCTGCTATGGATAAGATGGATCTGCCTCTACAAGGCAGAAGCTTTGGACTGCCTACCATTGCAGACGCTTCTCTCATTTTGGATTTTTTGACTAAGTATTTTTCACACCTAGTATTGCTCTTTGGGCTTATTCTGATGTATTTTCTCTGTATCTTACAGTTGAATTTCCTCCTACAGTGTTTACTGACCGCGAGTTGAGTGGGCTGAATAGCACCGCTTTCTCATCTTCTCGTGAGGCACCGCTGATAGCTGAGGTTCCTCTGCTTGGCCCAAGTGCACCTCCGGAGCTACTGGAGTTGCTACAACAAGGATCGTCACAGACATGGAGGTCGATAATCGACGCCCGCTAGAAGAACGCCGATCTACCGATATCATACGAAAATCCAGCTATTTATTCGGGGATTCTGTTGCAGACCCGGAAATTCTATCCTCCCGCTCTGAGCCCTGGCTATATGAAGGCGATGGCGCTCATCTACATCTGCCTTCTTTTCCTCGCCATCACTCGCTGGTGCATCTGCGCAACTTGTCGGTCAAAAGGAACATGTCTTGGAGATTGACCGAGGACCAGGAGCGTGTACATTGTGGGTACGTTAGCCTATTTGGTGTAAAAATCTACTCTCAAATTTGTATTGGTCGAATTGTTTGTTACAAATCAAGAATCGCTTTTTACAACAGAAGCGAAGGGAAGGCCCTTCTTGTTTAACGTGGGTTCGTCGATGGTGATAGGACGCCTCCCTCGATGCTCGAGTAGAGTTTGCTTCCCTTGGATGATCCGATCGAAATTGCGGTCAAGCTTCAGTACGCAGTAGAAGCTCTAGCGTGGTTGAGTTCGGTTCTACCCGAGCTTGCTTGGATAGGGCTACAATGCAAGAGTTTGTAAGGAGCTCAAAAGCCTCCAAATCTGAGGGTTCAGGTGGAGACTTTAAATTTACCGAGCCTCTTAAAAGGTCAAGTCCTAAAGAAGGCAAAGACCAGACGTTCAGCTTGAGAGTCTTAGAAACATAGCAAGCCTCTCAAAAATGTTGACCCCCTTCTCATGTGGAGATGGTGGCTTATAAATAGGCAAGGAGAGGCATGACCACTTTCTTGATTTGTGGAATATGGCCATGCCCAGTTGAGGAGAGCCATACTCCCTGTGGGATGTGACCACTGTGAGGGGAACCATGCTCTCTGTGGGATGTGACCACTATGGGATGTGACATCTCCCATGCTTCAAGTGGGGGGTCTTGGAAAGCCTGCGGGCGAGCTTGCCTTATCTGACGAAGCTTCAAACATGCGGCGAAGCCGGCGACTCAGCAGCGAGCTTGGTCTTTGGCGGCTCTAGCATGCAGCGAACCAAGGGTCTGGCAGCGAAGCTAGGTATGGATGGCGGTGAAGCATTGGTGGCGAGCTTGAGCTACAAGCAGGCAAGCTCAAGCACAAGTTCAGCGAGCCTGCCAGCCAGATCTTGGTCTTCGTGAGACTGGATCATGCAGGTGAGGTTGGGGCTATCAGGCGAGCATGGTTCAGGCGAGCTTGGACTTCAGGTGAGCTCATGCCTTTAGGCGAGCCCCAACCTACAGGTGAGCTTGAGCTTCAAGCCTACAGGCGAGCTTGCGGGTGAGCTTGTCTTGTGCAGGCGAGCTCTAAGCGTGCAGGTGAGCTCTAGGTCTTCAGGTGAGCTTGCTCTTCAGGTGAGCTAAGCTCCTTTGCAAGCGAGCTTGCTCTACAGGCGAGCTCCAGAACATGCCACGAAGAACAGGTCATAACTTTCAATCCGTACGTCAAAATTGGACGAATTATATATAAAAATCGACTATCTCGACAAGACGGAGCCAATCAAACCTACTCGAAGGGTTCGGTTTGCTCCAATCATTTTGCCAAATTCCTTCTGGTTTGAGAGATATCAGCACTTTTGTCTATTTTATAAAGTCAAGCATTCAGGTGAACTTAACCTTTAGATGGGCCTGACTTTCCTCAGGTGGGCCTGACTTCACTCAGGTGGACCCTTAAGCTCTTTTGATTATTCCGAGTTGATGTGCAGGGATTAAGGCAATTTTTATTACCTACATAGCCGAGGCGTTACCCCAGGCTCCAGCGATAAGGGTTACATTCGTGGACTTTATCCCAAAATCACGGGTCAAGACAGCCCGCCTCATGATGAGCTGGTGGTCAAAGCTGATATTGTGAAGAATCGCTTGGCCAAAATAGGAAGTGAGCTGCCAGGCAAGAAATATCGATGCTTCGGTTGGGTCCATTCTTCCAGCGATCGATGGTGGACACGAATGACTGAGTACGTTCTTGGTCGGTGGAGTCAAGAGCTTCAAGATAAAGGCTTGTACATCCCCATCCGAGCAAGCATGTACGGCTTCCTATCAGCGTGAATCACTTCTTCGCGCTTCTAGAGATCTACAACCCGGACACCAATACCTTCTTGACAAGGAACGGGGAGTTGGGCCTGCCACTCCATGAGATGATGAAGGTATCCGGCCTGCCGATGGGTGACGCACCGTACCAGGAATACTTCCCCACCAACCATCAACTGAACCGGATGAAAGAGATGGGCCATGCAGGATATGACATCTTGTGGGAGTTAACTTGCCACTACCAGACGGCTATAGTGTCAATTGATGTGAAGGCTAAGAAATGGCCGCAAGTTAGCTTAAAGCAGTTTGCTGACTATTTATTCAAACACCTGGAGGGTCCTGATGAAGTGAGTGAGCTACAGCCTCTGAATCCTTCTGACATCAACAAGTTGATTGAGAAGACGAAGGCTCAATCATATACCACTCCATTTGCTGAGGGCAAGATCCCGAAGGGCACCAAGTTCGAGACTTTCCTGTGGCATGTACAGAAGCAAATAAGGCCACAAACTCTTCTGGCGGGCTACTTGGCGATATGGTTGAAGAAATGTGTGGTCCCGCATCAAGTCTCAGAATCGATGCCTTTGGAGGTGTTGTTTCTAGCTGTTGAGCTAGTTGTCGGTCGTCGACTTTCTCTACTTCCGGCGATGGTAGCGGATATTCATAGCGGACTCCGACGCTTAGTCACTAGCTTCATGCAGAAAGGAAAGAAGCCTTCAAATGAGATCCCGATCACCAAGGTTGAATTTCCGTACACTTACCTGATGACCTGGCTCGTCCTCCACCGCCCGGATCTGATGACGGCGCCCGAGACGGTTGATCCTGAACTCCCCCTGCTGCAAACTTTAGAGAAGTGAAAGTGGGGAGCAAGACAATGGCACAAGGTGTCCCATCAATTCAAGGTCACCAAGTGTTGGCAATTCTTTAAGTGTTTCCCACGCTTTTTAGGTCGTTATGATGAAGTGCTCGTGGATGCTGCCGAGCCCAATGGAGACCGGACCATATTGGACCTTGGCTGTTTCCGGTGGTTGATAAACATTCGCCCGGTTATCTCATCTTCCGGGTCAAGAATTCTTATAGCATCGAGCCCTATCTTCCATGTCGGTTCTCCCGCCAATTCGGCTATGACCAAATCTACATCGAAATACGAATCGGGAGATGAAGACCCACGGAGGCCTCATTGACGGTGCGCGTGCCTGGTATTGGAGTATCAGCGGCTGCACCAATGCCAAATTTAGCCTTCCTGCTGCCAAGCCCAAGCTTCAGATAACCTTTTTATACTGCAAGTGGCTTATTGCGGCTAACGCTCCCATTTCAAGAATTTTAGAAGCTGAAGTGGAGCATAGAAGAGAATCAGCGCCGACTCGTGTCTCCCCTCCGCGAGCTGAACCATCCCGAAAGTCTAAGGGCAAAAAGAAGGTTGTTCAAGAAGAGAGCGAAGAAGAATCTTTTGATGAAACAACCTAGACTTCCGAAGAATAAGAAGAGACCGTTCATCACGGGAGAATCCGAATAAGGAGTGAAGTGGTAGCACCTCCTTCCCCCCGTCGTTCTCCAACTCGACGGGATGAACCGGTCCGGGTTTCTCACCGTGTTCCATCTCCTCCCAGGCGTCCTCTGAAACGACCTCGAATGAAGGTTGTTTTCACTTCTCCCAATGTAATGACTGTTGAGATCGGGGAAGAGGAAGAAGAGGTGGAGGAGGCTTCTGAGCTCACTCTCCGGAAGAGAGTCCGCCCATTGATGACCGTGCCTCAGCCAACCCCTACTGCCGGAGCATTGATGAGTAAAAAGATAGTCACGCATAAGCCTCGGCGTCAAGAATCTCCAGCTCTTGAGGCAGCGGGCACTGATCTCCCAATTGAGGGGGGAGGTAAACTTTTAATTTTACCATCTCACTTGCGATTCATATTTATTATTTATTTTCGTTTCTTCTTTTTCCCAGAAAGCTCTAAAGAAGGCGAAATTCCAGCTGAGCCTTCCCCTCCGTCACCCTTCATCTACGAAGAGTCAAGCTTCACGGCCCAAATACATGAAGCTATGGATGAGGGTGTTCCAGATACTGCCATCGACGCAGACGTTGATGTCTCTCCTGTTCTCGAGGCTGTCGTTGTAGGTACGAATACTTCATCTAGGTGGCAACTCAAGGAATTGAGGGAGTCCGACTTTGTTCCTCCGCTAATCGCTTATGCGCTTCATGTTCTTTTAGAAAAACTTCAAGAAATGGGCGCAAGTGCTAGCCGAGCGGAGCCAACTCCCGGTATAAAGTCCGATCTTTACTTTATTTTCTCTTCTTCATATTAAAAATCTAATATGTTGTAGCTGCAGTAGTGGAGGAACAGGCTGAGGGAGGGGAAACTCTAGGCGAAACGTTTGGGGAATTCGCTGAACCCGCGGAATCGGCTCCCGGTATATACATATATCGTCATGATTTTAATATATGTATATATACATATACTAACGCTCGACATGTCTTGCCAATGTCATAGTGGAAGAACTGATGGAGACGGAGCCTGTGCATGAAGAGGGTCTCGGGGAGTTCTCTGAACCAGGCTTAGCTCAGATGATCTCTGTTTCTGAGTCCGATCACAACCTAATCTTCGATATATTATCGAAACAGACTCCGAGAGAATCTGCTGTAGAAGCCAGCCCTTCTGCAGGTACGTGTTTTATTATTCAGATCTTCTCAATTATCTTGTCGATAGTTGATAACTTAATGATATTTTTGCCTGCAGGCCCCGCCACTACTGCTGTAGAGCAAACTGGAGAGTCTCCGGTTCTGAGTTTGGAGGTTCAGCCTCCCACTTCCCAGGCCGAATCTACTATTGTCTCGCCTCTCGCTGAAGGCTCTCTCGTTCAACCTGGACCACCGGCTACTCAAGTTGAAC
Source organism: Asparagus setaceus (assembly GCA_012295165.1). NCBI lineage: Eukaryota > Viridiplantae > Streptophyta > Magnoliopsida > Asparagales > Asparagaceae > Asparagus > Asparagus setaceus. Next base: position 21,905,058 of record CM022703.1, read on the forward strand.
CTGAATCAACTTCGATGGTTCCCGAGGCTGAATTGACAAGTGCGGGGCAAACGGTCCAAGTTGAGAGATCTTCTAGCCGCATCGGTATATCTCCCGAACCCGTCTTTTATAAGAGTTCTAAGATTTAAGATCTCCCGAAACTCACATTTCTTCTTTCACAGCTCCTTCTTCTGTATTATACGACTTAATTAAGGCGTTGATGTTGGACGAAGATCCGGAGAAGGCGGTCATCAGCGCAGAGCTTGAAGGCTTCCCCTTTCTTCTCAATAGTGTTATCGAGAAAGTCGTGAATAAGGGCTTCTCCTTTGGCTCTTTCAAACGACTTCTCGATCGGCGTGTGGCAGCTATAAGAAAAGAGAGCTTCTCCAACTTAGCGGATTCCATTGCAGAGGATCTGATTCAGTTGGAACAAGAGCTGTGGGAACTTCTGAGACTGCGATCCGAAGATGCTTCCTCTTATATTTCTTCCCGGATCGAGTCTATTATGAAAGCCAAAGAAGCTGTGAGGAGTCACGAAAGCAGAATTACGGTAATTGCGCACTCAATCTAAACGCACTGTGGCAAGTCCAATACAAATGAAAAGACCGTGAGTCGATTTGTTTCAACTGCTGAGCTGCAAGATCTCGAGATTGCTCGCTTAAGGAAAGCTCTTGAAGATGCCAAAGAGACGCGGACTCTTCTGAAGATCGACCTGGCTGGAGTAGAGAAGTCCTACTCTAAACTAATCGAACAAATGAAGACTTCTGATGAAAGGTCCGCTGAGCTGGAGCGAGAGATTATTCAGCTTCTAACTCCCGACGATTCCTCAAGAGTCTTCTTAGAGAGGGAGTTAGAATAAAAGTATAAGGAGGAGCTCTCAAGCCTGGAAGAGCGGATCCGTCACCGCCAATTACCCTACTAAAGCGCCTCTGTTAGCTTTTGTTGTTTAGCCGACAATTGTATATAACTCATTTTGTATTTCATTATTCATGAAATAAAGTTTTAGTTTTTTTATCGACTTTCATTACGCCATCTATTCTGTTTTGAACAAATGAGCATAGTCTTGATAGGATTTTTGGCAAACCCTCAGCCATCAACGGATTTGATAAGCCTTTACCAACTACCGTTTGAGTTGGGCTAGCATGTAGATTATCTAAGTTCGTTCTACATGTAACGTTGTGCTAAAAAAATAAACTCTCTTAGACTTTGTACTACGATATTGAATACGCAGTTTCGGTCAATATTCACGAGAATTAACAACCCGGCGGCATGTGTTAGACGCCGACTTATTTCTGATTTAAGGACAGGAATAACACCTACTATGCATGAATAGACATAGATTTAACAAATCATTAGGTCAGTAATGAGACTGGCTATGTATTGGCTATGTATTGAATACATAGACTTTATTTGCTACGATACTGAATACGTAGACTTGGTCAATTATCATGGGAATTGACCACCCGGCGGCGTGTGTTAGACGCTAACTTATTCCTAATTTAAGAACAAAAATAACACCTACTACGTATAAATAGGTGTAGATTTAACAAATCATTAGGCTTTTGAAATTATTGTCTTCTCTTAGGGCAAAGACGAACCCGTTGTGTCTTCTCTTGGGGTGAAGACGAACCCGTTGTGTCTTCTCTTGGGGTGAAGACGAACCCGTTGTGTTGAAGAAGAAGAATGTATTTCCTTATCTCCCGCTTCAATTGAGAACTCTTTGTTCACGTGAACTGAGAGTCAAAAGATTCCTGACGCGCGTGCGTCAGGGAGTCTATAAAGAAACTCAAAGTGGAATCTCCACTTCGAGAATCAAATTGGAGTCGGGCCACGTGGCTTTGACTCAGAAAAAAAGGGGCCTTTAACTCACGTGAGTAAAAGGTGAAATTTGGAGAAACCTAACTACTCAAAAGGTTTGGTTGTTCAAATTTGTCTCCTCTTGGGGCAGAGACGAACCCGATACTGGAGTGGAATTCTCATTCGTGAAAGGAATCGAGAAAAGATTTTGATATTGTTGGTGGCCTTAACTGTTGGGAGGTTTGGCCAAGTGGGAGTAATAATAAAGAAATTTTGATTTTGGTCTTAACTGTTCGAACGTTTGACTAAGTGGGAGTTTGGAGACCGTGACTATTCAAAAGTCTGATCATCCAAAATTGGTGAAGGGTATTTCTTGGCTATCGGGATATGATAAACCTGGGTCCTTCATCGTAAAACGGGTTATCCTGAGTACACTAAGAATAGTATTTTTTCAGGAACTTCTCATTAATTGGCATCATCATCTTATCACCATCTTGGGTGATCAAGCGATATGCTCCATTTGAGTAGACTATATCAATTACAAACGGTCCCTCCCATTTGGGTTGGAATTTGTGTCTCTTCTTAGAGTTAAGGATCATTGGTCGTCGGATGGCGAGTACCAAATCTCCTTCCTTGAAGACCCGATGCCAGACTTTTTTGTTGAAGGCTTTGGAAATTCTGGCCTGGTATAACTCAATTTATTGTTGAGCTTCCAAGCGTTTTCCATCCAACATCTCAAGCTCTTCAAGATGCTTCTGATGTTGCTCATCATCGGTCATTCCCGTCGCAAGTGCGATACGAAGGGATGAGATTTGTATCTCTAATGGTAGGACGGCTTCACATCCGTATACCAAGGAATATGGGGTGACCCCTGTTTGTTCTGATCATGCACGATAAGCCCAAAGAGCCTCGCTAAGCTTATCGTCCTAATCTCGTTTATTGGTCCTTATTAGCTTTGCCAAGATCTTAATGATGGTCTTGTTGAAAGCTTCAGCTAAACCATTCGCAGTAGGATTATAAGCTGTAGATGAAACATCTTGGATTCTGAACTTGCTGTAGAATTTGACAAAGGCGTTGCTGACAATTAGGGGGCCGTTGTCGTGTACAATTCGTCTTGAGACACCGTATCGATAAATGATATGGTGTTTGATGAATTTGATGACATCACTTGTCTTGACTTCTTTGAGCGGAATTGCTTCAGCCCATTTGGAGAAGTAATCCATGATTGCTAAAATAAAGCGGTCACCTTTTGCTGATGGGGGGAAGATAGGTCCTACCACATCCATTTCCCAAGTTTCGAATGGCTAGGAAGTGGCTGATGGATGCAGGTCTTCTGGCGACTGATGCATGTAGTTAGCATGTATTTGATATGCGTGACACCGTCTTGCGTATACAATTGCATCTTTGATTAATGGTCGGCCAATAATAGCCCAATCTCCTTAGTCGATCTCCTAACTTAGGACCTGGTTGATGTGCGTCACAAGTCCCATCATGCGCTTCTTTGAGGGCTTCTTTTGCTTCCTCGGTTGAAAGGCATCGGAGTAGTAATTCATCATATGCACGACGATAGAGCGTTTGAGTCGCGGTGTTATAATAAAATCTCAGTGCCCTTCTTTGGACTGATTCCCTTTCTCTTACATCTTTCGGTAAAATACCGTATAAGAGATAATATATAATGGGAAAACGCCAATCTCGAGGTTCAAGCTTGGTTAAAGTGGCACGCGCTTCTTTGATGTCCAAAGCGCATTCCGATATGAAAAGTTGATGCGTCCTCACAGTAATCAATTGTTCTGTTCCCGAGGGTTGCGCCAACGAAACAGCTAATGCCGCTAGTGCGTCTGCATAGGCATTCTGGAGACGTGGTATATATTCAATGAAGAAACTTTCAAACGATTCTGCCATCTCTATTGCCGCTTCATAATGTGGGACTAACTCTGGATTTCTGACTTCGTACTCTCCTCGGATCTGATTAACAATCAGCTGAGAGTCACCGAAAGCCTCCAAATATTCCACCCCTAACTCCTTGGCAAAACTGAGTCCAATTATTAGTGCATTGTACTCAGCCACATTGTTGGAGCATGGTTCCGTCAATGAATAAGCTCGGGATATCACGTGATTTTTGGGTGATACCAGAACAACCCCGACCCTCGAAGAGGTCTTCGATTGTCCAGGAAGACTTGCTACATGACTTGCTCGGGAGGCGCCATCAAAATATAATTTCCATACACGCTCGTGAGAAGTATGGTTGACCTCGTAGGTTTCGTCAGGTAAGTCTTCATAAATTTTAGCTTTGTCCTTACTAGGTCGGACTGCTAAAAGGTCACAAATTATTTGTCCCTTCACCGACTTCTGCTGCTTGAAGTGGATGTCGATGCAGAGGAGCAATGCCCATCTCGCTAATCGCCAATTCAAAGAGGCGGTTCGTCATGAATACTCAGATTGATTAACGCCCGAGATGACATGTACCGCCTCATTCAACCGTGTAATGACGCATTTTTTGAACTGCAAATACCAAAGCCAAGCACTCTTTCTCAATATCGAGATATCGAGATTCAGCACCCACCATTATTCTACTCAGATAATAGATTGTCTGCTTGTGACCATTATCATCATCTTGTGCTAACAAGGCACTTAATGAATGGTTCGTCACTCTGACATAAATCAAAAACGATTTCCCTGATTTCGGTGCAGCGAGAACAGGAGGATTTGATAAGTATGCTTTGATATCTTCAAAAGCCTTTTGACAAGCGTCGTCCCATGTGAACGAAATGCCTTTTTTGGTGAGCTTGGAGAACGGTTGGTATTTTCCTGCAAGATTCGAAATAAAGCGTCTGACATAAGCCAATCTTCCTTGTAACCCCCTAAGTTCTTTGAGGTTTCTCGAGGGTTGTAATTCGTTGATCGCCTTCACTTTATCAGGATCGATATGGATTCCCTTCGATGTGACAACGAAACCAAGAAATTTACCGCTGGCCATTCCCAGGAAAGTCCTAGTAGGATTCATTTTCAATTGATGACTTCGCATGAGATCAAATACCATCTTGAGATCTTTGATGTGATCACTTTTATTGCGGCTATTCACCACTAAGTCGTCGACATAACACTCAACGGTTTTTTGGAGATGCTCTTGGAAGATCTTCGTCATCGCTCGTTGATGTGTAGCACCTGCATTCTTCAAACCGAAGGGCATGACAGTGTAGCAAAAGATGCCAAGAGGCGTCCTAAACGAGGTGTGTTTCTCATCATCGGGATGCATCTTGATTTGATTGTACCCAGAGAATCCATCCAGAAATAATATTTTTTCAAACCCACAAGTGTTGTCTATAATGACATCCATGATGGGTAGTGGAAAGTCATCTTTCGGGCATGCGGTGTTCAGATCCCTGAAGTCGATGCAGATTCTAATTGTCCCATTCTTTTTTAGAACAGGGACAATATTCGCCACCCAATCTGGATGTTGTTCTTCTCTGATAAAACTCGATTCTATGAGTTTCTTTACTTTAGCTACAATTGCTTTCATAATTTGTGGACAAAACTGTCGCTATTGTTGTTTTACGGGTTTGGCTTTTGGCTTAATATTAAGGTGGTGCACTGCCACTTTTGGATCAAGCCCTAGCATATCTTCGTAATTCCACGTGAAGACGTTAATATATTCTTTGACAAGAGAAATTAATTCACCTTTCTCTTCTGGCGAAAGACTGCCGCTGATAAATATAGGTTTTGGATTTGCTTCGTCTCCCATATTTATTTGAATCACCTCATCTTCGGTAGGCGGCTCCCTTTGCTCGAATCTATTACCGTACTGCATGTTCAAGTGGGAAGTCCAAGGGTCTTCCCAAGTTGGTAAGTGATCATCTTCTCCAGGCTTTGCCGGGCTTATTGTGGTCATGTTAGACATTAGTCCTCTGAATACTTCCCCGAGACTAACATCTGAATCTCACGTTGAAGAATCTGATGAATTGTCATGATCATCAATTTGCCAACAGCATTCATCGGAAGATGAAGAGACATAACCCAAACCTCTCCTGTGTTCATAATAGTGGTTGGGTTTTCCTTTTGGCACGTGAGAAGGTCGAGGTGGAGTTCGAATGCCTCGCCTGAAACCAAGACCTGCCCCGTGCACGAAATCATATCCCCATTTCTTCACGTAACGGCGTGCTTGCGGACTATACTTGGAGAAATAATTGCAAGGTCCTTCATCACTATCATCAGCTTCCCAAAAGAGGTTTTGCGGTGGAGATATTTTCCCTTTCCCAAAGATTGTTTTCTTTGCATCTTTTGAAGGAACGACGAAAGTTGATCCAGTCGAGCTTTGGAGGCATTTCTTCATCTGGTTGGATGATGAGAGCGGCACGTGCGCATCGTAATTCTTATACAGTCCCTGCGTTATACTATCAACACTAGGTACATACTCTAAACCATCATTTATTATATGCTCATCGCCAGTTGCCGCCATAACTTCCTCTTGACGATTCGGCCACAAGATCGACATAAGAGGCTCAATGTCATTAAGTACAAATTTTCCATCGAATCGAAGCTCTTCGTGACGCCTTCATTCGCCGTCAGATCCCGGGCCGATGGTTCAGTATCGGATTCAGCGCCATATAGAAGGGAGTCAGTAAAATAATTTTTCAATCCCTTGAATGGCTGCTTATCCGCGACCATCGTCTTGACCACATTATCAGCGTCGACATATTTTAAACACTGATGTAATGTAGACGGGACTATGACATTACTATGGATCCAAGATCGACCCATTAGTAGATTGTAAGAAGTCTCTGCGTCGATAACATAGCATGTGACTTCGGACTTGAGATCCCCAAGCTGGCATTTTACTTAGATTTTACCCAAAGGTCTAGAACCGCTGGTATTGAATCTGTAAATGACAGTGCATGTAGAAGCCAACTTGCTAGCCGAAATTCCGAGTTGATACATCAATCGGAGTGGCATGATGCTGACTGCGGATCCCGGGTCAACTTGAATTCGGTTGACGACAACCGAGCCAATGTACCCAGTAAAATACAAAAGCCTGTCATGCTTCTAATTTCTCACTTGCATATCGTCTCGGGTGAACGTGATGTAAGGGAAATGCTTAGCCGCTAGGTTGCAGTGTTCAGGCTTTTCAGGAACCTGCTTGACTTGTGTGATAAAGGTTTCTGAATCAGCTAATGCTTCCTGCAAAGCCTCTCTAGTTTCTTTGGAGAGACGCAGCAACTCGTAAAGAGTTATTCTTGCTGGGATATTGGCCAACTGAGCCATGACATCAAAACGACATCGGCGCTCGAAGCTCGGCTTGTCTCTTCCAATCGGTTTACCAAATCGGTTGTTTCCGATTCAAAACCTCTGTTTGCTTAGCTTCCTTTTGCCGATCATTATCAATCGGTGGCCGTGAGGAAAGCATCTGTGGCTGAGGCTCATTTTCAGGATATTGAAACCGATACTCATTTCCACTCCTGGTGGCATAAGCTGGTTCTCCTTCCACCGCAAGAACTTCATGCTCATTTTCAGAAGACGAAAGGGTTGGAATTTTCTCGTCACCTTACTCTAGAGTTGCCGAGATGTGACCACAAGACCCGCTTTACCGATTTCGTGGTGAAGATCGGTCCATTGCTCATCTTGAAGGAGGTCCGATGAACCCAAAATACTTCGCCAAGGGTGGTGTGAAACTAACCCCTTCTGACGTTGACCATGTGGATCATCATTGACCGTCTTGACTTCCACTTTTGGGACAATCTTCTATTGGTATAGCATGGGTGGCATGGATTCGAAATTGATAGCCACCATATTCGAACCGACTTTCTTTTCTTTCTTTGCCGTTATGATACCGGCATCGATCAAAGCTTGGATCTTGTCTTTGAGGACGAAGCAATTCTTAGTCGGATGATGGACCCTCCTGTGATATGAACAATATTTAGGGTCTGAGATCTTATTAGCCTCCTCCTGATTTGTGATTGGAGGCAACTTGATCTTGTTATTGTCCAGGAGGTATTTTAAGATGACTGGAACTTCTTCCTCTTTAAAAGTGTACGTTCTCTGAAATCTTGAATCCGGAGTCTTTTGCAGCTCTTGAGATTTTTGTTGAAATCTCAGCTGTGGTTGCTAGTGCTGTGGTGATTGTTGACGTTACTGCTGGAACGTCTGATTTGCATCAACAGCAGTAGCTGGCGCCTTTCCTCTGCCACGGGGCACAAAATTTGATTTTGAGGGTCCTGTTGTTGGTTGGCCTCTCTCATTCTTCTTTCTCTTGAGGAATCGCTCAGCTTGTTCTCCTTGAAGCTTCAAGTCTTTCCATGTGGTCGGTGCTACAACTCCCATGGCTTCCAACAAATCTAGAGAAAGATTGTTGTGACATGTCTGTAATATGAACTCCTCGGTGACTGGATCCCTGCAGTTCATGGCTTTGTTGCGAAAGCGTTTGACGAAATAGTCAATCGACTCTCCACTCTTCTGTTTTTCACCCAAGAGGGTCCCGATCGAGACTTCAGTATCGTCGTTGAAGAAGTTATTAAGAAAGGAACTCTCCATGTCATCCCAGCAATTGATACTCCCAGCCTTGAGTCTTCGATACCAATCAAAGGCGGCCCCGCGAAGGGTACCTACGAATGACCGAACCATCAAAGGCTCGTTTCCCGAGATCACACCCAGATGAGATTTGAAGTAGATTAAATGTTGCGTAGGTGAGCCTCTTCCATCAAATGGTGTGAAGTTAATCAAATTAAACTTTGATGGGTACGGAATTGAGTCCCACTCTCTTGGGTATGGACATGGAATGCCGGTCTTCTTGACTTCTTGAACGGCTATTAGAGCATTGATCTTGCCTTCAAACTCTTTCATTTTTCCGCTTTCACCCTCACCTTGCTTCAGATGATTAATCAGATTACTCCCAGTAGGATGGGTTGGGCCATCTCCACTTTGAGTGCCTGATGTAATTTTCTTCGGAGGTGGGTCGGCAATAATGGTTTCATCCACTTCCGTATCGCTATCTTCTATATCATGAGCGACACGGTGACTGGGTTCACCTTGTTGACTGGACTCAGGTTGTGCAGTTTTCTGACTTTGCAACTCCCTCACCTGCTGCATGGCTAACTCTATTTCTATTTTCATCTCGGCCTTAAGCTCTTCTCTCTGTTTAGCTAAGGCTTCTTACAATATTTGAGCCAGCATTTCAGGAGTGATAGTATAAGCTTCTCTAACCTGACCTACGCTCGATATCGTGTTATCGGATGCCATTGCTAAGCAGGCGTCAGAGATCTCATCTTCAGATGAATCCCCCTCATGCATCCTTCTATAATCTCTGCGTCTTGTAGCTCGCAGTTGTAACCGAGACATTCTCTGGGAAATTCGGGTGCCAACTTTTCCTTCAGGAGTGAAGTCAGGATCTGTGTCCGTCATAGCCTCTCCTTTTCCCTTGTTTACCATGTTAATGGTAACTTCGGGGAATTCGTTTCGTTGGATAGCAGATTTTCTTCTTCGGAAGCGTCTTGGCCTTGGCTTCAACTCTTTCGCTGTTGGCAGAGAAAGTCTTTCGAACACCGAAGCTCTTTGCGAACGAGCCTTCGACTCGGAGCAATCACATCCTGATAGTAATGTCTTGATCAGTTGTGCACACGAGCAAGAATAATCTATTTCATCAATTATCCTTTTTCGTGTGTTGCCACCTCCGGCCTGATAATGCGGTCTCTTAGTGTAACGATTAGGGCGCCATATTGTTTGTTGGTGTGGTTCGTCATGGATTGCACTTCCACCCCCCAAGTATAACGTTATCTTTAATTGGAAGACACGTCTTTTTTTGGGGGTGTTGACCATTCGACCTGGCACACTCCCTAGGAGGCACTTTTGATCGTTTGGCCTCGTCAACTGAAGTTGTCTTTGCATGAACCAAAATTGTATGGTCATCTCTTGTGACTTTGCGAATTACACGCTTAAAATTCTTTCCTTCAGCAGACTCGCGGACCCCCTGAGGGATGCTCAAACGAGATGCGATAGGAATTCTTGAGGCTTGAGATGTCCCAGCTTGCCCAAGACACTTTTGAACACCGCTTGAGTCCGACATGACCCCGATCTGTTGTCATGTATGGATCAAGGCGGACCCAAACGCTCCTTCACCGGTACTTTGTCTTGGCTTCGGGTGTGGACCGAGGCGATTAAGCATCGGTTGTGAGTTTAGATGGATTCTGCTTTGTCATTGATACAACCGCAGGAGAGGCGGATGGACGGCGAGAAGGACCCTCTTGGTGACAGCTGGAAGTGTCTTGGTTGAACTTCTTTGGCCGATACACTTTGACCGCTCTGCCAAGTGCTTTTGGTCGAGACAGCTAGAGTGTTCTGCCAAAGGCGTAGCCTTGGGCTAGTTTTTGTCCTCAGATTCTCGCGGCAGCATTTTAGAATCCAAACTTTGTGGCTTTGAATTGATCCCTTGGCCGATTTCAACTCTTGCGCCTTGCGTATAATAGCACGCGCACGAATGGCACGTGCACGATGCTTTTGGGCGCACTCCTTCTTCGTCAAACGGGTCCTCTTGACGAGAATCCATTCCTCCTTGATGGGAGTGCTAAAGGTTTGGGATTGAGACGCTGTGATTTCTTGACGCCTCTGATTATGTGAGTTCATATAATAATGAACTCCGTCCCTCGACTCCATGACCTCCGCAAATTGGCGGGCCATCTTCTGACGTTGCCTCTGACGAGCCCTCTTCGTCAGAGTTGTAGAGACCTTGTATGATGACTCTTTCCTCGGAGTAGAGCCACCATGAGCAGAGCTCCCGACTTTGCAATTTGCCGAGGTATTGCTGCGAGGGGAAACCTCAGTCACAATTGGGTGAGATTCATCACTCTTTGCAACAGATCGGACCTCCCTCCTTGGAGATGAAACCCTCCGATGCTTGCGAGATGAGGAGGATTTTGATGAAGAGGAGGAGAGGTACTCTTCAAACTTGGCTTGATCGAAGACGTAATCCAATCCATCGACCATGAGTTTGGCTTGATCGTTGTTTGGCTACGACACAATAGCCTCAACGTTGAGACTATTGGCTCTCACTGTGGTCGCCAGCGTGTTTCCGCCGAGAATGGGTTTCTTTGCAGTTTCCATTTCAAAACGTTTCAAAATGAAAATAAATAAAAGATTACACGTGTAACTCTCTCTAATACAAAGAAAATGATCTCACTCTCTTATAAAATACGTATAGAAGTCACTACGTAGCGAGCTCCCGCTTGCGTGGGTTCTTTGCCTGTGCCGGGGATGCGTCGTCCGTGGACCACCGAGCAACGATCGTCGAATTGGTGGGACTGAGTTTATATTTTGCAAAGGAAACAAGAACTTAAATAAATATCTTAGCCAAGTAAGATATCTACTCTTTTCAAGATTTAAGGTGAAGCTTAAACTCGAGGAATCTCCAAGTGAAATGTTGTTAAACTCTTCCTCTGCTCCTTTGAGGTCTCTTAATCCAGCCACTTAATCTCCTCTCTCCCAAAAAATCCTAATCCCCCCATCCTTATGGGTGTAGGAAGCTATTTATAGCCTTTAGGAGGTATAACCGCTGTAAAGAACACAAGTTGTGACCTGCCAGAATTGCATAGTGGGCGCGATACTTTTTTGTGTCTCAGCCCATTGTGGGCGCGACACTTATTGTGTCTCGGCCCAAAACTGTCTCGGCCAAAGAGGTCGGGTCCCCTGGCTGTTGTAACTGCTCCTCCCTCTTTTTAAGGCACGTTTAATGCCCCATTTATGCGCTTAGTGGGTGTTTTTTAAGGATGTAACTGCCCACTAATATAGATGAATATCCCCACGTGTTGAAAAGGTCTAACGGGTCCCACGAATAATGACAAAACACCTGGAAAATGTTTCAGACACTTTTGGTGTCTCGCCGATGGCCGAGACACAAAAAGTGTCTCGGACATGGCCGAGACACAATAAGTGTCTCGCATGTGCCAGTTTTATCCTCGTGGTTGATTTTCTTAGATTTTAATGATGTCGTTCTTCAATCTTCTCTTGATTAAATCGCACTTGGGGTTCATCGGCAATTTTCGATGCCTACACATATATAAGAAACACGTCTTCCAGCCGTTCTCGTTCAAAAGAAGTTAAACTTTTTGGTTCGACAACCAAAACCGCACCAGCACAAAGAGACCACTGCAGTAACAAAGGGCTCTTGGATTTGCAAATTTACGAATATAAGACAAAAGAGAAAAGGAAAGTAAACAATTGAAGAAGAACAAGAGACAAGGAAAGTAAACAATTGAAGAAGAAGAAGTGGCTGAGAAATAGAGTAATAATGGCTATGGCTTTGTTAGGCATTAGGTGGGAGAAGAAGCCTAGAAAAAAGAAGAAATTGAGTGCTAGATCTCTCTCACAATATTTAATAAAAAATAATAGTTAGTGACAGCTTGCTATGAGTTGTAACCGCTGTCACGTGGGGTGCATTTGTGGGCCCATGGAATACAAATAGATGTTCACTGAGTTCAAAAGTAATAAAAGAGCAGGCGGTCGGTTTCTGTGCGCGCCGATTTAAAAATACCAGACCCGACCCGAACCGATTCACTATCAAAATCGACCCGAACTGCCTCAAATCGGGTGGTTCGGTCGGTTTATTCAGTTCACACCGTAGTTTGCTCACCCCTAACAATAGGGATAGCTAGATTGAAGTGGGTTGAGTATAGATGTAAAAGCAGTGTGTGTTGAACAAGTTTGTTTAGCATTACATCCCTTTAGAAAAGTGCACTCCATCTCGTATCTATAGAAAGGATAAGTGAAAGAAGTAGAGATGTAATAAATAGAGTGATAGTAAAATATCATAGCTATGTGTCACTTAGGTTAGTGGGGGCAGTTGACCCCACTGCCCCCACTGTGGATTCGCCACTATATATAAGAAAACATGTATATGAGCTGATAATCCATTTCATAAAATGAGCTGCCAACCCACTGCCATGTGATCCCCACACCGATGTAACTAGCAAGGGGCTCACATGGCATACGCTGGTAGCCCATTTTACAAAATGGACCGTCACCATAGCCAGCTTCCTATATATATATATATATATATATATATATATATATATATATATATATATATATATATATATATATATATATATATACACACACACACACACACAAATAACCCCTTGAATAAGCTTAATTTTATAAAAACACCTCTAAAAATTCAAAGTTACAAAATAAAACTTGTAAATTAAAAATTTTAAACTATTCTACAAACAATCTGTAAGTACATACAACACCTCAAAACTTAAAATTCTTGACTTTTAAAAATCTAAAGTTGCGTAAAAAATAACTTTTAATAAATACTTCTGAACTATCTGAATGATGTTGAAATGTTATTAATTGTTTAATTATGGTTGTCTAACAAATTCACTGTGAAAGATTTGGGTGAGACATTATATAATTTGGGACTTAAACTCTATAGAGATAGGTAACAAGTTAATAGCATTATCCAAGTGTGCTTATATTGATAAGATAGTCATCGGTTTAACTTGCAAGATTAAAAGAAAAGACTTATTCCTTCCGGACACGAAGTCGCTATTTCTAAAAAAATGTCATCTCACACAAATAAGGGGTTAGAAAAAATAAGCAATACTCGTATGCTCATGCTGTAGATAGTCTTATGTATGCAATGTTGCATACTAAGCTAAATATTGCTCAAGAAGTAAATGGAATTCGTAGATATCAGTCCAATCCTGGAGAGGAACAGTAGACTACAGTCAAGCATATTCATAAATATCTTTGTAGATGGTTGAAAAATATTTCTACCTCGGCCAATGTTTAGCTTAGATCCAAGAAGTGAACGCCCATGGGCTAAACACTTTGAATGGGCCTAAAGCCAAGCCCACAACAAGCTATAGCGAGGGTCGCCTAACAAAACAAGTGAACCTCGCCAAGCAGCCCATCCCGACTCGACTCGACCAAGTTAAGGAGTGAGTTGACTCCAAAAGCATGCCCCAGACCGAGTCGAAAGGCGTCATCAGTCTGCCAAATCATGAGTCGAATTCTGTGTCAAATTTGAACTTGTAGACGAAGTTCGCCAACCAATGAACTTCGCTCGTGGCAATTAAAGCGGACCAAGTCATCCACTTCTGAAGAATACTCGCCCACATCCTCAACGAGCCTCACCTACGTCCTCAGCGAGCCTCGCCCACGTCTTCACCGACCCTCACCCACGTCTTTAGCGAACTTTGCCAAGTCAACGAACATCGCCAAATAGCTATTTGAGAGCCATTTTTAGGGGAATAACCGTCCCCCACTATCTCCTATTTTAATGGCCACTTAATCCATAATTAAAGGCCATTAACTCTATCTCTTTTAGCCTATAAAAGGAGAGGAGATTGCTCATTTTGAAGCCTCGATCAAATCATAGAGAGATCAACACACATGCAAAGAGAGATTTCTACTATCGCACTAGCGATCTAATTAAAGCAAAGATGTCAAGAGAAGACTGAGTCATCTTCTAAATCACTAAGCTCTCATCTACAGCAAAAGACCCATCATCTTAATCGGTGCATCAACAGAATACAAGATCGACGTTCTACCGGCACACAGAAAAGAACCCTAGGAAATATAAATTTTTCTTTTATTTTATTGTAATCTTTTTATTGTAATCTGAGCTAATTACAATATTAAAAGGCTTGAAATAGAATGGCGACTCCGCTGGGGACTTCTTTCTCCTCCGATGAGAAAATTGTGTTGCACACCGACACTAAGACCCTCGGGTATTTTGCTGAATCGCTGGTCATCGAATTTGACCAAGCAAAGTTTGAGAAATTCATTTCCACGAACCAAACTTCATCAATGGTGATTGTACGCAGTTGTCATAGAATTTGCCCCAGTGTGAATCTCGGGTCTAAACCAACCCCACGTGTGTAAAGGCGACCTTCGCCGAAGAAAGTTTGAGCTTAGCTGGAAGCCAAACGAACTTTGCCAAGAGCGAAGAAAACTCGACCCTCGTCTTGAACAAAGGTCAAGATGTTATTACATCTATTGATCTCGGATATCAGTCCACAACTCCTTTAGGAGTTCAATTCAAAGCATCTCGCGATGCTCACTATGCTTCTTCGATAGAAGCTAAGAATGGGGGTAATCCCTCATCTAAATTCCCGCAAGGGAATAACATCATCAATGATGATTCCGCTAGATAAAAGCCTGGCCAGCGTCGTCGTAAGCGACGTTCGCGCTCCAAAGTTGGCACTGAAAAGTGCCCTCAACTTAGAGCTAATGGTGATCTAAGAGAATTCATATCTCTGAAGAGAGCTCACCAATGTTAGCATTGTGCGACCCTCAAAGAAGTAGTCTCGGCAGTTCAAAAGAGTTGTCAATGTAAAGCTATTCCTGAAAAGGAATCAGTTTTCAGCCATCTTAGTCATGGTCCTGAGCCTTCAGAGGTTCAGACTAAACGGCGACGATATGCCTG
Organism: Asparagus setaceus; assembly: GCA_012295165.1. Classification (NCBI taxonomy): domain Eukaryota; kingdom Viridiplantae; phylum Streptophyta; class Magnoliopsida; order Asparagales; family Asparagaceae; genus Asparagus; species Asparagus setaceus. The sequence goes on from CM022703.1 coordinate 21,920,251, forward strand.
AAAGGGTAAAACACAAGTATTCACTATCAACATGACAAGTGTAACTCCCAGAGATGAGGAAGAAGGTGCAGATAGCTCGCCTGATCCAGTGTATTCTCCTGGTATTGACTCCATATTGCTAGAAGCCGACGGTGTGTATCGCAACATCAGATTTAGATGAAGAGTAGTAATCCCTTTTGATTACTCCTCCCTCCAAGCGCGAACATCGCAGGCTTCATCTCAAGCGAATCAACCCACTTCTAGCGATGCCAACTCCACTATAGCATCAAATACAATCCCCAATTCAAGTCAAGAATGACAATGGGAGGTAGATGTGATGGAACGAGAAGATCTTCTTGCTCAAATGGCGGCTCAAAAGAAAGATTCAGATGAGCGAATCGATCGCTTGGAGAAGATGATCGGACAAGTCTTGTTGGCATCTCAACCTCAACCATGTTCTCCAAAAGGGAAAAAAGCAGATCGGTGAAGACCCCCCAGAAGAAGATCAAGAGCATCAAAATGACGCGGACTCCGAACATTTAGAATCGGAGACGACAATACCTTCAAAGCCAAGCAAGGAAGCAAAGGCCTTGGAGGACATCCAAAAGCAGCTCAACATTCTTTCTCAATGAATTGAGCTCAAGAAGGTTGGAATTATCCGACCTTATCCTGTCGAGTGAGACATGATTCCCTCCGATGAAATTCAAGCCGCCAACATTGTATACGTTTGATGACAAGGGTTCTCCAAACCAACATATCTATTACTTTCACTAATAAACTAAGAATGCAGTGGATAATGATGTCATCTAGGCATGACTCTTCATTGGCACCCTCCAGGGGGTAGCTTTCGATTGGTTCCAGAATTTGCCTGAGGGTTCAATCAGATCATGGGTAGATTTAGAATCAAAGTTCCTCTCGCAATTCCACGAGGAACAATCTGATGTCACCATGGCCAAACTCCTTTATGAGAAGCAAAGAGGAAATGAGACGGTAAGAGAATACATTGAGAGATACCACAATCTGACATTGCGATGCCGAGTTATGCCTCTTTCGATGTTACTTTAAACTTGTCGGCACAATTTTGTTGCACGAATTCAAGCTCACATGGGTGCCGTTATTGCTCACACATGGAAGGATTTGATGGAACAAGCTGAGATAGCAGAAAAATTATCAGAACATTTCAACAAGTTTGAGCCCCGCGCTAACTTCAAGTTCAACAAAGGCAAACAAGGGCAAACTTCACAACCGAAAGCCAAAGCGACTTTCGTAGTTGTGGTTCAAAATCCTAACAACAACCAGCAAAGAGAACCAAGGAAGAATTTTCAGCGCAATTATTCATTCAAAGATGAACATACAGTCTCCATCTTCCATGTACTCAACAAAGGGAATCGGTTAAAGCTTCCTGAAGCTCGATGCCTTGAAGAAGTCGGAAAGACTGATGACCCCAACTACTGTCTTTCTCACAAAATATTAGGACACCCGACGAAGAGCCGCTACATCCTCAAGGATAAAATTCAGACCTTCATTGAGTCAGGAATCCTTAAGCTCAAACCTGAGCAATAGAAAGTTACTGCCAATATGGTAACTCTTCAATTCGGCTCCATGCCGAAAATCCAAGCCTAAAAATGGCGTTGTCCTCATTCCTACTGCAAGGATGGAAGTGTTCAACTATGACCAACAGAACCGAAAAAACCAAGGCTTAATCCCTCTCACTAAGCGAGAGGCGAAATGATGTGGGTACATCCCGATCTCCTCCAAGATGACCATTGGACTCTTCAGAAGTCCAAGAACAAGCACAAGATGAAGTCTTGCAGCGCCATCTCCGTAATTGTTGGAGAAGAATCTTTACACGTCACTTCACTCATTGATTCAGAGGGAGAAAAAATAGTCATGGCAGGAATGAGATCCGGCAAAGATTATTTGAGGAACTATGATCAGCCAAGAACTTCTAAACAACCCGAACTGATCAAACAAAAAGAGACTCGGTTCAACAAGGCTTTGCAGCATCCTTCAGATGATCCCAAGGCCCCATTCTAATATGATATCATGGCCCAGCTAGCCAATATCCCGGCTCGTATAACCTTATTCGAACTATTACGTTTGTGTAAGGAAATGAGAGAAGCTTTAAGAAGCTCTGAATGACAGTGAGGCGTTCCTCGCCCACTTGATTGAGCCTCCTCAGGACGAAGAATACAAGCAGTGCTATCCTTACCAACGACGGATGCCTTGTATCACCTTCACTCCGGAGGATATGCTCGTCGAAGATCACCATCACAATCGACCCCTTTACTATACTGGGTATATAGGGTCGGCAAAGGTTGAAAGGATTAACATTGATCCAGACTCTACATTTAGCATAATTCCACAAAGACTCTTGAGCTTTCTGGGTATTCCCCTCCACAAGCTCTCAAAGACTTCTGTAACCATACTCGGCTTTAACTCTAGCAGTAGCTGATCTCTTGGAAAGATCCGACTTAAATGTCAAATCGGTAATTTGAAGACGGAAGTGACTTGCTATGTCATCGACGTCGAAATACCTTACAACCTTCTTCTCGGACGATCATGGATCCGTTCCAGCATGCTCGTCCCCTCAACACTTTATCAGTGTTTCAAATACATTGATGAACAAGGGATCCAATAAAGAGTTGAAGCTGAAAAGCATCCTTTCAAAGGGGTGGAGAATTACTTCACCGACTTTCTCTTGTACGATAAAAATCATACAATTGAGATTGTCCTTCCCAATGATAAGGACAATGGTAATGAAGCAGATGTTGAACTAGATCCCGACAATAATTTAATTTGGGAGATAGATCCAATTGTAATTACCCTAGAGGACCTCTGTATCGATCAGTCCGCCGAAGATCAAGGCGACTGGATCTTTAATGAAGAATGAAGAAGAGTTTACTCACGACTACTCTGTAGATTCTGAGTTTGAAAACTCAAGAATTGAAACTCTGATGTCCAGGCTAGCTTTAGAACCAGCATTGTACATGCCGAAAAATGAGTCATACTCGACTCATAAGCAGCTAGGTAACTCAAAATATGCCACTTTCATAGTCCAACCTAATAGAAGCGTCCTGAATCCGATCAACTTTGGAAAAGTTGAGACACGACCTCATTTATCAAACTCAGATGAAGAAGCTAAAGGAGCACCAAAATTCTCCCATTACAGCCAACAATCTCAGCAGATTATGGTAAAAATGGGATACAACCTCACCGCTAAACTAGGGCTGAATTTCAATCAAGGGCTAAGAGTTTCTTTACTCCATTTTATATCAGAAGGGGAGGTTTTTGATTATTATAATCAAACCAAACGAGGACTCGGTTATATTTCTCCTGAAACCGAGTCACAAATAGGACTAACATCTGATGACTTTTTAAGCAGTTATTCAGACACGTCCAACTGGGATTCTGACATCAACATGGGAGCCTGGCTTAGTGAATGCACGGCCAACATGGTCTTATACGACCTAACATGGATCTTGATTAATTCAAAGTGTTTGAAGATTCTGAAGATGATTCATGGACAAAATAACTAGAGAAGCAGTGAGAATCACGCTTCGAAGTCAGTGAACCACCCACCGAAGATAAAGTGGTTCAAATCAACATAGGCGACGAAGTCAACCCTAAGCCCATCTTCATCAGTGAAAGTCTATCATCCACTAAAAAAGAAGAACTCGTAACTCTCCTTTAAGAGTACATTGATGTCTTCGCCTAGAGTTATGAAGACATGTCTGGCTTAGACCCCAATGTAGCTGTACATTGCCTTGACATCAACCCTAGTGTCAAACCGGTCAAACAACAGCAACGAAGCTTCCGTCCTGAGTTGATGGAATAGACCGAGAAAGAAATCCATAAAATCATTGAATGCAGGTTCATCCATGAAGAATAATATCCGGATTTGCTAGCCAACATCGTGGTAGTGACGAAAAAGAACGGCAAGATCCAGATCTATATTGATTTTCGGGATCTTAATCTTGCTTGTCCGAAGGACGAATTTTCTCTCTCTATCACGGATATTATAGTTGACAATACGTGTGGCTTTGAGAGAATGTTGTTTATGGATGGGTTTTCTGAATACAACTAAGTCAAGATACATCTAGATGATCAAAAGCATACAGTTTTTAGGACACCCTTAGGAGTATTCTGTTATATAGTAATGCCCTTTGGTCTGAAAAATACTGGAGCAACTTATCAATGCGCTATGAACACGATCTTTCATGAGTATTTGCGTAAGACAGTAGTAAGACAGTGGAATGTTATGTCGACGACCTCACAATCAAAAGTTATCACAAGCAAGATCACGTCAATGATTTGAGAACGGTGTTCGAGATTATGCCAAAATACCAACTCAAGATGAATCCAACCAAGTCTTTCCTGGGGGTATCATCAGGTAAATTCCTGAGATTTATTGTAACATCCAAAGAAATACATATCGATCCCGAAAAAGTGAAAGCCATCCAAGAGATGCCACCTCTGAGAAATCTCAAAGAACTCAGAGGTATACAATAACGATTAGCCTATACGTAGGTTTATCGCCAACTTGTCTGAAAAATGTCAACCATTTCAAAGACTAATGAAGAAAGGTGTCTCGTTCGTTTGGGATGACACTTGCCAAGAAGCTTTAAACGAGATCAATGGTTATCTCACGAAGCCACCCGTTCTAGCCACGCCAGTGTCAGGTAAACCATTCTAGATCTACGTCAGGGCAATAGATCACTCTCTTAGAGTACTTCTTGCCCAGAAGAATGATAATGGCCATGAGCAAGCTATTTACTACCTCAGCCGAACAATGATTGGTGCCGAGCATCGCTACAATCCAGTTGAAATGGAATGTTTAGCATTAGTCTTCACAATTTAGAAGATGCTACACTACCTCACTGGTCAATCCATTCACATCATCTCAAGAGTTAATCCTCTACGGATACTTATGACAAAACCTGAATCGCTGAATTCCAGGTTAGCAAAATGGGCAATACTATTTTCACGGTACGACATGACATTCGTACCACAGAAAGCAGTCAAAGGTCAAGCAATAGCCGGCTTTTTAGCAGAGCATCCCATCCTCAAGTCTTCTAAACTCTACGAAGATATTTCGGATGAAGTCTTTGAGTCAAATGCTACCTCAGACCACCAGATATGGCGACTTTACTTTGACGGTGCATCAAGACGCAACCACAAAGGAGCAATTATTACAGGAGTGGGGGTAGTGTTGATCGATCCCCACGGACATGTCCTCCCTCGAGCCTACTCATTGACCGAGCCATGCTCCAACATTGTGGCCGAGTATAATGTCCTTGTAATTGGCCTACAACTTGCTCAAGACATGGGTATAAAATACCTTGAAGCCTACAGTGATTTCAAGTTGATCATAAATCCGATCAAAGGAGAATATGAGGTCCACCACAACGACCTCATACCCTACCACAAAGTGGCAACAAAGCTCGCTCAGTCATTCGAAGATTTCTACATCAGCTATATAGCCCACCTTGAAAATACTCATGCGGACGCTTTGGCATCCCTTGCAGCCACACTTGCCTTGACGCCCAAATCTACTAGGTGCATCACAGTGGCTAGCCATCAATTATGCTCCCCAAAATAAATTCTTAAAGCGAACGAAGTGCATGTCATGCTAACTCACTTCGAAGTTAATGATTGGTGGTTCCCGATCATTGATTATGTCTTGCACGGGATAGTACCTGATAGCCCGAAGAAAGCAATCTCTATTCAAAGAAGGGTTTCACGCTTTTTTTATGATTCTACTATGCAGACTTTATACCGATGATCATTCGACGGTGTGTTGCTCCGATGCTCATCACCAAGTGAAGATCGAGAAGCATTAAAGGAAGCCCACGACGGTACATGTGGAGCTCATCAACCAGGTCCTAAACTTCAGGACTGACTTCGTCGTCTAGGTTACTACTGGTCGATAATGATAGCGGATGTCGTAGCATATGCTAAGCAATGTCATGCGTGTCAAGTCCATGCTGATTTTCTACATCAACCTCCAGAAGAATTGCATCCGACTGTCACCTCGTGGCCATTCGAAATATGGGGCATGGATATTATCGGACCAATCAGTTCGCCATCCACTAAAGACCATCGATTCATCTTGGCCATTAATGATTACTTCTCCAAATGAGCAAAAGTTGTTCCACTCAGAGAGGTCAAGACATCTCAAGTAATCAGATTCTTGAGACATCACATGATCTATCGATTCGGCGTCCCTAGACGGATCGTTCACGACAACGGTCCACAGTTCATCAGTTGACCGTTCTTCAAATTTTGCAATAAATTTAGAATTCAAAATGTAGCTTCTACGCTGTACAACCCAGTTACTATTGGTCTAGCTAAATCTTTTAACAAAACCATCATCAAACTTCTGAAGAAGTTCGTCTCCTCCAACAAATGACATTGGGATGAGAAACTTGGAGAGTGTTTGTGGACTTATCGAACAATAGTCCGCACTCCCACTGGCTCCACGCTTTTTTTCTTAATCTACGGATGTGAAGCCGTGATCCCTCTGAAAATTCAGGTGTCGTCATTAAGAATAGTCATTGCCGAGAAGATGACGACTGAAGAACATCATCAAAAACATCTCCAAAAACTAGAGGCGCTAGATGAATTGAGACTTCAAGCTCAACAGGAGAGTCAGATAATGATCTTTCAAAAAAGACGACTTAGTCTTAGTCGTTCGTCGACCCATGGTCATGACGCATAAGACTAAAGGAAAATTTTAACCTAAATGGGAAGACCTATTTGTAGTAGAGACAGTCTACTCAAATGGAGCATACCGTCTAATTGACCAAAATAGCAATAGGCTCATGGCACCAATCAACGAGAAGTTTATCAAGAAATATTACCCTTGATCTTGGCCAATATTATCTCCCCATAGAGATTCTGGTCACGTTTAAGTTTCCACCTCTGACCATAGATATCGATCTTCTTGATCCAAAATCAAAATAAAACCCCCAGTGAGTCATCAAGTTAACACTACACCTCTGCTTAGCTCTAAATAATTTCTCACCGTTATGTTAACATTACACCTCTGAACGGTTTTTATTCTAAATGATCTGATTGGTTAACATTACACTTCTGTCAGACCATTTCGTCAACCGGTTAACATTACACCTCTGTCAATTCGCTCTTGTTAAAAATCAATTAGTTAACATTACACTTCCATCGATTTCCTACCGTTAAGTTAACACTACACTTCCAAACGGTAGTCGTCCCTTAGACTCTTTTGAACTGACTGGTTAATATTATACCTCTACCAGTCATTTCATTTGGCACGTTAATATTACACCTCTGTCAAATATCCTAATACTATCATGTTAACATTACATCTCTGAACAGTATCAATTTGATCAAACCCGATATATTAACACTACACCTCTACTAGTTTGATCCCATTATCTTTTCTCCCCAGTAAAGATGTCACTCACGATCGTTAACATTACACCTCTGTCAATTCGCTCTTGTTAAAAATCAATTAGTTAACATTACACTTCCATCGATTTCCTACCGTTAAGTTAACACTACACTTCCAAGCGGTAGTAGTCCCTTAGACTCTTTTGGTATTTGGTTAATATTATACCTCTACCATTTCATTTGGCACGCATATTACACCTCTCACAAATATCCTAATACTATCATGTTAACATTACATCTCGAGCGATTATCAATTTGATCAAACCCGATATATTAACACTACACCTCTACTAGTTTGATCCCATTATCTTTTCTCCCCAGTAAAGATGTCACTACGATACGTTAACATTACACCTCTATCGTATACACATCAAAGAAGATAAAAGTTCTTTTATTACCAAAAAGAGCTAAACTGTTACAAAGTTCTCAAGGGGAAAATGGATAAAAAGTGTGTATCTGTGCAATACACTCAACCATCCTAGAATCCCTAACCTCATGCGCACTCTTCTGGGCCCTTTCTCTTAGAACCCTGGATCGATGGGAGCAGCTTGGGTTCTAACATCCGCCAACCTCTTCGTCTCAACCTCAAGCTCTGCAACCTGGAGATCCCACTCTTTAGTCAGCTCAGTTGACTTAAGCTCAAGTTCTTCTTTTTGGTGCTGAGCTGCTTCCAAATGTGCTTGAGCGGTGGCAATAGCTGCTTTGGCCTCATTGATGATAGCTTCATGTTCCTGAATGGAGTGCTAAAGCTCTACCTGGCGGTCGTCAACCCTTGGACCTTCACCTTAATCCGTTCCATTTCCTCGCGAGCAGATTCTTCGACTTTATGGTGGTTCGTCGAGAGATGACGGAAATCAATCTCAACAATGCCATCGATGTCAGCCACACAAAGTTGCTGCAATTCTCAAAATTGGAGGTTAACTTCATCAATTATCGTCTTGAAAGATTCAGTGTGAGTAGGACCTGTGACCGACGTCAAAAGACTGAGTTGGTTCCTCAACAAAGCAAGGGTAAGAACAGATAAGCCTTTTTGCGTATTCAAAATGGATTCAACGCTCCGGTTGAACAACTTCACCAAGCTCTTGGTCAGGATTTGGATCTCCAACTCGGTTAAATCGTCAGGATCGAGAGATTGGGAAATCTCTACACGACTCGAAGAACCCGCTCCTGTAGAAACCACCAATGCATCCGTGGTAATCGAAAAAGCTATTGGCAAAACTTGTATTCATTCGTTGCCCAACATGAGGTATGGCGCGAGCATTACCAACATGCTAGAAATAGTCACAGTGGAAGACGCCACTCCAGTTAAAGGGATGGCAGTCCTCACAACCATTGCCATAGTCATCGGCACATCCATAGGCACGACCTCAACGCCTATAGATGTAACCTCTGGCTCATCAGAAGTAACTGCTGCTATGATTGGGCCTTCATCAGAATGAGGTTTAGGGCTTGGCGATGCTACCCTCCCAACCCCTGCCGGGATTGGAGAAACCGATGCATCGTCATCTTCATCAGAATATCCATGAATAACCAACCTGCGTCGCACTGCTAAAACAGGTGCTGGTGCAAAATCTACCATCATATTGATAGCTGGTGTAGATTTCAAGACACCAGAAGTGCCCTCAAAGTCAGCTACGGGTTCAAAATTACCACTAGTAGGAAATAACGTAGGGATTGCCCCACCCCTGACCTCAAAATCGGGTTCATCATCTGCTAAAGAGATAGATGAAGCGTCGTTTATCAAAGTGAGGAAATCATGCAAGATTGATCAGAGAAAAATATACCTAGCATGTAAGAAGAGTCCCCGATATCGCCTTCGAAGCCAGTATTATCAAGCTCAGTCAAATAGGCGTCTGTATCGTCAGGCTCATAATCCACCTGCTCCTCATCATCAAGAAGAATGGGCTCCTTACTTGCATACAAGAAGCGCACATCAGTCGAAGACACTTCAAACAAATTGAGACAATCATATGAGTAAAAATCACCTGAAGAATCGACTCTAGGTTCCTGCATCAGGACCGTAGAAGGATCCTCTCTGATCCTTGAAGAGCCTCCAGGTATAGGCTCATGATTCGAAGGTGCCAAGCATTGCTTCTTTGAAGATGGCTGAGGAGGAGGAGCTTGTAATAGCCTCTTCCCCCTGTTTCCTCGACCTCTACCCGGTGCTCCTCAACAAATCGCAGATTCAGACGGCTCTCAGATGCTAACACCAATCGGCCTTCGAGGTGTGGAATGCCCACCTGATGTTTCCCAATCTTCATCATCTGGCATGCCTTCTACAAGAAAGTCTTGAAGTCTGGGAACCCTACTCTTCGAACCCTTCTTGAGGTTTTCCCAATATTTTTGAGTGATCTAGTATAAACCCGTCTTGTTCACATGAAAAGCGGGATTGTGAGCAGTCACCCTGCTATACCATTTGCTAAACCCCAATGTCATATAGCAGTTGGGCATGTGGTGGGGAAGCGAAAACCTAGCTCCCGTGAGTCTCCCTAATAAATGGTGTACGCGAAGCTCCATCTACCAGACTTTCCATACGCAACAGTCTAGGATTTGGATTCTCGACATAGAGTTGGTCGTAACCAAACTGACGAGCGAACTGACAAAGCAAGTAGGGCTCCATGTAACATTCGGTCCCGTTCAGCCTAGCAACGAGGTGACCTGGTCGAATATTCAGCAACTAGTTGAAACACCCACTAGGCAAGCAAGTGAAATGTTTGCTACTCATACCATCTTCAAACTCATCCCCGGGGCTTATACCATCAATCGCGAAGAAATAACAGTAGAGACGGTAATGATCCTTGGTCTGAAGTAGCCTCCAAACCCCAACAGGATATTTGATCATCCATTTCGAACGCTCATACCTCTGAAGTAATGAAACGTTCTCCCCACTCAGTGTAGCAGCTGACATCAACGAAGAGCAGTGTAGAGTGAACCATATCACCAGATACGTATATGGTAGCTCCATTCTAGGATTGGGTACCTGATCTCTCGGGAAATTATCTTCTTGCTTCAAGTATTCGGTGGCCAATTCCCTCAGTTCATTATGGATACAACTAACCATTGCCGGTAGAAGGGCCAAATTATACCAGAAGCGAGCAACATGGCAGAGAACAACACCTTGATGGAGATGCAATCCTTCAGTCAAGAAGGCACGATGCAACCCTTCAACCAAATGGAGAAAAACCCCGCAAGTAGTGTCAATTCAGATATCGACTCCTTCTCCTGGTGGTGGAAGCTTTCAAATCGATCGCCTGCATGGAACCCACACTCATCCGACTCGGCTATGTAAAGCACTTGGCCATCATCGAAGATACAAGTCCCAATCTCAGTATCCGTGGCCAGACGGATTGAATACACATCTCCCTTTTTACTTACATTAGAAAATAAGTATTCAGCCCAAGGAACACAAGCAACGGTGGAATCACGTACAGCGTTCGGAACAGTCCTCTGACAGATGAGGAAGTGACAAACCAATTCCCGGAATGCCTCCACAACAGGAGCAACATGCAAAAAAGTTTTCAACTCTGCGTTGGTCAGAAAGAACTCTTCATACAGACAATCTCCCATAGGCAGACGCGAGACATCGAACATCTCGTGCAAAGCGATTCTGATCTCGCCCGCGGAGGTAAAGAAAGTATTGCTATCAGCATTATACAGCTCCAGGATGCAGTACAATATAAGTGCACAAATCTCAGCACCATATTTCGAAGCTCTCACTGCAGCATAGAGCCCCGTTCTTCATAATCTCTCCTCAAAGGTGAAGAGAATGAAGTTCACAAGACGGGTCAGCCACTGGGTATCCGTCGACTTGATCCAGCCAGGGAATCTAGTGTCCCCGTCAGGATATTGTGCTTCAGTCTTAGCGAGCTCGTTCCCAAAGGTGTTCAAGATAACGACAATTTCATTAACAGGAACATCCTCATTAACGAAACCCGGACGCAGGCCTACGATATTGACTCCGTACAGCCCCTCTTGACGAAAGCTACCATCATGCTTTAAGGAGCCCACCTTAACACTATCTTCCCTTTTGGTAAGATTATAGCGCATAAAGCAGGGCACGGCGAGGCGCTGCAAGAACATAAAGGAGACCTGATGTTCTATTGTTGGTAAATAATAATGATGATCTCCTTGGGTGTAGTACCAGTGCTCCCCTCCACAATTGAAAAGGGAGTTGTCACCGGGAGTATTATCTCTAAAAAGAAAATGAGGCTTCACTGATGCATCCTCGTTGGGAACGGAGAACTTGGCGTCAGTAATTATCTCTCGCAAAGTTCGATAGTCACCCGATCGAATAGTCTCGATCCTCTTCTGGCTACTTCCTTCAAGGAACAGAGGGTCATTCCCGTCAAAGGCATATGCCACTTCAGGGTCATGAGTTTCATCATGACCATAGTGGTTACGGCGATCAACTGGAGCCCTCGAATAAGAGACTGCACAAGAAACAAATAACAAACAAGTCAGAAGACGAAGATCAAACGAAATCCATCAAGTCTTCAAACCTAGAAGCAAAGTTCATCAACAGGTGAACCTCGCTCATAAGTGAGAATCATCTCTATCAACTAAATGATTGACAAGATGAAGCGAAGTTTAGTGAAAATAGCAAACTTCACTCATATAGATCGAACTGGCGAACTTCGCCCAATTCAAACAGGCAAACCTTGCTCGAGCGAAGGTCACTCAAATTAGTGAACTTCACCCAAACGAGGATCGCTCAAAGCAGAACAGCGAACTCCGCACAAACGAAGTCCGCTGTAGAAGCCTAAAAGGCTAACAGTAACGAGCTCCGCCTGAGAAGTGAAGCAAGCCATAACAAGCGCCATTAATAGCCGTTAATGGAGTTTCATCGCCGGTGACGGAAGCTCATCGGAAAGACCACGAGTGGTCAAAAAGATCACGCCTTTGGTAACGAATCAAGTTTTTAAAGTGCCTTGAGGCACTGTTTAAAGCCCGATGGGCTGAGATTAGGCTGATTCGAAGATCGCCATGAATGGGTTCGAAGCTTACCCACGGCCATTTCTAACTGTGCCAGCGCGTCCTCGGCTCTTGGCCATTGAGCTCCTCTGGCGGAGCCCCTTCCTCTGGAGATCGCACGACGAGGAGCTATCAGTAGACAAGCCTTGGGGAGTTTTTGAAGAATTTAGGGTTTTGAGGGTTTTTGAAAATCAAAGTGAAAAAGAAGGAGGTAAACAGTTCTATTTATAGACTGACCCTGAACTTTGCTAAAGATTCTTTACCCCGAACTTCGCCAAGAATCTCATTCTGAACAAACCTCGCTGTGATTTCAGGCGCACAAATCGGGGATTCAGATTTTAAATTCTTAGACCGAGCCTGCCTAACCGACTTGTTAAGCTTTGTCCAGACGACTATTTCTCAAGTAAGCGAACTTCACTCTATTCAGCAGGGTATTAAGGCAATCTCGCCAAAATGACATAGTGAATTTCACTAAGCCTCCAAATTGAGAAAATTCTAACTCGATTTGTTTGAGACCCTATATAATGAACCTCGCTAAAATGACTTGGCAAATTTTACTAAGTCTCCAAATTGAGAAAATCTCAACTCAATTTGTTTAAGACCTCATCTGGTAAACTCCAATTTGACCGTCGCCAACACAAGGAAGTTCGAGCTTCGCTTCCAACACAACAACTTCATGCAGAGTTCAAGTCATGCAGAGTTCAAGTTTGCTACAAAAGTAAAGTACGTACAGATCAAGCACACAAAGATGGACAATTTCAAGAGATAGAAAGTTTATTTTTTTATTGATCGAAGACTCTACTATATAAAAGCGACATTCAGACTATCCAATTACAAGGATGATAGGTATTTGTTGCTAGTTGTTATTTGTTGCACCAAGCTATAGTCATTGTTCCTCTGATGTTACAAACCTTGGGGAGCTAAACTTTTCCCCATGCAGAAAAATAGTTCCTACTTACTCCTCCCTAGGCCCTATGCCAGGAGAGGAGAAGAAGCTGTTAAACAAGAAGTGCCATTCTTGCAAAGGACTGAAGCATGTCAAGCGGAAGAAGCACTTCTTGCAACCAAAATTTGACGTCGGGCCTGAGTCAGCCACACGACGTCTAATTACGATCTAGGTTCATGTTTGTAAGACCTAGTTACTATCGGAGTCCTCGCTCGTGGAGATCCAATGATCCTTCTTCAACCGCTATTTCAGTCGCCGAACGCTCTTATGCAGAGCTTGTCACTCGAAGTTCCACGCGTCTCTATTGCGATTCAACGCGTCCCAAGCCATCGACTGGTTCTCGATGATCTGCTCGAGCATCTCCTTTTCGGTCGACAGCAACTCCGCCAGACGGCGAAGTACGTGGAGTTCATCTGCTTGATTGCCCTTCACTTGGGCAATCTCCTATTGGAGCTATTTTATTTCAGCTCCTCTATCGAGGAGCACCTCCGATCTAGGCGACGGAGGCTTAGACATGGAGAAGAATAAGAAGATAGAGATAAAAGCAGTGAAGATGGAAGGGGAAGGCTACTATTTATAGCCTCTTTCGAATCCAAACTTTTGAGAAAATCACATCTTTTGAGATTTGATTGGACCAGACAAAGAGGCTAAAGCTTAGCCTAAAACTCGGTCAAATCTACAGTGAATCTCGTGAATCTTCAATCAAAAAATCTCAGCCACAGATCACGGCGCAAATCCAGATTTCTACTATCTTCAATAAAAGGAGAGGAGATTGCTCATTTTGAAGCCCCGATAAAATCATAGAGAGATCAACACACACGCATAGAGAGATTTCTACTATCGCACTTGCGATCTAATTGAAGCAAAAGTGTCAAGAGAAGACTGAGCCATCTTCCAAATCACTAAGCTCTCATCTACAGCAAAAGACCCGTCGTCTTAATCGGTGCGTCAACAGAATACAAGATCGACGTTCCACCGACACACAGAAAAGAATCCCAGGAAATATAAAATTTTTCTTTATTTCATTGTAATCTTTTTATTATAATCTAAGCTAACTGAAATACTGAAAGACCCGAAAAATCTTAACTCAACAAAATATTATTGTTTAGTATTTGGTGGTGATCCTTTAAAAGATAAAGGATACACTAATTCTAATTCTCAGTCGGATCCCGACGATAGAAAATCTATATCAGGGCTTGTCTTTGCATTAAATAATGAAACTATTAGTTGAAGTAGTTGTAAACAAGAAACTATAGTCGATTCTATAACTGAAGCAAATTATATTGCGACTTGTGATTACATACAAGACCTTAAAAATTTAAAATTACAAACGACTTTCCAAAAATCTTAAGTTGTAGAAAACACCCCAAAAAGTGAAATAAAAAATATCATGAAAGTCTAAAATATTTGATCAAGACTGACAATTTAAAACTACAAACAACCATTAAATATTCAAAAATTATAAACAACATTTGAAAAGTCTTTAAAATACAAAATATATGCCAAAATTCAAAATTTACCAAAAACACTTCGAAAATCTTTAATTTTTATTTGCCCCTACACAATCTAAAATTACAAAGGCTTCTAAAAGTTTGAAAATTAGGAAAAACACCATTGAAAATATTAAAAATTACAAATGACCCTCTGAAAAAATAAAAATTATAAAAAACTCCCTAAAAATAAAAATTGCAAACAAGCTCCTAAAACAAAAAATTTCCTAACAATCCCTTAAAATCTGAAAGTACCAAAATGACTATGGAGTTGAAAATTCTATAATTGAAATTCTTACTAATTTGGTTAAATGGATTGAAATTAATTACAAATTTACAAATTCTAATAATTCATTGAATCCAAATATAAACTTAACGTAATTAAAAACACACATGACATTTGAAAATTTTGAACAAGACCCTCTAAACTTCATTCTCTTCAATAAATGATTGCAAATGCTACAAGATTCCAAGGGGAGGTCTTTTGGGTGAAGTATATGTCTACATTATCTCTTTCAGATCATAGATTTTTATAGAATTACTCTCATTGCATAAATTGTGTATGCACTTGCTTTTTCCTTAGACACCGGTTTGTATTTGACCTACAGATTTTAGACTTATTGAAAATGTCCGAAAGATAATTTTGGTTAGAAGTATTTTCTCCATATTGAAAATCATATTAGTTCTGGCTATTAGTAATTAGTAACATATTAATATATATATATTATTATTTTAAACCGATGGTTTGGATCATGTAACTAGTCTTTTTGTTGGTCTCATGTGAATTTTGTCTAGTATGAATTTCATATGGATTTCTCATCGCATTCGCCATTATGCATTTGCTATATAACATAAAAGTTCTTTGATATGTCTATTAGATCAATGTTCTAAAGTTACAAGGTGGAATTTTTGATATGTTCATAGATCAAAATTCTAAAATTTTCAATGCATTATCAAGTTTGATACTCATCTACAAAATGTTATCATCATCAAGTAGAGGTTTAAAAACATGATCTTATTTCATGGAATAAATTATATGGTAACCATGAACTATTTCACAAATGAGTTATAGTAAATACATAAATTTGTTTCTAAAAATAAAGTTATGAACCCAAATGAAATAATCAAATTATTTGATCACGCAGTAATGCACCTTTTATATATATATATATATATATATATATATATATATATATATATATATATATATATATATATATATATATAAGAAGGATTGGTACAAAGACAAAGTAGATTGAAATGTGAAGTACTCATTCTCATCCACTAATTCAAATAAGGACCACATTCACATGTAGAGAGAGATAGGAATGGACCACATCACTACCAAGATAAAATTCAGACTTAAGACCAAGTTCCTATATTTTACTCATATATATATATATATATATATATATATATATATATATATATATATATATATATATATATATATATATATATATATATATATATATATATATATATATATATATATATATATATATATATAAGTGGAAAGCTCCTATAAACTTAAGTGGATGAAAATAGTCATCCACCAACTTTTAATCCATTGATATTGTCTTGGGATCCATGAAAGATATGAAGAGTTTTGAGATTTGTGCATCTCTTGATGGCACAAATCTAAACACAAGATGAGTGGATAAAAGCCATGACACAAATTCCTATCCACTTAAGTTAATAGGAGCTTTTATATATATATCCACCAACTTTTAATCCATCGATATTGTCTTGGGATCCATGAAAGATATGAAGAGTTTTGAGATTTGTGCATCTCTTGATGGCACAAATCTAAACACAATATGAGTGGATAAAAAGTTTAGTGGACAATAGCTCCTATCCACTTAAGTTAATAGGAGCTTGGATAAAAAGTTTAGTGGACAATAGCTCCTATCCACTTAAGTTAATAGGAGCTTTTATATATATATATATATATATATATATATATATATATATATATATATATATATATATATATATATATATATATATATATATATATATATATATATATATATATATATATATAGTTTGTTATAACTTAAGTGGATAAAGTTGTTCACTCAACTTTTTATCCATCCATCTTCTTGAGATGTAGCATGAACAAATAAAAATTGATTCATATATTGCATGGATCCCAGGAAAATGGAGGATAAGAAGTGGATTAATCTCTCTTATCCACTTAAGTGGATCAAAGTTCATCACTATATATATATATATATATATATATATATATATATATATATATATATATATATATATATATATATATATATATATATATATATATATATATATATATATACTGTCAATTAGTTAGACTTTAAAACGAGTATGCCCCGTGTGCATTAGGTTTATGGACTGGATTAGGGCTGTTGGGCCTGAACAGGCTAGGCGTATAATATTCTCATATATCTCTTTGCATTAACTTAGTCGGCTGACTATACTCGGTGCGCACCTATTTTTTAAACAGTAATGACCACAAAAAAGTGATAATAGTAAGAATCCTCATTGTTTTTAGCCGATCAAAGCACAACCCTTTCAAGGACGTCGTTGCATAGCAAGTAAGGATTCTATAAGAACACTCTACAGAAACAAATGATTTATATCATTCACTCGTGATTAAAAAGTTAGTTTAGGAATTATAACTCCTCTTCTGCTCTTACAGGCGTGGTTCTGATAAAATCTCTATTGCTCCACAGCTTGCTCTAATTAGAATATCTCTTTCTTTCTCACCCAGTTCTAAAATGAAAAAATAAAGGCCCAAATCTCAAATAGAATATTATGAATCGCATAAAAGTTTGGTCAACCCTATATCTATTTCATACATATGTTCAGAGAAAGGTGGTCGAATGAAGAGTTTTTTCAATGCAAGTTCGAATTTATAAGATGCATGAAGAGAAATAAGTTGATAAAAAAAATATGTTTGTGTCATATACATATTGACCTTTGATGCACTTCCCAAATGCTTAAAGCTTATATTCTCAATAGAAGCCCACCAAGTCCAACAAAAAGAGCCTTGGCCCAAAAAAGAAGATGTGTGGTAGGTCTGTCAGACAACCTCGAGCCCACCTCAGTTGATCACAGGATCGGCTGAGAACGATCCTCTACAGCGTTGATCCAAAGTGCATCTGAGTCGTTAATCACGCTCTGGGCTCGAGGCCACGTGTCATCCACTTGACTGATTAGCCTGTCTCATTAGAACTCAAGGATACAGTTGCACGAGCCTATATAACAGATCCTGTTCAAGTAAGGTCGTGCTTGCCGACCCCTGCATCCAATATTTCAACACCAAAAATATCCGATAGCTTATCGATGTGGGACTGAAAATGCCTTGAGAGTCACTTGAAAACATCATTTAATATTATATTCGGTAAGGTTAATCACTCCGAAATTCGAAGATCCCAATTCCGAAAGCATTGGCTACGACAATGAGACAGAAATTACAAACCAGCACAAGCCACTGGGCAACGAGGATAGATAGCAGTGACCCCAGATTGCTATTTTCATGCTTACTCTGGTATCTCAACCAAACTTTGAAGGATAAAATATGCTTCTTAATAATATATATATATATATATATATATATATATATATATATATATATATATATATATATATATATATATATATATATATATATATATATAGAGACGAGCTATGTTTAAGTTCATAATGAATAGTGGTGCACCAACTTTTCTAACCACTCATCTTGCTTTGGGATCCGTGAAAGATATAAAGGCCACTTTGAGATTTGTCCATCACAAATCTCACACAGAGCCAAAAAATGAAGCAAGACCACTATTCATTATTAACTTAAGCTCACATGAGCCTCGCTTCTCTCTATATATATATATATATATATATATATATATATATATATATATATATATATATATATATATATATATATATATATATAGAAGAAGTGCTCGTGAACTTAAGTTCATAATGAATAGTGGTGCACCAACTTTTCTAACCACTCATCTTGCTTTGGGATCCGTGAAAGATATAATGCCACTTTGAGATTTGTGCATCACAAATCTCAAGGCAAGATGAGTGGATAAAAAGTGGGTGCACCACTATTCATTATGAACTTAAGTTCATAGAGCCTTACTCTATATATATATATATATATAGTGTTTTTCAGCTAACTCTTCACTTTGATTTTCAAACCTTATTTGTTTGTATTCATATGATGTTTTGTTATTTCAAGAATTCACCAAAGATATATGTAGAATATATATATATATATATATATATATATATATATATATATATATATATATATATATATATATATATATATATATATATAGAGTAAGGTTCTATGAACTTAAGTTCATAATGAATAGTGGTGCACTAACTTTTCTAACCACTCATCTTGCTTTGGGATCCGTGAAAGATATAATGCCACTTTGAGATTTGTGCATCACAAATCTCAAGGCAAGATGAGTGGATAAAAAGTGGGTGCACCACTATTCATTATGAACTTAAGTTCATAGAGCCTTACTCTATATATATATATATATATATATATATATATATATATATATATATATATATGAAAATGGAGAAACTTGGTACTAAGTTTCTCCATTGATCTTGTAGTGAGGTGGAACAACATGAGCCTTTAGATCTTGTCTTGAGATTAGATATAGAATGTTTGATATTTATGCAAAAAGCCACCTCTTTCCGAAAATGAGATAACTGGCAATCACAAATCTCTCTCTCTCTCCCTGTCATTCACAATCTCTCTCTCTCCTCTCTCTCTCCCCCTTCCCCTTCTCAATCTCTCAACCCCGACTACTTCATCTCCCAGTCCAACCCCACCGCCGCGACCCCGTCGCCGCCGCCGCCCTCTTTCTCGCCTTTCAATACCGCCGCCGGTGCCTTTCGACACCGCCACCGCCTCCCACCAAAATTTAAACCGTTGGATGCATATGTTTCATTTGATAGATTAAAATCTAATTAGATTGATGTGGCAGCAATTTATTGAGCAAAGGTAAATTGGGAAACAAACCTCAGCGCATAAACGGAAAGAAAACGAAGAAGAAGGTCGTGCCTCTCCGACTTCGCTGCGGATCTCGGAAGAAACTCAGACTTCTCCTGTATTTAAAGTCCAAATAAACTCCATTAAATTTATGTTGGGATTTAGAAAGCTATAGTGTGCATATAGCACACTGCTTATGGCCGGCCAAATGGTCTACATTGGCAAACTATGTTAAATTAGTGGTTGATTCCTCAACTAATATGAATGTTGATCAGGACTGGATTTGAAGAGGCAGTAAGGATCTCTGCCTTAGGCTTGAATCCTTTTTACACAAATGATTTTCGCATTAGCTATATCACATTCTTTTTCTCTACTGGTTCTTGATTTGGATATGTTCAAGTTCTAGTGTGCAGTACATAGTCAAGTAATCTAGTACTATTTGAGGTGAGTAACAGATTCAAGTTCTTGTTCTCTTGTTATTCTAGTTTTTAAGATTTATCTCACGGCGACTACTCGATGTTTGAACTGGCTAATAGAAGGTCTTGCTAACGGTGTTAGGATGGAGAGGGCGATGGGGAATGGAGAGGATCCCATGGCAAAGAGAGTCGGAGTTGTAGCTCTCGCAGCAATGGGAGGGTAGAATTGAGGGAGAGAAACTGGCTGTAGCGGGAAGGGAGGAAGGCGTGGAGGACGATGATGGAACTCGAGATTAGTGGTTGTAATAAAACATTTAACCTAACCGAGATGGCGAGGTCGCAGAAGGAAAAAAAAGAGGAAGGCGTGGGATTTCTGGTTCGCAACGCTCGTGAATATTTTGGCGTGGAAAGAACTAATGATCATCAATTGCATCTCTTATGCATTAATTTGAATATGCGGTATGATTATACGTATGTTGATAGATTTTGTATCATTGGTATTGGAATATTTTTCATAACTAATTTGTAAGGTGATTGGAGCACAACGTGCGAGAAATTGTTATGGGATCAATTTTATACACGATCTTGATCGATTCCAATGCCTTTTCTAGAACATCATATGTGTAACCATTGTGATTATTTCAATGTTTGGCAGTTGAAATTGATATAAACTCAATCTTCTATAAAGGAACAAGAAAAACTTTGCCAGTATAAACTGGGCTCAAAATCGGGCTAGTTGCTCGCACCAGCGGTGGAGCTGGGGTTGTGGCGGTTGTAGCAGTGGGGAAGAGGGGACGGTAACAGAATTCGAGTGCGGTACTAATCATTCATTATGAATAATTATTCATCGTTCTCATCCTGTTCATCTATAGTAATCAAAAGTTGCTTGAGTTTTCTAACACTCTCTCTTTACTTCATTAGCATTTTGATTTCAACAAAGACGCGGCTCTATATCCTTTTTGTAATGTAGTGCAACTTTATATATAACAGAACGATAAATAATTAGAAAATTCACCTTTTTTTTTTGTGCAAAAAAATGTTTGGCAAACAAAACACTACTTTAACTACGAGTCGAATTGCATAAGTAAACCATATGAGCTCTGTGATATTGATTTCATATTTTTTACCTTTGAATCTAAAAGGAATTGCTATGGTTTCTACATAAAATATATGGTATTGCTTAGAAGGAGAAGAGCATAAGCTGGCATAAAGGTAAGCTTCGAAGCACAAGAACATAAGCTAATGCCTATACTCTAAGGGGGTGTTTGGTTCACCCTTTTTATAGATTTGGAGTAGGAATTGGATTTGACAGGGGCAAAACTGTAAATAACGGATTCTGGTGGCATCCTAAAACTTAGTTTGGTTCAAAAAACTTGATTTTGATATCTATAAAGTTGATAAAGTGGTGGTTTTTTTGTAGATTTCAACATCCTATGGGTTTGGGTGGATTTTGGTTAGAAAGTGTCACACTTTTATTATTTTAGAATAAAAAAACCCAAACTCCATAAAAATTTTCTATAAAGTTGGATTACAAACCAAACAAAACAAAGGAATATGAATTGGAGGGGTTCTATAAAGTGGGATTCTATAATTTCATGTTATGAAACAAACATATAAAGGTAAAAAAAATGGAATTCCCAAAAATTCTATGACGTCAAAAAATTATCCTACAAATTTTTATAGATTAGGTAGGAATCCATAAAAAAAATGAGATTCCTAATCCTATTCCTAATCACTAGTGAACCAAACACCCCTTAATACTCTATAACAAACTCCGCCATTGTATATCCATCAATCAGCATTGTCATCTTTCCTCTTTCTGTAATAATCCCCTTTCTCTTTGTATTTTATTAAGGCACACTTGGGGTGAAGATCACTCACAAACCTCACAGTAAAAAGACCAACTAAAACTTTCAACTACTAGATAAATTCATAAATCAATCAAGAGATTAAAAAACATCTAAATAAAATGACCAATCATTTACTATTACAATAAGCCTAAATTAACAAACGAAAGCGGTGGGGTCGCGGTGGATAGGGGAGAAGAAGACGACGGGCCACACGGGCGCAGCGGGTCATCAGCAATGGCGCGAGGTTGGACGGGGAGATGAAGTAGTCGGGGTTGAGAGATTGAGAAGGGGAAGGGGAGAGAGAGGAGAGGGAGAGATTATGAATGACAGGGGGAGAGAGAGACTTGTGCTTGCCAGTTATCTCACTTTCAAAAAGAGGGGGCTTTTTGCATAAATATCCAAACACTCTATATCTAATTTCAAGGCAAGATTCAAAGGCTCATGTTGTTTCACCTCACTACCAAGGCCAATGGAGCTTAGTACCAAGTTTCTCCATTTTCCTTATATATATATATATATGAGAAAAATGTAGGAACTTGGCACCAAGCACAAGTTTTATGTTTGATAGTGAGGTGGCTCATTCTCATCCACTCTCCAACCCATTCTCATTCTCATCCACTCTCCAACCCATGTGAATGTGGTCCCTCATTTGAATGAGTTGATGTGAATGAGCCACCTCACTACCAAGCACAAAAATTTGTGCTTGGTACCAAGTTTCTCCATATTGCTTATATATATATATATATATATATATATATATATATATATATATAGAGAGAGAGAGAGAGAAATATGGGTATGCTTGGTACCAAGCACCATTTTTGATGCTTGGTAGTGAGGTGATCAATCACATCCACTCCTCAACCATGTGTGGTCCCCATTTGAGGAGTGGATGTGATTGTCACTCAACTAAAATAAATCTGGCATATCCATTTTTCTCATATATATATATATATATATATATATATATATATATATATATATATATATATATATAAGCAATATTGAGGAACTTGGTACCAAATACAAGTTTTATGCTTGGTAGTGAGGTGTCACATTCCCATTTACTCATTCAAATGAGGACCACATTCATGGGTTAGAGAGTGGATAGGAATGAGCCACCTCACTACCAAGACAAAATTTAGGATAAATTACACTAAACCCCCATGAACTTTTAGTCTTTTGCACTAAACCCCAACAAACTTTCAAAATCACACTAAACCCCAATAAACTTTTGCGAAAACCCCCATACTTACAGATTAAGTTCGACTTAGCACGCGATGCAATGCGTGACTAAAAAGACCAAAATGCCCTTTAACTTATTAAAAATTTTATTTATGATCTTTTTCTATATATTCCGCCCTAATCATAAATCTCCCATTTTTATTTTTTTTCCCCCAACTCTCCTCTTAAGATCGGGCCTAGACCCATTTGGTTCAAAGTCTTTTAATGGAAACCGACTCAACTCCCAAGAAAGCCCCAATTTCACGAAGCCCTAGACTGATCGATTCCCTCAATGCCTTTTGCTCGGTAATATTTTTACGGTTGGGGAAAAAGGTGAAGGGGTTATAAGATTTTAAGTGGGAGGGTTTTTAAGGTGGGGTATTTTAGTCCACACAAAAGTAAACCGATACCGCTTGGGGTTATCTACAAAAGTCCGAAGTTCGTGGGGTTTTCTACAAGTCCAAAACGTTTGTTGGGGTTTAGTGTGATTTTGAAAGTTTGTTGGGATTTAGTGCAAAAGGCTAAAAGTTCATAGGGGTTTAGTGTAATTTACCCCAAAATTTATGCTTGGTATCAAGTGTCTATATTTTCTATCCATTGATGTTGCATTGGGATCCATGAAAGATATGAAGCCCATTTTGAGATTTGTGCATCTCTTGATGGCACAAATCTAAAGGCAACATCAATGGATAAAAAGACAGTGTATACTATTCCCTATAAACTTAAGTTTATATGAGATTTGCTATATATATATATATATATATATATATATATATATATATATATATATATAGAGAGAGAGAGAGAGAGAAATATGGGTATGCTTGGTACCAAGCACCATTTTGATGCTTGGTAGTGAGGTGATCAATCACATCCACTCCTCAACCCACGTGCTTGTGGTCCCCATTTGAGGAGTGGATGTGATTGATACACCTCAACTACCAAGCACTCAAGACAAAGATATCCATTTTTTCTATATATATATATATATATATATATATATATATATATATATATATATATATATATATAAGCAATATTGAGGAACTTGGTACCAAATACAAGTTTTATGTTTGATAGTGAGGTGGCTCATTCTCATCCACTCTCCAACCCATTCTCATTCTCATCCACTCTCCAACCCATTCTCATTCTCATCCACTCTCCAACCCATTCTCATTCTCATCCACTCTCCAACCCATTCTCATTCTCATCCACTCTCCAACCCATTCTCATTCTCATCCACTCTCCAACCCATTCTCATTCTCATCCACTCTCCAACCCATTCTCATTCTCATCCACTCTCCAACCCATTCTCATTCTCATCCACTCTCCAACCCATTCTCATTCTCATCCACTCTCCAACCCATTCTCATTCTCATCCACTCTCCAACCCATTCTCATTCTCA
Source organism: Asparagus setaceus (assembly GCA_012295165.1). Classification (NCBI taxonomy): domain Eukaryota; kingdom Viridiplantae; phylum Streptophyta; class Magnoliopsida; order Asparagales; family Asparagaceae; genus Asparagus; species Asparagus setaceus. The sequence goes on from CM022703.1 coordinate 21,944,975, forward strand.
TCCACTCTCCAACCCATTCTCATTCTCATCCACTCTCCAACCCATTCTCATTCTCATCCACTCTCCAACCCATTCTCATTCTCATCCACTCTCCAACCCATTCTCATTCTCATCCACTCTCCAACCCATGTGAATGTGGTCCCTCATTTGAATGAGTTGATGTGAATGAGCCACCTCACTACCAAGACAAAATTTAGGATAAATTACACTAAACCCCCATGAACTTTTAGTCTTTTGCACTAAACCCCAACAAACTTTCAAAATCACACTAAACCCCAATAAACTTTTGCAGAAAACCCCCATACTTACACCGTTAAGTCTGACTTGGCACGTGCAATGCACGTGACTAAAAAAGACCAAAATGCCCTTTAACTTATTAAAAATTTTATTTATGATCTTTTTCTATATATTCCGCCCTAATCATAAATCTCCCATTTTTATTTTTTTTCCCCCAACTCTCCTCTTAAGATCGGGCCTAGACCCGCTGGTTCAAAGTCTTTTAATGGAAACTGACTCAACTCCGGCAAAGCCCCAATTTCGACGAAGCCCTAGACCTGATCGATTCCCTCAATGCCTTTTGCTCGGTAATATTTTTTACAGTTGGGGAAAAAGGTGAAGGGGTTATAAGATTTTAAGTGGGAGGGTTTTTTTTAAGGTGGGGGTATTTTAGTCCACACAAAAAGTAAACTGATACCGTTTGGGGGTTATCTACAAAAGTCTGAAAGTTCGTGGGGGTTTTCTACAAGTCCAAAACGTTTGTTGGGGTTTAGTGTGATTTTGAAAGTTTGTTGGGATTTAGTGCAAAAGGCTAAAAGTTCATAGGGGTTTAGTGTAATTTACCCCAAAATTTATGCTTGGTATCAAGTGTCTATATTTTCTATCCATTGATGTTGCATTGGGATCCATGAAAGATATGAAGCCCATTTTGAGATTTGTGCATCTCTTGATGGCACAAATCTAAAGGCAACATCAATGGATAAAAAGTTAGTGTATACTATTCCCTATAAACTTAAGTTTATATGAGATTTTATATATATATATATATATATATATATATATATATATATATATATATATATATATATATATATATATATATATATATATATATATATATATGAGATTAATGGGTATCCTTGTCATATGAGGGATTCTCATATACCGGAGACAATCTCCACCAAGTTAATAAAGAGAATGCCTCTTATTTTATTAAAATCATACTGGTGGAGATTAAAATACTCAGAGCATGGGAAAATCCCTATATGACAATCTATATCTCTCTCTATATATATATATATATATATATATATATATATATATATATATATATATATATATAAAGAGCTCTATGAACTTAAGTTCATAATGAATAGTGGTGCACTAACTTTTCTAACCACTCATCTTGCTTTGGGATCCGTGAAAGATATAAAGGCCACTTTGAGATTTGTGCATCACAAATCTCAAGGCAAGATGAGTGGATAAAAAAGTGGGTGCACCACTATTCATTATGAACTTAAGTTCATAGAGCCTTACTCTATATATATATATATATATATATATATATATATATATATATATATATATATATATATATATATATATATATATATATATATATATATATATATATATATATATATATATATATATATATATATATATGGTTAAAATTTATCATATTTAGATTCTTATGGGATGCAATCTCCACCAAGCTAATAAAGTATGAGAGAGAATGTCTCTTATTTTATTAAAAGCATACTTGATGGAGATTGTGCACCTAAGCGAGTATGATAAAAAATCCCTCATATGACAAGGATACCCATTAATCTCATATATATATATATATATATATATATATATATATAGAGAGAGAGAGAGAGAGATTATCATAAAGGCATGTGGAAAACAGAATTTCTCTGAACATAGTGAAAAAATATTGTTCACCTTCATTTTTAATGAAACAGTCTAGCGTAGCTATATAGAAAGTAGAAGTACTCATTCGCTATTGGGTTGTAATTTTCTCTAAACTTTGAGGGATTCTTCACATAACCTCTTGAACTTACTCTTACTAGAACCCTACATGCAACTTGCAAATAAATATAGTTTTCTTAAGATTAAAATATATATATATATATATATATATATATATATATATATATATATATATATATATATATATATATATATATATATATATATATATATATATATATATATATATATATATATATATATATATATATATATGCCATTTATTCCTTAGTGATTTTGTTCTACTTTATCTAAGCTTTCTAAGTGACCTTTGAAGGAGTTTTGGGCTCATGGATCCCAACCCAATTGGGCTTAGGTCATTAAGTATGTAAATACTCATCTGCTTAATTACTCGGTCAACTTAGGCTTAGTAAGATAGAACCACCTTGGAGTTCAAGAGAATAATATTTTTTACAATATATATATATATATATATATATATATATATATATATATATATATATATATATATATATATATATATATATATATATATATATATATATATATATATATATATATATGAGTATATGTGTATATATCTTGAAAGAAAATTTTAGATTAAGAAGACTTCAAATACTATTTTCCACTCTAAGCTAAGCATGCAAAAATTTCATTATTTTAATTACAAGTCTAAGTTAGACTTTAATGAAGTATACCACTTTGAAAATTATTTCTTAATAAATTTATTTAGAGTTATCATAAAAGGTAAACTTGAGTCTCAAACTAACTAAAACTTAGAAAATTTAAAGTTTATCAAATAGATCAATTATGCATTAACTCGATCAAATTGGCAATTTTTTAAATACTAACTAAAACTTAGAAAAACAAAAGGAAAATTCTAACTAAAAAATGAAAAGCCACTAAAACTAAGAAAAATAAAAGGAAAATTCTAACTAAAAAGAAAAAAAATAATAAAGCAAAATAAAAGCTACCAGTTCCCACCCCCAAACCTAGACTTTGCATTGTCCTCAAGGTAAATACTAGCAATAACATCCAAACATCATAGTATATAGGTACATGCTAAAATAAAAGTCAAATACTGGGTGAAAGAAAATAAAAACATCCCTCACTTCTCATCACTGGACTGGTCGTCATCCTCATCATCCGCACCATCCTCACCATCCTTATCCTCTCCAGCATCTGTCTCTGTATCACTAATGCCGATCTCCTCCTCCTCTATACGTGTCGCAGGCTGACGATGTGGTGGTGGTGGTGGTGGTGGGTCCTGCTGTGGTGGAGGAGGAGATGGAGGCTGATAAAATGGAGGAGCCGCAGATCTAGGTCGCTTTTCATGAAGGGTTGAACCTATGTAATGCTGAAACTGCAGAAAATGATCCATCTGAACTTTGAGCTGGTCCATCTGAGCTGTGAGACGGTCCTGATCGGATCTGTACTGAGTATGAAACATGTGAAACCCCGTCTCAAGGGCATAAAGACGATCACTAAACATCTGGGGTGTCCACTCTATAGGTGCATCACTAGGTGGAAGAGGTGGTGTAGGTGGGGTCGGCTGAACAGGTGTTGGTGCATGTGAAGAAGTGGATGCATCTGGCCCTTTACCCCGAGCGGCAATACTCTTCTTCACTGTATCATAGGTCAATGGTGCTCTCCCTACCTCAAAATTATCCGTAGGATATACCGGTACACCTAGTGACTCACAAATCCGAGTGATGAGAAAAGGATAGACCAACTGGACCTTTTGCCTATACTGCTGACTCAGATACTCTCTAGCGCTGGTTGCTGTACCCGCTAGCATCCTAAAAATAACATCAGCTACATTAAAGCGCTGGCCGATGGCAATCTAATACAGGAGGACGAGGTCGCGGGTGGTGATCACAGAGTAGGAAGAGTTAGGATACACGTCAAACTTGAGAAACAGGTTCAGAAGAATGAACTCTTTCTTAAGTAAGCCGGAATTTAGGATCCCACCCCTCGGTACTGTCATAAAAAGATATTCTGCCATCTCATTATATCTGTCAGAGGCAATCTCTAATTCTGCAAAAACTTAAAAAAATCTAGACAACCTCTAGGTGGCTTGAGAAGTCCTAAAATTTTCTGAATAAGTTTAAGGTGTGACAGTAATTGAAATCCCTCTGATAGCAACAGTGGCTGCATCCTCTCCTGATCTATCCAAAGTGGCATAAAACTCTCGGACTAGTGTAGTGTTGGCCAACTCGGGTTTCCTAACCATCATAGACTCGATTCCAGCTATTTTGAACAATGTGACAATGGGCTGGCATTCAAACAACTTGTTTAAGTTGAATACTCTCTCGAAGTGGATCAGTAGAGAAGCAAAAGAGAGAGAGGATTCTGTAGTTCTTTGTCGTTTACCAGAAGCCATTATCTTGAATGATAAGAGTATGATGTTAAATTAGGCAATGAGGGTGTAAATTTGTAAAAAAGTTTAAGTTATAGGGTTCAAATTGCAAATTTTAACTTTCTGGCCACCAATCGGTTGGCCAACCGATTGGTTCGTCGCTGAAGCGAGCCAATCGGTGGACTTTCACACCGATTCTTTGTACAAATTGATTCAATTGGTTATAAACATCATCTACTTCCATTTCCAGCAAGTTCTCACAACAAATTACACCACAAAATGAAGAAAATTGCAGAAAATTAAGAAGTTAGGGTTTCGGGTTTATACCTTAAATTTGGTCAGATTTGAGTGCAAAATCGTTGCAAGGCTGAGTTCGATCCAACCCTTATCCCCTTAGCTTCACTTGAGAGGTGAAAATCGACAAAAAAATGGGGTTTTGGGGTGAATTTGGAGAGAATTGAGAGGAGGAGAACATTGCGGTTTCTTATTTTCTTTGCTCAACGGTTGTGTCGGTTGGCCTGATTGGGGGTTTTGTAATTTTTTTCTTTTTCTTTTGGGTCTGAATGGGTCATGAATATATATATATATATATATATATATATATATATATATATATATATATATATATATATATATATATATATATATATATATATATGTGTGTGTGTGTGTGTGTGTGTGTGTGTGTGTGTGTGTGTGTGTGTGTATGTATTTTTTTTAAAGGCCTTAGCCTAGTGGGCTTTGGCTAAAAACATTTTTTATTTTTATTTTTTAGAGGGCCTCTATTAATGGGCCAAGAGAGAAATATGTATAAAATGTGTTATATAAGCCTTTTAACAAAATATATACCCCTTTTTCTTTTTTTATATATTTATCTATTTTTTATTATATGGACTAACAAAATGAGGATATAAAATTTTTCCTTTTTTTATACAAATAGTGTGGTTCATGAAGAACCGACACCTCTCTTCTCTGAGCATAGAAAATTCTAAAAATGATTTTAAATGTTGACCATTAACCTTGAGAATATGACCATTTTTAGGATTTTCTATCTCGATAGCCCCATGTGAGAAAACTTGATTAACAAAATATGGACCCGTCCATCTTGATCTCAAGTTTTCGGGAAAAAGATGCAATTTTGAGTTGTAGAGTAAAACTTTTTGTCCCGGTGTGAAATTCTTCCGTAAAATTGAATTATCATGAAAAATCTTGGTTTTCTTTGTAAATTTTGAGTTTATACATGCATCATTTTGAATTTCTTCTAACTCATTCAATTGGAGAATTCTTATTTTTCCCGCCGAAGTCTAAATCAAGATTCAACTGCTTAATAGCCCACACTTGTTCCAAATTAACCGGTAAATGACAAGCTTTTCCAAACACAAGCCTGTACGGCGACATCTCCAAATTGATTTTGAAGGCTGTACGATATGCCCATAGAGCATCACACAATCTAATAGACCAATCTTTTCTGTTATGATTAACGGTTTTTTCTAAAATTTATTTGATTTGTCTGTTCGTGACCTCTACTTGGCCACTTGATGGGGTAAAAACGGGATTACCTTTAAGTTGCAAGTATACAACCTTGATCAAGTTATAGTATATAAAGTTATCGATCCCACGAGGAACGTAAAGTAGGAGTTATCCAAGTTTGGTTATTTTTAGATTATGTGCGCGACAATTAGGAGTTATTCAAAATAAAAGTAAAACATGGTGAAAGTGGTGGTGAAGAGGTTAGAGAGAGTGGTTGTGGATTATGCGCAATAAAACGAGGAAAAAAAATGAGAAGGGAGAGATTAAAAAATGTGTGTGATAAAAACGAGGAAGAAAGTGAGTGTGGAGGGATTTAAAGATGGAAGTGGTAAAGTGAAAATAAAAGAAAATGAGTTTGAGAGATGGAGAGTGATTGTGATTTGTGAAAATAAAAAGAAAAAAAGAAATCAAGAGAGGAGAAAGAAAATTGAAGGAAAACAAACAAATAAAAAGCAAGGATAAGAGGATGGCTCTGTCTCGTCGAGATAGGCGATTTTCATATATAATATGTTGAATTCTGCTTTCCGGATTGGGAGATATCGCCTTTTCTTTGCGGTTGACCATCCTGAGCACGAATTTGACTTTATTTTTTCCATATTTGATTTGATTATCCATTGCAAACCAAGTTATTAATAATTCTGACCAAGAAAGTGATGAGTGTTGAGATTTTGCTTCTAAACTTAGTCGTGGGCTTTGGATTTAGGCATTCTGGGCTTTATTAGAGATCTTTTGGACTTGAAATAATCTTCATTTGGGCTCTTATTCAATAATTCTTTATTACCTGCAAATTAAGATAAAAATTATTATTAGAAGATATATTTATTCAAATAAAATAGATAATGAGGATATAAAAGTGTAATAAAATGTGATGATCAAATACGCCCACACCTAAATTTTTGCTAGTCCTCTAGCAAAGAAAGAAATTAAAAAGAAAAGAAAGAAAAATCCTAACTCACTTTCGCAGGAATCACGGTTGTATTTAGCATATACAACAAGCCTTTAAACCCCTAGGTTACCCTAGTGGACGAGTTATAGTCTCGTGAGGGTTTGTAGTGAATGTACCCACAAAATTCAATCAACTTGCCAATTTAAAGAAGTCAAAGTATAATTAATTCACTTGATATATTTAACATTCTAATTGAAGCTAGCTTATACTCAAGAAAACGTTTTTATGTATAACTCCGGTAATTTTCTTTAGAAAATCTTTTCATTATAGCTATACAAAACCTAGTCTAACTTAGAAATTTAATTTAAAAGTTTTGAAAAGAACATGCTAACTCTTTGTTTTAAACAATTTTCAAGTCTCTTAATCAATTTATTTTTCAAGAATATATATACAAATATAACTATACATATAAAAACATTGTTAGTAAAAAATTGTATTACTCTTTAGTCCTTGGTGATTTTGTTCTACTTGATCGGCTTTCTAAGTGACCATTTAACGAGTTTTGGGTCAATGGATCCCAACCAATTGGGCTTAGGTCATTAAGCATAGAAATACTTCTTGGGCTTAATTACTCGGTCAACTTAGGCTTAGTAAGATAGAATCACCTTGGATTTTAAGAGAATATTAGTTGGTGCCCATTTTTCACACTCTTCTTTTGTTAGTTTTTTTATAATATATATATGTGTATATGTATATATATGTCTTAAAAATATTTAGATCAAGAAAACTTGAGAATTTATTTTCAACTCTAAGATGAGCATGCAAAAGATTCATTACTTTAATTAAGTGTGGAGCTAATACTTGTGGGATCCCTAGAGATTGTTTGAAACTAGCTAACAAATCCAACTCATTCATGTGAGATTGAGATAAGCTAAGTGGATCTACTCTAGATTTCTCATATCTTTAACTAATCCTCCATACTTTACATTCTTGATTTTGCACTTATCCTTGTTTTTCATTTGTTTATTTTTCTTTAATTGTCTTTCTCCTCTCTTGATTTCTTTTCCTTTTTACTTCTCACATTCTTTCATCCTCATTTTGGTTTATTTACATACATCGTTTCCATTCTCTAATCTCCCCATTTTCTCACTTTCATTTTGCCTTTATTTACACTCATTCACCTTCACAATCTCAATCTCTCCACAACACATTTTCTTCCTTGTTTTTCATTTCGCATAATCCACAACCCACTCTCTCTTTTCATGACCACTTTCACCATGTATAAACTCCTAATTGTCTTAGCATAATTTGAGAACCAAAACTTGAACAAAACTCTTCCTACTTCGTTTTCCTTTTTCTTTTTTTCTCATCATCTTCTTAACTTTTCTCTTATCCTTTTCATAAAAAATTAATTTTGGTGTATGTAAACTTGGGTTAGGGATAATACCAATCGTTTAATTAGTTTTGATCCATCTCTTGAACAAAACGAAATAATACCAACCCACCTATTCTTCAAGATGTTTGTTACCCCACTAGAAATGCAATCCCCTCTTGCATAAAACTCCCGAGGTCAATGGAGCAAATTTTGAACTTAGACCGCATTTTATTAACATGCTTCCCAAATTTCTAGGAGTAGAAACGAAGACGCTTACATTTTCATCTCGAATTTGAAGAAGTTTGCCTCATGATCAAGATGAGGGACTTAACCGAAGATGCGATCAAACTCCGATTTATTCCATTTGCCCTTAAGGACAAAGCCAAAAATGGTACGTATAGCTTGCCCAATTCCATCTCAACTTGGGGTGAATTTGTACAGTTTTTTCGAAAAAATTCTTCCTATCCACAACAGTCAAGCTTAGAAACAACATTCAAAATTTTAAAATTATCCGGAGAACCTTTTTGAAGTATTTTGATAAATTCAAAGATCTTCTTATCCAATGTCCTCACCATGGTCTTGAAAAGTGGCGATTATGCCAAATCATTTATGAAGGATTGGATTATTCTTCAAAACTTTCTTAGAGTCAATGTGTCAAGGGATTTCATGAAGAAAAATCTTGTGAGCTTGGGACTTTTAGAGAATTTATCAGAAAACCATGCGGTGGGAACACTATGCTTCATCGGTTCCCAATACAGTTCTAGAGGTCCTTCCTTAGAGTCAAACATAGCCTCTGAAGCTAAGATGACTACAATTCTCTGCAGGTTAGAAACTTTAGAAACCAAAGAGCGAAGGCTCAAATCAATCAAGTTTCTGCCTCAGGTTGTCATAACTGTCTTTCTACAGCCCATGCTTCAAAGCAATGTCCACTCTTAGGAAATACTCAATCTCTAGAACAGAATGTTGCATTCCAGCATCCGATTAACGATCCATTTTCTCCAACCTATAATCCAGGTTGGAGAAATCATCCGAATTTTGCATGGAATCAGGGTAATTTCTTGGGAAATCAAAATTTCACTCCCTCTTCCAACCAACAATTCCCTAGGGGCAACGCAGTTTCTTTCAGTTCTCAAACCAATTTTTCATAATCAAATCAGCCATTTCCAAATCAGTTTTCTCATCATCAATCTACAAATCATATTCCTTCAAATGTTGAGAAACGTCTTAATGTTTTGGAAAGGGGTTTGGAAGCCTTGATTAAAACCTCTACACAGACCACGAACTTGTTGACTCAAACATCTAGCACGATGAACTCCTTTATGCAATCAACAGGACAAATTCTCAACTCCAACACTCAAGCCATAGCTAGATTAGAAACCCGGCTTGGTCAACTAGCTAGCTATAAGTGAGAGAGAGAAAGGATCATTTAAAGTCAACCCGTGACCAATCCAAGGAGCGCGAGGTCAAGTTCAACTTTTCAAGATCAAGTGAATGCAATCCATTCACAACGGTCGAATAACCGGTTAATAATCAAGTCCTTGAGCGAGAGAATTATGTTGAATACATGCATCTTGAAGCCAATATTTGAAGAACCCTTTGTCAATGAACTTAGATTTTTGGAAAATAGAAAACAACAAGATTTTATTTTTGATGAAATTTTTGTTAATAACGAATCTAAGTTCAAAAGCATACAACCATTAATACCTACCTTCCATTCTTTGCAAACATCACTAAAATCACGAAATTTTGGAATTTAAGCATCGGTGATTATATTATTTGGAAATTCTTTAAATTTGGATAAAAATTCTGCAATTACCTTTGATATGAGGGTGATGGAGTCAAAAATTTATTCTCTATATATATCTCTTTTTTTTTCACAAATTTTTTTACATATATATTTTCTTTTTCTTTTTTTTTTTGAAACAAAGAAGAATAAGAAACTCTCACATGAGAGAAGAATAAATTCTTTTATTATTATGAGACAAAAAATAAAAATGTAGAATAAAAGATGAAACAGAGAAGCTCACATTCTACATTAAATCCTACCTTATTGCTGAAAATTCTACCCCGAAATTTAAAGAATTTCAAGATGATATAATCAATGATGTTCTCAAATTCTAAAAATTCTAAGGTTTTCAATGATTTTTGCAGCAAATAAAGGTAGATATTATTGGTGTTATGCATTTTGAACTTAGATTTTTTATTAATAAAAATTTGACATTTTGGTTGCTGTTTTAAAAATCTAAGCTCATCAGAAAAGAGTTCCTCGAATGTTACATTCAAGAGGCATGTATTCAACACGCTTCTTCATTTTAAAAAATAAAATCTGATTTTATTAAGATTTCCGACTCCTCATGAAAGATTTCCTCAAAACTAAGGTCACACATGTCTTAAAGAATGGGTGCTATTACTTTGATTTCAAAATTGATTCCACATGGATTAAACAATTGGTATTATCTCTAATCCATACTTGCATACACCAAAGCAAATTTTTTAAAATTTTTTTTAATAAAAAAATTCTAAGAAAATCAAAAGTTAGTTTTTTTTGGAAAACTAAAAAAAAATCTAAAAGATAATGAGAAGAAGGAGAAAGATAAAAGAAAAATCTAACTAAAATAAATCAGTGCAAACACTTTTCAATCACCCTAACTTCTAGGGTTAAGCCTAAACTCCACTAGACCAGCTCCTAACCAAAAATTCCCTTAGTGAAAAGATCAAAGTTTACTCGGGTAATTAGCCAGGTAAGGATAGTACTAGAGGGAGATTAAAGATCAATTAAGTACCTCGTTCCTTGCGGAGCGCTTTACGCAACCCCTAAACCTTGCCTTAGACACCAATTAATCCAAATAAACTTGGACCGGTTCACTTAAGGAATTATTGTTCCTTAATGAGCTCGAATCCTTGGGGGCCAACGTCTAATGAATTTTTAAAGGCTTAGGCTTGTGTAGTGAGGAATTAGTGATTTGTGGGCTAAGGAAAGGGTGATGAAATCCCTCACCTTATCTTGATTAGGGGATTTTGCCCTTAAGATATTTTTAAATGTGTGTCAAATCAAGATGCTCAAATCACTTTGGTAAATTCCTACTATTATATGAAATGCAACCCTAGAAATTAAAAGCAACTAAAAAGGATGCAAAAATAAAAATCTTTTTATTTTTTATTATGGTCCACAATCAAACAAAGTGTGAGAAATGGAGCTCTTGTTTGAGTTTATTATCTTGTTAGTAAAAGTCCAAGTGGAAGATGGATTTTATTATGGTCAACAAGAATAAAATATTTTTTTTAATCCTAATTGTCTCTAATGTGAATGAACTATCTAAGGGGTGGAATTAAAAATACTAGATAGAAAAGTTACCCACGCAAAAGCTATCCTAGCCTTTTTGAAGGCAATTCTTCAATCTTGAATCTTCAACTTTTAATCTTCAAGCTCCAAGTTCCTTCACGAAAAACACACAAGTTAAAGAACTAAAATAGAAAAAATTTCTACTTAACACCGTTCCCCGGCAACGGCGCCAAAAACTTGATGGGGGTAAAAACGGGATTACCTTTAAGTTACAAGTATACAACCTTGATCAAGTTATAGTATATAAAGTTATCGATCCCACGAGGAACGTGAAGTAGGAGTTATCCAAGTTTGGTTCTTTTTAGATTATGTGCGTGATAATTAGGAGTTATTCAAAATAAAAGTAAAATATGGTGAAAGTGGTGGTGAAGAGGTTAGAGAGAGTGGTTGTGGATTATGCGCAATAAAACGAGGAAGAAAATGAAAGTGGAGAAATTAGAAAATGTGTGTGATAAAAACGAGGAAGAAAGTGAGTGTGGAGGATTCATAAGAGAGTGATTCACAAATATAAGAGAGAATTAGACTAGTTTCATGCAAAACTAGATCCCCACAAGAGGTTAGTTCCACATCTTTGGAAAATAAAAAGAAATCAAGAGAGGGAGGAGGAAAGAAAACTAAGTACAAAAAGGAAAATAAAATAAAGAAATAAAAGAAAAGAAAATGAGAAGAAAAGAAATAAAGACAATCTAACTAATTGCAAGGAAATAAATCTATACTACAAATTAAAGACAAGACATGAAAGTAAATTGCATGGAAATAAATCTAAGCTACAAAGCATATAAATAAATAAGAAATAAAAAGAAATAAAAGAAAAACCAATAACTCCTGATCTTCATCTTATCTTCCTTTTGGTCCTTGGACAAGAAGAAGAGAAAGGAAATTGAAGGGTGAAAATTTTATTTATTGTGTAACAAAATTATAATTTTTAAAAGGTCTTCTTAATTAAGAGTTACCCTCCTCTCCAAATAGAGTTTTTATAAAATATTTCACAATCTCAAGCCCTCACTCTACCCCTCTATTTATAGATAACAAGAATTTCTCATAACCTTTGGATTTATCTTGGCCCCCAAGTAACCCTCACAGTCATAGGATTTGGCTTAGGCCCCAAGCAACTCTCATAACCATAGGATCTCTCAAAATAATCTAGAACATTGATTTAATACTTGAGAGATGGACTTTGTAGGCTTTATTTCTTTTGTATTTAATTCATTTAAAACTCTTGGGCTTCTCTTGAATGCTCTTGGGCTTCTTAGAATTTAACTTGGCCTTCAAATCATTAAATATATATCACTTAAATTCGGATTTCTATCATAACCCATTGCTGCTAATGAAATTTTGAGAATCTGGTAATTTGGATGGCTCTGTCTCGTCGAGATAGGCGATTTTCATATATAATATGTTGAATTCTGCTTTTCGAATTAGGAGATATCGCCTTTTCTTTGCGGTTGGCCATCCTGAGCACGAATTTGACTTTATTTTTTCCATATTTGATTTGATTATCCATTGTAAACCAAGTTATTAATAATTCTGACCAAGAAAGTGATGAGTGTTGAGATTTTGCTTCTAAACTTAGTCTGGGCTTTGGATTTAGGCATTCTGGGCTTCATTAGAGATCTTTTGGGCTTGAAATAATCTTCATTTGGGCTCTTATTCAATAATTCTATATTACCTGCAAATTAAGATAAAAATTATTATTAGAAGATATATTTATTCAAATAAAATAGATAATGAGAGTATAAAAGTGCAATAAAATATGATGATTACCACTGGTTTGGGGGTGATAAGGAGTCAATAATTTATGTGTGATCGAATATTTCCTCATCAAAGCCTCAAAAAAACAGTTACAAAAATGTGAACCGTTGTCACTAATGATTGCTCGGGGCACTCCAAACCGGGCAAAAATATTCTCCTTCAGAAACCTGACAACAATCTTGTTGTCATTAGTCTTGCAAGCAACTGCTTCAACCCATTTCGACATGTACTCTACGGCTACTAGAATGTAGATATTTCCAAAGAAATGTGGAAATGGTCTCGTGAAATCTATACCCCACAAATCAAAAAGCTCAACAGCTAAAATTGGTTATAAGGGCATCATATTTCTTCTAGTGATTTTTTCTAAGAGCTGACAACGGTCACAGATTTTACAAAACTCATAGGAATCTTTAAACAGAGTGGGCCAATATAGCCCACACTGAAGAATTTTCTCGGCTATTTTTCTTGGGCCAAAGTGACCCCCACGTGCTTGCTTGTGACAAAAAGATAGAACACTCCTAGTTTCTTCATTTGGAATACACCTCCTAAAAATCTGATCAGGACAATACTTAAACAGATATGGATCATTCCAGTAGAAGTATTTCACCTGGGAGAGGAAATCTATCCTGTTTAGACCAATGAGAAGGGATCTGTTTCGTGACTAAGTAATTTACAATATCTGCAAACTACGGAACAGATTGGATTTGTAGGAGTTGTTCGTCTAGAAAATATTCATTGATTGGGACATTTGATGTTGGTGCATTTGAAAGTCTAGAAAGATGATCTGCTACGGGGTTTTCTACTCCTTTTCTGTCAAGAATTTGGATGTCAAACTCTTGAAGCAGGAGGATCCATCTAATGAGCCGTGCTTTGGCATCTTTCTTGGTCAAAAGATACTTAAGTACGGCGTGATCCGTGAAAACTTTGGTCAAAGACCCGATGAGATAGGACCTGAATTTTTCTAAGGCAAATACTACAACTAAAAACTCTTTCTCAGTGACAGAGTAATTTTGCTGGGCATAATTCAATGTCCTACTAGTATAGTAGATCACATGCGGTTTTCCATCAATCCGTTGTCCTAAGACAGCACCAATTATAAAATCGGATGCATCACACATTAATTCAAAGGGTAAGGTCCAATCTGGTGCATGAATGATAGGGGCTGTGGTTAGCTCCTTTTTTAGATAATCAAAGGCTTTGAGGCATTCAGGGAAGAAATCAAATGACGTATCATTGGCTAAGAGATTGGTCAAAGATCTAGCAATTTTGCTAAAATCTTTGATGAAGCGTCTATAAAAACCAGCATGACCAAGAAATGATCTGATATCCTTGACATTTTTGGGAGGAGGAAGGTTAGAAATGAGATCTACCTTAGCTTTGTCAACTTCGATACCTTGATTGGAAATTACATGCCCTAAGACAATGTCTTGTTTGACCATGAAGTGACATTTCTCCCAATTGAGAATCAGATTTTTCTCCCTACACCGTGACAGGACCAGTTGAAGATGATGCAAACACTCAGAGAATGTGTCACCAAAAATGGAAAAGTCGTCCATGAAAATTTCTAGAAAACATTCTACCATGTCAGAGAAAATACTGATCATGCATCGTTGGAACGTGACAGGTGCATTACATAGCCCAAAAGGCATGTGTCGGTAGGCAAAGGTTCCATACGGGCACGTGAAAGTGGTTTTCTCCTAATCTTCTGGGGCAATGGGAATCTGATTGTAACCTGAATATCCATCCAAGAAATAATAAAACTCGTGTCCAGCTAAGCGCTCTAACATTTGATCTATAAATTGAAGCAGGAAGTGATCTTTCCCGGTGGCTAAGTTGAGCTTTCTATAGTCAATGCAGACTCGCCATCCAGTATGGATTCGAGTGGGAATCAGCTCATTAGCATTATTTTGGATCACGGTGATCCCAGATTTCTTTGGAACAACTTGGACCGGACTTACCCAAGAACTATCTGAAATGGGATAAATGATCCCATTATCAAGACATTTCAGAATGTCTTTCCTCACAGCTTTTTTCATTACCGGGTTTAACCTACATTGAGGATCTCTAGTAGGTTTGGCATCATCCATCAAATGGATTCGGTGTTAAACAATGGTTGGACTAATCTCTTTGATATCAGCCATGGTCCATCCAATGGCTTCCCTATTTTCTCTTAAAATATCTAAGAGAGCTTTCTTTTGACCAGGTGTCAAATCAGAAAAAATGATGACTGGTAGAGTCTTATTTTCCCCTAAGTAGGCATACTCTAGATTTTTGAGTAAAGGTTTGAGCTCTAACTTAGGGTGTTCTTCTATGGATGGGCGAAGTTGGACTCGGGGGTCTATATCCAAGGGTTCACGTTGCCAGCCAATTGCAGATATATGATCGACCAGCAGATCTAACCTAATTTTATCATCGAAAGTCTCCTCAAGAATTAAGTCAGATAAACAGAGATTTGACTCATACTCTCCCTCTTGTTGTTCACTAGAAATACCCTGAATAAAATTCACCTCTATGGGTTGATCAGATGGATCACTAGGTTATTTTTCTTAGCTGAAAATATTGAGATCAACAGTCATATTCTCAAAAGATAGCTTCATTTGACTAGTTTTACAATTGATCAAAGCATTTGAGGTTGCTAAGAATGGTCTACCTAGGATAACTGGGATTTGACCTTTGAGATTGAAAACGGGCTGCATCTCCAAGACAATAAATTAATAGGAAAAATAAATTCTCTAACCTTGATCAAAACATCATTTACCTCTCCCTTGGGAATTTTCACGGATCTATCGGCTAATTGTAGGGTACATCTTGTCTGTTTAAGTTCTCCTACACCTAGCTGTTGATAGACTGAATAGGAAAGAAGGTTTACACTGGCTCCTAAGTCCAGGAGTACCTTATCAATGACGGTATTTCCTATAACACATGGAATAGTGGGACAACCAGGGTCTTATATTTCAGGGGCATGGGCTTTGAGAGCATGTCACTAAAGTTGGCAGCTAAAAAGACTTTCTTGGAAATATTGGTGGTTCTTTTCTTAGTGCATAAATCTTTTAAGAATTTTACATAAGAGGAAATTTGTTCAATTGCATCTAAGAGAGGGATGTTGATCTTGACCTGTTTGAAAGTTTCTAGGATTTTCTCTACTTGGGGAGAATTTTTCCTAGGTCTGAGTCTATCTGGAAAGGGAGCAATGAGTGTACACCTTTCTAGATTAGGCTTAGTTTCGATTTCAGCTTCTTGGTCATCAGAAGGAGTTGTTTTATCAGAAGGAGTGTGTTGGATGGGAGAAGGAGTTTGATCCGGAGGCATTCTGACTTGGTTATCTATCTGTTTCCCGATCGTAATGTATGGACTGCATTCACTTGAGATGGTTGGTTTGGACTTGATCCAGTGTTATTAGGGTTGACAACAGGTTGACTTGAAAATTTTCCTTTCTCTCTTTCACTCACGGCATTGGCTACTTGCCCAAGTAGGATTTCTAACCTAGCGATGGCTTGAGTGTTCGAGTTGAGCACTTGGCCGATTGTTTGCATAAAGAAATTCAGAGTGTTGGATGATTGGGTCAACATGTTGGTGATTTGTGTAGAAGCTTTAATCATAGCCTCTAAACCCTTTTCTAAGACACTAAGACGTTTATCATGATCAGAACTCGGAGGATTTACTATTTGATGAGGAGGAGGATGCTGGTTTGGAAAAGGCATATTAGATTATTGAAAATTATTTGGTGTGTTGAATAGAACTGTGTTTCCTCTAGGAAATTATTGGTTTGAAGTGGGAGTGAATTTTTGATTTCTGGAGTAATTACCCTAGTTCCATGCAAAATTAGGATGATTTCTCCATCCCGGATTGTAGGTTGGAGAAAACAGATAATTTCTAAGACGCTGGAATGCAGCGTTCATCTGCTCTAGTGGTTGAGTGTTTCCTAAGAGGGGATATTCCTCTGAAACATAGGCTGGAGAAAGACAGTTATGACAACCTAAGGCAGAAACTTGATTGATTTGAGATGGAGATCGTTCTTTGATTTCCAATGCTTCTAACCTACGCAAGATTGTAGCCATCTTTGCTTCAGAGGCTATATTTGACTCTAAGGAAAGACCACTAGGTTTGGGTTGAGGAACTGATGAAACTCTTTCATCACAGTGTTTTCATTGCATGGTTTTTTTGGATAAACTTTCTAAAAAATTTCAGGCTTCATCGGCATTTTTCTTCATGAAATCCCCTTGACACATCGATTCTAAGGAAGTTTTTAAAGAATAATCCAATTCTTCATAGATGATTTGGTATAATCGCCACTCTTCTAGACCATGGTGAGGACATTGGATAATAAGATCCTTAAATTTATCAAAATACTTTCAAAATGGCTCTCCCGGGACAATTTTAAAATTCATGATGCTGTTTCTAAGCTTAACCGTTTTGTGGATAAGGAAAACAATTTCAGAAAAATGGTGACAAATTCACCCCAAGTTGAGATAGAATATGTGGGTAAGCTATACAACCATTTCTTAGCTTTGTCCTTAAGAGCAAAAGGAATAAATCGAAGCTTGATCGCATCCTTAGATAAGTCCCTCATTTTAATCATAAGGCAAACTTCTTCAAATTCGGAGATAAAAATATATGCGTCTTCAGATTCTACTCCTAAGAATTTTGGAAGCAAGTTTATGAAATGCGATCTAAGCTCCAAATTAGTTCCATTGACATCGGGGAGCTTAATGCAAGAACAAATTGCATTCCTAGTTGGATAACACACATCTTGGAGAATGGATGGATTAGGATGAGCCATTTCTTCAAAAATTGGTTCAAAATGGATTAAACGATTGGTATTATCCCTAATCCAAACTTGCATACACCAAAATAAATTCTTTTTATAATTTCTTTTAACTCTAAGAAAACAAAAGTTAGTTTTTTAAAGAGGAAAAAACTAAAAGATTAAAAGATGACGAGAAAAAGGAGAAAGATAAAGATAAAACCTAACTAAAACAATTCAATGCAATCACATGTATCAATCACTTTAAATTCTAGGATTAAGCCTAGACTCAACTAGACCAGCTCCTAACCAAAAATTCCTTTAGTGAAAAGATCAAAGTTTACTCAGTCAGTTAGCCAGGTAAGGATAGTACTAGAGGGAGATCAAAGATCAATTAAGTACCTCGTTTCTTGCGGAGCGCTTTACGCAACCCCTAAACCTTGCCTTAGACACCAACCAATTTAAGTAAACTTGAACCAGTTCACTTAAGGATTTCTTGTTGCTTAATGAGCTCGAGTCCTTAGGGGCCAATGTCTAATGAGTTTTAAAAAGACTTGGGTTTGTGTAGTGAGGAATTAGTGATTTGTAGGCTAAGAAAAGGGTGGTGAAATTCCTCATCTTATCTTGATTAATGGGTATTGCCCTTAAGAATATTTTGAAGTGGTGTCAAATCAAGATGCGCAAATTACTTTGGTGAATTCCTACCATTATACACAATGCAACCCTAGAAATTAAAAGCAACTACAAAATAATGCAAAAATAAATTTTTTTTAATTAGGGTCAACAATCAAACAAATGTGAGAAAGAGAGCTCTTGTTTGAATTTATTATCTTGTTAGTAATGTCCAAGTGGAGGGTGAATTTTTATTATGGTTGACAAAAGTAAAATATTTTTTTATCTTTTTTAAATCCTAATTGTCTCTAATTGTAAGAAACTAACTAAAAGGGTGGAATTAAAAATACTAGAAAGAGGAGTTACCCACGCAAAAGTATCCAAGCCTCATTGAAGGCAATTCTTCAATCTTCAATCCTTAATCTTTAAGTTCTAAGTGGTTCCTTCACAAGAAAACACACAAATTAAAGAACCAAAATAAAAAAAATCATACTTATAAACACCGCTCCCCGGCAACGGCGCCAAAAACTTGGTAGGATATAAATATGTACCTAAGTTGCAAGTATACATCTATCAAGTTATAGTATAAAAAGGTATCGATGCCATGAGGAAGGTGTTGTAGGAGTTAATTAAAATTGGTTCTTATATTGTGTGTGTGACAACTAGGAGAGTGATAAATGAAAAGTGGTTGTGGAGAGATTAAGAGAGTGTTTGTGAATATGTGCAAAATAAAATCAAAACAAGATTGAGAGAGGAGAAAGAATGATGAATAAAATAAAGGAAAATAAAACAAACAAATGAAAATCAATAATAAAGAGGAAAATCAAGAAAGTAAAAGATGGAGGATTCAATTAAAGATATGAGAAATCTAGAAATGAATCCACTAGCTAATCTCACTTATAAAATATGAAGTATTCTCTTTTATCACATTTAATTTAGATTTATTAAGCATAGACTATCAAACCACTTAAGGAAAACATAACTTATCAAATTATCATCCAAGTAAAATTAATACTCATGAAAAGAACAATAACTAAATAGTAATTCTAGAATTCATAAGCATAACCTGTCAAACCACTCAAGATAAGCATAGATTATCAAATTCTTCTTCTACCAATTAGTTCTCTAGTTGATTATCCTAAACATGATTATTTTAAGCTCAAGAGAATAATCCACAAATTGTAAAAGAAATTAAACTAGTTTCATACAATTCTAGAATTCCTACAAGATTTTAGTTCCACATTATTGAATTAAAAATAAAATAAAAACTAGAGAGTATGAAGGAAGAATTAATTACAAACAGAAAAATAAAATAAAGAAGTAAAAATCTAAACCATGAACATAAAATAAATCTAAATTACAAAAGTAAAAGAGCATAAAAGTAAATCTAACTATGTAAGAAAATAAATCTATACTACAAAATAAAAAAGCAAGAAAGCAATGCAAGAAAGTAAAGATATGAAAGTAAATCTACTCTACAAAGCATTAAAATAAATCTAATCTACTAAAAGAAAAGAAAAGAAAAATACTACAAGGAAAATAAAAGATAAAAGAGAAAACTTACATTCCAAGAGGGTTTTAGCCTCTTGATGAAGGTAAATCTTCATCTTGATCTTCATCTTCATCTCATCTTCATCTTCATGATCAAATAAAGAGAAGAAAAAAATATGAAGAGGTGAAAAAATTCTTTTATTAATTGCAATAAAAAGTTATAAATTTGGAAGGTCTTCTCAATTAAGAGTAACCCTCCTCTCCAAATAGAGTTTTTATAAAATTTTTCACACTCAAACCCCTCACTCTACTCCTCTATTTATAGCCTACAGTAATGAAGGAGAACCCTTGGATAAAACTTGGCAACAAAAGAATTAAAATCCAGCCACAAATCTATTTCTGCCGCTCACCAATCGGTTGACCAATCGGTTGGCTGACCGATTGGTCAATCGGTTGGCCGACCGATTGGTTAGCGGCAGTTTTGATTTTTGTGATTTCTTGACCTGATTTCTTCATGGATCCTTGAGCTTTCTTGGACCTTCTTTTATCTTCATATTTGGGCTTCAATAAATGGTAGAAAATCAGGGAGTTTGAGTCTTTTGGGCTTTTATTCATTATTTCTTTATTAACCTGCAAATTAAGATAAAACACGTTTATTAGTGATATTTTTATTTAAATGAAATAGATAATGATGGTATAAAATGCAATAAAAATGTGATTATCACAATGCCGACCTGTCAAATATGCTCGCTATTGAGGGCCTCCAAGACAGCCCTGAAGCAAGCTCGAAGCTGACCAAGACTCCTGCCTTTGTTGTTAAACCCGATGTTATAAGTTTTAAGCGTGATTGTAATAACGCCACTGATTGTAATAACGCCACTATTAAGGGCGGTGTAATGGTTATCGACAAAGTTACCCATTTTAAATACTCCTCGTGTATGACCAATGTCTATGATAATCGAGGGATAACCCAGAATAGATATCCTTGTTGAACACTGATGAGTCACCCCACGTGCCTATAATCGAGATGAGTTAGGGTGACCAAAGGATTGAAAATTAGCATGAGGTTTGCTTTGTAGTGCCCACAAAATTTAAAAATTAAACGGCGATATATTTTGGGAAGGCAAGTCCAACTTTTGATTAGACCTCTAATGAAGAGTCTAATGAGGAAGTCCCACAGTTCCATCATTATAGCATCCAGGCTCGAAAAATAATGCAACACTAGGGTATGACCTCAATGTACGCTAAGGACTCTATTTCAGGAAAGGCCTCGTGTTCTGCATAAAGCCCTTCATCTCGGAAGGCAGAGCGAAAGAATGTTATGACAAGATGAGGAGGAGACTCAGATATGAGACCCCCTCGGAAGCTTCGGATTGGATTGTGACTCTCCAGGCAGGATCAGCGATCATTATTCTGATACAGAAATGTGGGATTCGGATACAAGCATAGGTGTGACTTTTCAATGATTGTTTGTCAATATGGTATCTGTTAGTCACAACGAAGAGGAATTAGTGTTGTTAAACTATGAAAAGGGCGTACCCTTTTAGGCCCAATAGTTGATCGGTCAATGGGAAGCACGGTTTGAATAACGTGAATCCTCGACTGACGATAAAATGGAGAAGGTGGATTTTTAGGCGATGGAGTTACTTGCAAACCCATCTTGATCAATGCAAGTCTCCCTACAGATGAACAATGAGACATGATCACCTTGCTATGAGAATATACCTGTGTGTTCGCTGGACTTATGAAGATATGCCTAGTCTCAACCCAAATGTGGCTATCCACCGTCTTAACATCAAGCCCGATGCAAAACCAGTCGTACAACCCCAATGACAGTTTAAACTAGACATGATGAAAAATATTGATGGGGAGGTTCCAAAACTCCTCGATTCTAAGTTTCTCAAAGAGGTGTACCCACCGAAGTGGGTATCTAATATCATGCATGTCCCTAAGAAGTATGGTACTATTTGAATTTGTGTCGATCATTGCAATTTGAATGCGGCATGTCTCAAAAATGAGTTTCCCTTGCTGATCACTGACATCATGATTGACAACACATGTGGTTTCAAACACATGTCATTCATGGATGGGTACTCTGGTTACAATCAGATCAAAATGCACAAAGATGACTGGGAGCATACAGTCTTTAGAACTCTGAGGGGGATCTTTGCTTGTACGATAATGCCATTATATTTGAGAAATGCCCAGGCAACATATCAACATGTGATGAGTAAGATCTTCATCAAACATTTAAGAAAGACGGTTGAATGCTACATAGACAAGCTAGTGATCAAAAGTATGTGAAATGAATATCACCTGCATGACCTGAGACGGCCTTCAACATCATGGTGAAGCACGACCTCAAGATGAACCCAGCTAAATCATTCTTCGGTGTGTCTAGTGGTAAATCTCTGGGATTCGCATCACGACAAAGAGAATCC